>CM069441.1:138019105-138124127 GCA_035610835.1 Ophiura sarsii | reverse complement strand
GGTGCCAAAAGCAACTAATTCTCAACCGACTGAGTGCCAATCTCAACCGACTGCCATTTTCGACCAACAAACATCAATTATTGGGGTGGGGTGATCACCCTGCCTCCCCTCTGGCTACGCCACTGGAGCAATCTATACTGTTTTCAGTATTACTAAATAAATTGAGATGGACAATTTTAGAACATTTCTAGATGTTATAAAGGATTAGATTTTTTTTTATTATTCCAACCCCAAGACTGTGGTACAAATTAATGCAATAGGAGCAATATGTAAAAGCCAACAAGTGCATCATTTTGATGTGACTGGACAAATATTATGAACCAAGGTTTTATTACTTAGAGAGCATTGATAATAACATGCTTAGCAAATCTAGTAGTTTCCTATTAACATATTTACATCAGTATCCACCATTTGCACACCAAGACAATTGTGACATGCTGCTACTGATCACTAGATCCCAGACTTCTTATAAAATAAAATGTGTGTTTTGAACTCACCACCCAAAAAAGGGTGGTGGCGTTGCATTTTTGGTGATGAATCATCCATCTCTCTCTATTAACTCAACAACTAAATGTGGTAAAGCTATGGTTTAGGTGTCATTTGAAAGCCTATTTATCTAGCTACATTGTGAGCAAAAATCAGGTATTTCTGTCATTGTTTGGCTGAGATATGTTTAATTATATTTCGAAAGTCAGGGGTGGTGGCGGTGGCGCTGTGTACAACCTCTATGGGATAGAAAATGTTCCCAATTCTACATGTATGTTCAATTTACAATAACTCCTCATTCCTGTACAGTACAAACATGATTTTGTTCTCATTTTATAGATTGTTTTATATTCTATAAGTTTCTGTTTCAACAAACGTGTCAGCTATTATGTAACTATTGTAATCATGAATCGATTGCATTGTCATTGGCTTTCTCCCTATTCGCTACACAGTGAACCTGCCGTAATATCTTTATAATTCATCGGTTTAACATACATGACTATAAAAACAAAAAGTATTTAACCGATGATAGCAAAATTATACATTTTTGGAAAGCTCTCAAATAGGGGAATTCAAAAATGCCGTTTAAATCAAGATAGTGTGCATACCCCCAAAAATATATTTGTAAACTCTAAAAAATATGAAATTTAAACCTTTGGGCTCATTCACTTCCTGATACAGGGTGAGTCAAAATAGTCAGGTCCCGATTTCACCGATTTTTTAAACCAGTTAAAATTCAAAAATGAATATATTTAATGACTTACCTAGCAAGGTGGCATTACTAGCTATAACCTAAATTTTATTTCATTGAAATTGGTTATTCGAAACGGGAGATATGATCATTTTTCTAAATTCTGTGAAATAAAATCTGTTCCAACTTAATCTAAGGGATCCCTATGGATGGACGTTTTAACGCGCGCCTTTTGAATAAGTCAATCAAAGGCGTGTTGATATTCACAGCAATTACAATAGGAAAAGAGATTCTATTGTCTTTGCGGATGTTTTCAATAGTTTTCGTGCAATCAGAGATAGCCTATAGATAACAAACATTATTGAGTTTTAACAAAATGTTGACCAAAGTATTTTGTTATTTTAATCGAACTGATATGAGAGAAGTCTGAGAGAAAACAGATCTTATATCTTTAAACAGTTTGTGCTTTGGCAACTTACCAGGCAAAGTGCATAGTCCATTTTTATGAATATATTTGTGCAATACTGAGTTATATTTAAATACTTTGCATGCAATATCGTTTAATTTATCAGAGATTCAACAAAAAACATGATATTTTGGTATAAATTGCAACAGTTATACAGTGTGTTGTGTTGTATGAATAACTAATATTACAATTTACAGTAGTATTAACATCCACCACCAAACTTGGTACACTTTGGATTATGCGTCTTTTCGTAAATATGTTGTAAATCTGGCGTGGAATATGATATTGTCGTGAAAACATCACCAGGTATGAAGAAGTATGTCTACTCTCATAAACAATGAAAACAATTACCAATTTTGTACAAGAAGTATTTTTCTTGATTTTTTGAAAACGGGACCTGACTATTTTGACTCACCCTGTATAGTACCGTATATTTTAACAAGTAACCATTGACAACCATTATGTTCTGATGGGTAATTTCATGAGGAACTAATATGTACAGTAAAAATATGATTGGGATCTTTTATGATAAAAAACCGATAATTTTTGAACCTTCTTAATCACGACATGTTACCATTAGAAACCATTACAGTTCAGAAAATAATACTTTTTACAGGGTAGAACAAGTAGTTATTGCGATATGCTAATTAGAATCTCAGATGGTGTAAAATGTAAAAATCTGGAAATGCAACGGGAAGAGTGGCGAGTTCAAAACACATGGCAATAATTAAGTACCATTTATATCTGATAAGTAGCCAGCAGCTACTTATCAGATAAAAACATATATATATGCTTGTCATGTTCCTAAAAGGCTCTTATGTACTTTATATATTAAGTTTGAATAAAGATCAGTAATTTGTGTGCACCGATTAGCACTTACAATGTGAAGAGTTGTTTGCTTTGTTTATTTGTCTTAAGTTTCTATTAAAGTTGCTGTCAGAATCCTTGACCAGTTGCGTAATTGGTTAGAATGCGTGTTTGATACTTTGCATAAATACGCAGATCTAGTTGCGTAATTGGTTAGAATGCGTGTTTGATACTTTGCATAAATACGCAGATCTAGTTGCGTAATTGGTTAGAATGCGTGTTTGATACTTTGCATAAATACGCAGATCTAATTGCGTAATTGGTTAGAATGCGTGTTTGATACTTTGCATTAATACGCAGATCTAGTTGCGTAATTGGTTAGAATGCGTGTTTGATACTTTACCTAAATACCCAGATCCAGTTGCGTAATTGGTTAGAATGCGTGTTTGATACTTTGCATAAATACGCAGATCCAGTTGCGTAATTGGTTAGAATGCGTGTGTGATACTTTGCATAAATACGCAGATCAATTTGCGTAATTGGTTAGAATGTGTGTTTGATACTTTGCATAAATACGCAGATCCAGTTGCGTAATTGGTTAGAATGCGTGTTTGATACTTTGCATAAATACGCAGATCTAGTTGCGTAATTGGTTAGAATGCGTGTTTGATTTGATACTTTACATAAATATGCAGATCCAGTTGCGTAATTGGTTAGAATGCGTGTTTGATACTTTGCATAAATACGCAGATCAATTTGCGTAATTGGTTAGAATGCGTGTTTGATACTTTGCATAAATACGCAGATCAATTTGCGTAATTGGTTAGAATGTGTGTTTGATACTTTGCATAAATACGCAGATCCAGTTGCGTAATTGGTTAGAATGTGTGTTTGATACTTTGCATAAATACGCAGATCCAGTTGCGTAATTGGTTAGAATGCGTGTTTGATACTTTGCATAAATATGCAGATCAATTTGCGTAATTGGTTAGAATGCGTGTTTGATACTTTGCATAAATACGCAGATCCTGTTGCGTAATTGGTTAGAATGCGTGTTTGATACTTTGCATAAATACGCAGATCTAGTTGCGTAATTGGTTAGAATGCGTGTTTGATTTGATACTTTACATAAATACGCAGATCCAGTTGAGTAATTGGTTAGAATGCGTGTTTGATACTTTGCATAAATATGCAGATCAATTTGCGTAATTGGTTAGAATGCGTGTTTGATACTTTGCATAAATACGCAGATCCAGTTGCGTAATTGGTTAGAATGCGTGTTTGATACTTTGCATAAATACGCAGATCTAGTTGCGTAATTGGTTAGAATGCGTGTTTGATTTGATACTTTACATAAATATGCAGATCCAGTTGCGTAATTGGTTAGAATGCGTGTTTGATACTTTGCATAAATACGCAGATCCAGTTGCGTAATTGGTTAGAATGCGTGTTTGATACTTTGCATAAATACGCAGATCAATTTGCGTAATTGGTTAGAATGCGTGTTTGATACTTTGCATAAATACGCAGATCCAGTTGCGTAATTGGTTAGAATGCGTGTTTGATACTTTGTATAAATACGCAGATCCAGTTGCGTAATTGTTTAGAATGCGTGTTTGATACTTTGCATAAATACACACATGGGCATGACACTGGTCAAAGATTCCGAAGCCAAAACAATTGAAAATGTACAACTATAGTTTAATCAGTTCCAAATTGGCAAAAATTGTGAAGCTAATATTTATCCACGGGCCTTAATGGAATACCTACTTGGCCACTGCTTGCTGATACCTACGTATGTGCAAACATACACTTTCACCAATAACTATGCGCAACAACATAGATTATTTTAGCGCACAGAAAAATACAAGCTTCACAATTCTTACCAAATTGGAACTGATTGAACTATAGTATTGCAATCTGACATTTTCAATATTACCGACACGGATATATATGACAGACATCAAGTGTTCCTTGGTACAATTTTTAAGTATGAAATAACTTAGAAAACATAGAAATGACAAAAATTAACAGGAATTTCAGGTTAAATTGTAAAAATGATTGTTTTTATTATTACCGCAATTACAGCTTGAATACAGTTTACAATAGGAAGGTTACCGTTACCTATTTTATTCTATACGGTGTACCATAAGTGATTACCCCCCTGGCACTGCCGATTATCATCATTTCTGGAGAGAAGATGTTGTGCACAGCCCTACCACACATCTAATATGGTAGCCCACATGTTAGATGTATCTCAGCGTTTAGACCATCAAAATTGATCGGGTTTTCAGAATTTTATAGCTGTTTTACTGAAGAGGTGAAATTTAAAGGTACCTGTACCTCACTGCGAATACGGGGGGATTTTGAGGTCGGCCATGTTTAGTGACGTCATTGTGACGTCATGCGGGTGATGTTTGTACTTGTTTTGGTATGTATGGAAAGCGGGGACCTGTAGCTATACTATGGTACCCAAATAAGCATACTCTGCATTTGCAAACACTTTACGAGCCTCCCTACTGTACGACATGTGACCAACTTCAAAACCATGTTCTTCGATAATGGAAAATATTCCATAATCGACGTTGAGGGCGCTTGTCGACATACACTGGGTACAAAGAGTGCAAGAAGTGTTTGATCATGATGGTGCCAACAACTTAGGGTCATACTCATCACAAAACTAAAGTATTGGTATGTTTATACATTTCTAAATAATCATTTACACTTGTAATTTATAGGGGGGGTAATTACTTATGGTACACGGTATATAACATTCACTGCACACATTGACAGGGTGTCCCAAAAGACAGTGAAGTCGCTAGTTTTTTAAAACTTTACGTATAATAGTGCTAACTTTTGGCAGGGGGCACCAAAATGGTCGTCCTTTTACACCATTTTTGAAAAACGTTTTGGGAGCTGTAAGGGGTGCCCGCCATTGAAACATTTATTTGCAAATGTTTTGCTAGTAGAAATAATATCACTTCCATGTTAGTTACAGAGTAATACAGAAAACAAAAAACCTATTTTTTCCCTAGGTGCTAGAAGTTCAAGTCAGGCCACCAGTGATGTAGCTACAGCAAATAGCGCCTGCGGCAAGCACCGAGATTGTGCCTCTGTCCAACTTCATATGACTTATATACATTTTCCTGTACAAATATATTTAATCATTCAAAAATACATCAAAATTGTTTTTATAAACCTTTCTATAAGATTTTATTGTGAATAAAAAAAATACCGATCCCCTCAACCTAACATATTATGCAAATTAAATGATATTTAGATTTCAATACTTAGTGTATTCATGATAAACCTATAGCTTTCATTGCATCCTATGATTTAATTTAGAGGTATATTATGTCATCTTTTCCAGGAGACACCCTCAATCCTCAAATTGTTTTTGGAAGCAGATTTTCTTGTAGATTTATCACTCTAAAACCATGATTTTGAAGTATTAGGAATTGTATCGCCCTGTAACATGGAATGTATAAATACAATTTACGATTTATGATCAGAAATGTAAATCTGCAAGAAAATCTGCTTCAATCTTTTTTTCGAGGATTGAGGGCGTTCCTGGGAAAGATCGCATAATATACCTTTAAGCTCTTTTTGTAACTCAAACATGTTATTATGTGTTCACATTAATTCATTTTTGTGTGTGCATTTTTTAAATCATTCAGTTGTTAATGAAATATGAATGTGTGGATTGCTTTTGTTCTTATATACAACCGATATGAAGTTCATATATATAATTATTTGGAAGATGAAAGCAAATTGGTAGAGTTAGTTTGCACAAAAAATCAAACATGTTATACCGTTTTGTTAAACACTGTAACTAATACCACCACCTATAGCTATAACACGATGTACTCTTACTTTTTCTTTAATAATATTATTTATATTATAAACAATCATCCAAATGCTCTTTGTTGTGTGTATAATGTCAATTTAACTTAAACATGCTTTCTTCTCTGCTGTCCTTAAGTAACTAGTTTTATGGCAAAACACCATATCTCGCTAAGTTAGTGTTTTGCCAGCAAATACCATACTATCGTTCGAACAAACACCAAATAACTGAAGATACTGTGTTTTGCCAAAAATTACCATACTATGTTTAAACGAACACCAAATAACTGAAGATACTGTGTTTTGCCAAAACATACCATACTATCGTTTAAACGAACACCAAATAACTGAAGATACTGTGTTTTGCCAAAAAATACCATACTATTGTTTAAACGAACACCAAATAACTGACGATACAGTGTTTTGCCCAAAGACGTCAATGATGCTAGCACATACATACAGACACCTGGACTAGGGGGCACTATGTTGAAAAGGAAGCCCATAGGGAACTCGAGAGTTTCTTATAGGGGCTCCTTAATTGCAGAGAAATTATTTTATCACAGAAGGTCAAATGATTTAGTTAGTTACATCAGAGCCAACCAACCATCACTCAACAAAGACGGGGGCAGGTACAAATTACCAAGAGTCTATGACCCGATTCTGACGTCACACCTCCAAAAGGTCAAGTCGAGTCATTAGTCTGCTGATGAAAGGTGTAGTAACACCTGAAAATTCCAGGTAAATATTTCTTGTGTTGAGATCGAAAGTTTAACTTCATATGATTTAGTTAGTGTTTTATCATATGGCCAATCATAGCTTGCACATCAATAGAGAAACTTAAACAACCATCAACTTTTGTGGAAATATGTTGCATGGATTAACACATGCTTTCAAGATATGTAAAAAGCTATACTTTTAAATGGTCTTAAATTTAGGACAGATTTTCAGGTTTTAAAAACATTTTAAAGATATGTAGTATATAGATATTTGAGTAACACACATATATGCCATATGGAAACTCCAGAACAAGGCGTTTTAATCATTGATTTTTTGATGAGCTCAATAAAAGATGGCTACGTTAGAACATACACAGCCGAAATATATGGCAGTCAGATCAGAAGTTTGCCGTGTATGTATCATTAACCAAGAACTACAACCATGTTTTACATTATTAAAAAAATATATCAATATTTTCAAAGATAAGGATTATAATCTTTATATATCCATCTATATACCCCTCTTAATTTTACAATATATTTCTAGAATTGTTATAAAAATTGTATAAAAAATATACTTATAATATAAAATATTTCTGGAATTTTTTATGAAAAAAAATTACCGGTACACATATATATACTTCTACAAAATATTGCTATGGATTTCAGGTGCAAACATCTTGTCGTCTCATCTCATTCTGAAATACAAACATATATTGGAAGAAAACTAGTGAGTCATGTTTCAGACTATTTGTGATATATATAAGACTCTGCCGTTTACAGTATTGAACACTTTATTCAATGGCTGGTCTAACCAGAAACGGTTGTCAATAACTATATATAAGACTGCACAAAATAGCCCATCAGGAATTATTATGTTACAGGAATACACATGATCATACAGCTTCAAGTGCTGTAGTCTTTATACTAAATCACAAGGGTTCACGGAACACCTATGGTAAACATGTCATAGTCATATATTGTTTTTGAAGACAATGCATGCAGAGATTTTGACAATATACTGTAATAATGATTAAGAATCACGAATGTGTAAAGATTCAAGCATTTGCTTGGTATCAGAAAATGTTATTGCTTTTTAGGTTACTTGAAACCAGTCTTATAAATATAAAAGCGTAATTGTAAGGTATTTTAGCCAATATTCAAGTTCTATCAGTGACTTCCTCCCTGAATACTGAACGGAACAGGGTAATCAATGCTGCCCTCAAGTTACAATTGGACAATGTATACCTGCTTGTTCAAGACTATATTAAGGGGAGGGTGTCAGTGGTATAACCCTAACGCTACTACGTCTCACAGTCACCTCACAGCCAGCACCACGTGGCTTGCGCGCGCACAAGTTCTATCTCCTGTAGCACTAAACTACGGGTATATATGGTCTCCGATTTTTTAGCCTGTGAAGCCCTCCCCCCGTGGCTGAGTGTTAGTATATCTCGCCTGTCACGCGGCCGACCCGGGTTCAACTCCCGGCGCCGGCGGACATAATTTTTCCCATTTCTTATTTAACCCCCTCCCCCTGTTCTTCGTTCCATCCCCACTGCCACGTTCTAGGGTTAGGGTTAATACGACACCACACAGTGCATTTTTATAACCCTAACGCTACTACGTCTCACAGTCACCTCACAGCCAGCACCACGTGGCTTGCGCGCGCACAAGTTCTATCTCCTGTAGCACTAAACTACGGGTATATATGGTCTCCGATTTTTTAGCCTGTGAAGCCCTCCCCCCGTGGCTGAGTGTTAGTATATCTCGCCTGTCACGCGGCCGACCCGGGTTCAACTCCCGGCGCCGGCGGACATAATTTTTCCCATTTTTTATTTAACCCCCTCCCCCTGTTCTTCGTTCCATCCCCACTGCCACGTTCTAGGGTTAGGGTTAATGGAGCACAATACAAAACTAAATGCGACCAATGTAATTTTGCAATTGGGCATGGCGTAGTGTCTGTTAACAGACAGATAAGGGTCTGTCTTCAAATTAGTGGTGCTAACAAAATAGCACAAGGGAGGATAAGGCAAATTATGTTCATAGTTAAACATGGTTTTAAGCTAAACACACATTTAACTTTGACTTTAACCACATCAATGAACTACGGGAATTCGCGAAAATATGTGTTTGTGTTTAACTTAAACACGTAGCTTACCCCTCTGAAAAGTGTCTAACTTTAAACATGGGTATGGGGTAGTTAAACTCGCATGTAACTAAATATTTGTACCAAGTACATGTCGTGATTTTCTTTTTGCAACACCATGGTTCGTATGTTGGGTGTATGTACGAGTTAACAATAGAGACATACATTCAATGCATTCCTGTCATTTCTACAGTAACCCATTTAAATAACTGATTATTGAATAAATACTTTTCCATACAATGGTATGCTTCAACAACTAATCAAGGTTTAAAAACATGTTTTGTTAAACATCCGGTCTAAAAGATGAACTTATGTTTAACTTACACATAAGTTAGCGAGTTTAGTACGAGAATACGGCCCAAAATGTTTACATCACTTTTTTCTGCGAGCATAAATTTTCCCAACACATCTGATTGCTGATGATGTTGGTTATGTTGCTTTGCAAGTACAAATATTTTTAAAATCTCACCTTTCATTTTGTTGTTAGGCTTCTAAAACTGTGGGTACAATTGGTTACCATTCTGTAAAATGTAAAGTAAAACGTAAATAATAATACAGATTAAGGAATGATTTAGGTTTCAAAATCAAAACTGTGTTGAACACAAACTAATAATGTTGTCTGAAAAATAAAGAGTGCATGTCATGTCAACAGAGAATTTATTCAGCAAACTTTGGGATACAAATATCTCTAAAGCTGGCATAGCAGTTATCACACCACTAGCAAACGTTCTTTATATTTCATTCCTCGATGCTTTGTGAAGATGTCCATTAATCTTTCTAGATATTACCTTGCATTTTAATATGACTATTGTTTCATGTACTTCAGTGGTGTGTAGTTAACATGTTCAAACTGTATAATTGTGAGGATATTTCAAACACCTTATGCCAGGGGTGGGCAACCTTTTTGAATGAATGGGCCAGATATAAGGAGTGAAATATTAACTGGGCCGCACCTAACCAAATTTTGTAGCAATGGCCTGCACCTAACCAAATTTTGTAGCAATGGCCTGCTGTTGATTTCAAACCTTTGATTCCGAAGACTTTCGAGTATGCAATAGGTGTGTGTGCTTAATAATCTATCTTCACAAAAACGTAATCTCAATACAGTACAGATAACAGTGGCGTTATTCATATGGGGGGGGGCAATAATGAAAGTCAACCGACAAGATTGTTCTGAGTCAACCAATGCGCGCGTAGCGAGCGAACATTGTCCACTTGACACTTATTTTTGGCACGATTGAAGTATATTTGGTATATTTTGGCTCTAAACAAGCCGTTACTAAAGAATATTGCAATTTGAGGACACATAAGCGCAATGCGCGAAAATTTTTCATCTGTGTACTTTTGACCATCATATTCCATGATTCCTCTTGTCAAATGAACCGACAGTGCCAATCTCAACCGACACGACGTCAATATTGGGGGGGGGGGCTTTGGTTATGCCACTGAACAGATGACAATTAATGGGGAAAATAGACCTACGCACGTTGAGGAACATCATTTGTGCCGATAAATGCTAAGCAGCTAGCTCGTTTTTTGTGATGATGTAAAAAATAAAAAAAATCTTATTTTTCTTGATACATCTCGCGGGCCGCAAAAAACCCACTGGCGGGCCGCATGCGGCCCGCGGGTCGTAGGTTGCCCAATGCCCACCCCTGCCTTATGCCACCATTTCCCATTGACCTATTGTAAACATCCTACAAAAATGACAATATGACTGGTACAACAATTTTGAGCCCTTGGTAAAGATTGGGACTTTATACGTGACTGTTTGCCTGGAATACACACTAATACATCAATAGTTTACCTGTTGAAATAAGTTGGGTTGGAAAGCCGGATTTCCAAATGTGGTCCCATTGCCAAAGTTGCCCCCATATCCTCCATTCATTAGACCAGGATAGCCACTAAGGGCAAATTGGTTGTTGTATCCTTGAAATGGGCTAACACCAGGGGGTGGCGGAACCGGTTGGCTAGCAGTCAGCAAACGCATTCCGACAAATCCAAGTATTCCAAATAGAATTATACCGGCTATAGTTCCACCAATAGCTAGCCCAGCTATTTCCGCAGTTGATAAACCTATTGGGTAGACAAGCAATGAAATATGATTCTCATGAAGTGTTTACATTTTTTACTATGGCAAGCGTAGTGTACACAAAGGTTTTTTCAACAAAAACAGGAATTTTAATGAAAAACTCTAGGTTTTTTACTGTTAAAGTTAATTACCAATAAACCAAGTTTTTCTGTAAAAATAAACAAGTTTTGGAGAAAAAATTGTTTTTTAAATTTGAAAAACTTTGCTGACATTTCTTTTTTAAGTTTCTTGGGAAAAAACTGGAGAGCGACTGATGAATCCAACATATATACATTCATGGAAATTATGCTAGTCTTTTGTCAAGTCCGCAATGGAATAAAGCGTAACATCACTATTAAGTACATATGATGCATTTAGCAGTTTTGCCCAAACTTGATTTTTAAATTTGCCAAAACTTCGGGTTTTTTCAGGGGAAAACTTGCTTTTGTTGAAAACTTAGTTTTTCAACTTATTGTACATTGCGCTTGTCATATGTTACTCCACATATTCTCTTCATACCTCCTATTCCATTAAAATTACTTTGATTTCACTTAAAATGGGCTCACTTTATCGCACACAGTTGAAAACCATACTTTTAATCAACCTATAAATAAATAAATATCAACTCAGGCTAACTATAAACATTTACTTTGGTCGCATCATATTATGATTTTTTTTAACTGCCTGTTTATAAACAAGAGTTTTGTATTATTTTATTCTAGAAACTTCAGCAAATATTATATTACTGTGTGAATGATACAAGTAGATAATGTTGTGTCCATCTAACCTGAATCATCTGGCGATGTTGCTCCATTAGGCCCAGATGGTCCATTAGGCCCAGTGGGTCCATCATCATCAGTTATGGTAACCACAGCTACACTTTGTGTGGTAGATGGAACACCTCCTGTAGCTCTTACTATCGACACCTGCACACACAAAAACAATATGGAACCAAAAAAGGTTTTATATCATGTGTAATTAGCTGGAAAAAACACCAACATTACCCATGCTTTGTGAGATTTTAAATTTTCCTCTACAAAATATGACACCTCATTCATACAAAGTAAGTGTATACTTTTTAAAGTTATGACGCTTTTATTTTAGTAACCACACCTAACAAATGATTGCTTATATATTTTTATGGGATGTCATTGATTTGTATTGAACACTAGAAATAGAAATCGGTCAGGCATGCATGGATGAATGCAGTGGCGTAGCTCAGGGGGGGGGGGGGGCAGGGGGGGCAAATGCCCCCCCTGACGAAAAAACCCAATTTGGGCCCCCGCCCCCCACCCCCCTAAATAAAAAAAGGGGGGTGAGAAAAAAAGGAAATAGGAAAAATTTGAGAAAAAAGATCGAGGTTATTATTGTATTAGGAAAAATTGTTTGGACTGTGCGATTTTTTTGACCTCAACCCCCCCCCCCCCCCCCCCCCCACTTACGTGAAATTCACGAGGTAAGTGACTAGAATTTTTTTTGGGGCAACCTTTTACGAAAATTTTAGAAATCTTGCCCCCCCTGAAAAAAATCCCAGCTACGCCACTGGATGAATGATGACCCCATGATTCATTTCGCACAAGTTGTCACTGCTGAGCATACACTAAGCAATGATCTCCCATAGAAAATGAATTCACTACAGCTTTGTTGTCTCTTGGTCTGGTTACTTAAGTCATCATAACTTTGAAAGTATCAACTCCACTTGTTTTCATGAAAAGGGTACCAAATTGCAGGTAAGAAATGTGTGTGTAAAATGTAATCTATGATTTTTGATACTGATTACTGATTTTAAATTAGCTAACATTAAAGCAACTGCTCAGGAACTTTTTGTGTTAGGTGTATATACCACATCATACTCTCTTACCCTGAAGACCTCTGTTCCCTCTGGTACATCATCCTCTTGGATAAAGATGGAAACAAACTCCCTCTCTTGACCCGCATTAAAGATCAGGGTGGTCTGTACAGATGTGTAATCCCCTGGAGCAGTAGCAGTGTCATCGCTAGTCAGGATATCTGGAAATATAACAAAACATTAGAGGAAATATATAATTTGTGGGTTGACCACTTCAGGGAGTAGGGAGAGGGGACAGTGGTCATAGAATTGTAACCCCTCTGACCCCATCCCCTATTAGTCAATTCCAAGGACCTCACCTATTACGTTTTTGTGAGATTATAAATTCCAAAGCCGCAGTGTTGGGATGATTCGAGTCGATGAATTGACTTAGAAGTAAGTCACTTTTTTTATTATTGATGACTTGACTTGTCTCAAGTCACTAAGAGCAATGACTTAACTTTGATTTTGTGGCTTTGTTTAAAAAAATCAAATGACTTGACTTGACTTGAGTCACTTATCCAAAAGACTTGAATTGACTCAAGTCATTTTCCCAAAAGAATTGGCTTGTGGTAAACTGGCCAATGAAAGTGAGTCTAAAAAAATGAATATTATTATGCCTCAGCTACTTGACTGAACAAAACTTGTTTAACGTTTAATAATTATCATTTCATGAAGCAAAATGTTCAGTACCACTTGGTATGACTTTAACGAAATTAGAGACTTGACTTGAACCAACCATTGACTTGACATGAGCTATTGGATTGACTTGATTTGACTTGACAAACATTTAGAAAGACTTTTAAGTCTTTTTGTGTAAATTAGGCTACTTTTCATGGATCAAGTTAAAACTTGATCCATGAAAAGTAGCCTAATTTATAAGCTTTACCATTTAATAAGACACAAAGTGACAAAAAGATAGCCCAATAAACTAAATATGAATGAGAATAAACTAGTTTGTAACTGTTTTGCTATATGTCAGTCTCATAATGTATAGGCTGTATCGTACCATATTTGTGACCAGTCACGTCAAAAAAGGACATGTTTGTCGGCTTACACAGTTTTGAGATAGAAACCAATATATTTGGTGAAATATATAGAAAATAATAGAAAAAAATTTCTTCAATTCATATCTTGTGATTACAAAGTCCGATTAACTTCAACATGGTGTAATTTCAAAGATTAAAATGTATTCTTTCAAGTCATACCAATAACTCAGAATTTTGATGTGATGGTTCAAATTTGTGTCGTTGTGTATGGCTTACACAACTCCAAGTATAGTGCTGCATGTACATTATGAGACCAACGTATACTGGCTTATAGCAAAACAGCTACAAACTATATTTTATTCTCTATTGGTACATGTCGAGAATTGAGCGCCAGAAGGCCTTAACTCAAAAAGGCTATTTGAGATTATTACATTTTTATTTGGGACCCATTACGACACACTGTAGCACCCAACTCATACCTCGGATTATAGTAAAAAGTTTTATTAGTATCACACTTAGTGTTATTAATGAACCAGTTATTATTTTCTATTTGAGTTAACGTATTACAACAATATTTATTATTAATTAAGAAATGCTTGAGTAACAGCCTTTTGGCACTTACTGAATTTTCAATAATTTGAGATGCTGCTTTAGAGTCACCTTTTTGTATAAGATTGTCACGTTAAAAGGCAAGCACTTGTACATTTCAGAACTGAATTTCATTATATTCTTGTATATTTTCATGCTTTGTAAGTAAAATGGATACAATAATATACAAATATGGACTGCTCATTCATGAAATGGGGTGAAATATTGCCCCGAGGTGATCTGGAGACCGTAAGCCTACTATTTTCCCGAAGCCGGAGGCTGAGGGAAAATAGTAGGCTTACGGTCTCCAGATCACCGAGGGACAATATTTCACCCCATTTCATGAATAAAGAGCAGTCCATATTTGTTTTATATAACGCATGAAAATATTCACACTTGAACACATCTTTCTTAGTGAATATGCTAGTCGATTCCTCGACAAAATCAAAAATAAGCTTACTTTTTAAAGTTAGTTTACTCCGAGCAAGTCGCCGAGGAATAATTACTCTGATGCTGAACTCATTCATCGATAGAGGTCTAGACCTCGTTGCCGAATGCCCTCAACCTCAGGTGAATTGACAACAAATATTTATGATTCATGACTAAGATTCAATGAAATGTTAATTCAGCCGATAAAAGATCTGTGCCAAATAATAATAATGCAATGCAGACGACTTGTTTACTTGTTTTGAAGCGATTCCTCTTTTGCTGTGCACTGAGCGGAGTCCGTACACGCAGATGGTGGAATCGATTTATTGTTTATACCGAGTAGGGCCTTCTAGCGGGCCTTCTAGATTTGTAGAAATTAGAGAAAACTGTATGTAGAATGACGAACACATTCAGGTTTTATACAGGGTCTCTCAAGACGCTCCATGCCGGGATCGCACGAGCCTACGAGGGAGGGCATTTTTGGTCTATTCAAAAAGTACTATTGACCGCCCGGTCAATAGTACTTTTTGAAAGACACAAAATGACCGGGAATGACGTCAAGCATGAAATAGGCCAAAATATTTTGTGTTGTGTAATGTATTATCCACCAATCAGATGTCTAGAATATTTTCATGGGTTATATAATGTTAAATATGGTAATTGGTATGATCACAAGCCTCAACTCACTCATTATGTCAATTCAGTAAGCAAGAAGGACGTAAGTCTGAGTTACGGCCTTCTGGCACTGACTGAAACCTGTTGGGGATGTGTGGAATTGGCCATTATCTTCAATGGATTATTTTGGTACCAAAATCTCATTTTGCCCAAATGTTGAGTTACGGCCTTCTGGCACTCAACCCTCGATTTACAAAAACATAAGTTCACATATTAATGGGCTGATCAAATCAGATCAAAACTTTCAAATATATTTTGCCAACCTTAATAAATCATTCATGTAGTATAATATATGTTTTTCCCTTTAAACAAATTCAAGTACAGCAAATACACCTGTGAAACACAATTGAAACATATTAGCCACAATGAGAATGAAAATAACACTGATATTCTAAAATATGTGTAATCTAGTACATACCAACTGTGCCAGTTATTCCATCATACATTTCTCTGATTATAACAAGTAGTACACTTCCAGAGGGCGCTGCTTCGGACACAGTGTACGTCAAACTCTCAATACGATAAGTAGCTGTCAATATTAAAAAGGCAAACACAAGATTAGAATATTTTCAATTGGAAGAATTGGCACATTTTCATTAGCAAAGCACATTGCACATGCTACAATCAAGGAAAATAATAGTTGGCACACTTGACGCAACTTATTACAACTATCCCTGTGCTCGCAATTGAGATCAGACTTGGGATATAGCACTGTTTAATATAAAGCAAAAGTCTCCCCACGGAACTGCCAAGGCTTCTGATAATATGATTTGGATCAACATTGCCTCTGGGGAGAGGGGTGGATTTTTCCGTAATTAGGACAAAGTGTGCCAACCTTTTTTTCCTTGATTGTAGTTTGGTGATGTAAGGTGATTTAAATTGGTTTTCAAACAAGCAGAATGTATTGTTTAGGTTTCATTCCATATTACTTATGATTGTTGTTTTAGTGTTGTTGGTATATGCTTAAAACATTAAAACAATGGAAACATTTTGCGATGGAGTACACTGTATTATGCATGTGCCATAGAACCGGGCTTGGAATAAGGCCTAAAAAAAAAAAATGTTTGATTGGCGTAACCCGACCGACCCTAAATACATCGCCGACCCTGAATATTTTTTATTATTTTGAGGGGGAAAAAAACACACAAAAAACAAAAAAAACAAAAAAACATGAAATCTGAAGTTTGTTATTGTTTAAAACTTCAGAAACTTGTACTCATAGAGTCTGTTGGTTTCTATAAATAAAAATAAAAATGTTTAAAGAAAAGGGTATTTTGCCGTCTCTTCATTTGTGTGTACTGCTGTCTTTTAAGTGTTCAAAAGTAGATGATTTTAAAAAAAATTAAAAAAATAAAAAAATCCCGACCGACCTACCCTATTTGTTTTGGTCATGTTACGCCAATCAAACCTTCTTTTTTTTATAGGCCTAAGTAAGAGCATGGAGCAAATTTGTCTCTGCTAAACCTTAAAATACCCCAGGTTCTTGTTTAAATTATGTAACAAGCACATTTTATGTTCAAGCTTATACCATTGCACTCATCATCATAATAGCACATTTCTGAGGTATTGCCCTTCAACAGCTCCTGGTTGTTGACAAATTTCCCCCATTTATGAGGAAGGATCTGCTAACCAGGAGCAATGTTGTGTACAAAATAGCTCCTATTCTAAAATCCTTATTTCAAATGCCTACTGAAAGAATTGTTGCAAGTGACTTATTAAGTGAATCCCACAACTACCTTGCTGTTCCAGAATGAGCACTTCCGCAATCGCAGGACTGACTACAATACCACTGAGAGGGTTGGAGAGTTCCACACTGAAGGATTTCTGACTATCTAAATTCTGGCGGCCATCTTCCATGATGAAGATCTGAACTACTCTCTCTGTCTCACCAATAGCGAAGTCAAGGGTTCTTGAATCGATTGCCACATAATTAGTTCCACCTAAAGCCGTTCCATCTCTGGTGCTTATATCTACAAAAGGTTTACAATAGGTTTGTGGGAGGAGGATTTTTAAACATTAAATTATTAATCATTGGGGAGGGTGAGGTGGGGGGGGGGGGGGGGCTGATAGTACTTTTCATGTGCAATGTTGTTTGGTAGGTGTGCTTGTGAGTTTGTGTATGAGTGCATGCTTAGTGGATACATGTGTTGTCAAATTGTGTGGTAAAGGGGGTTTATGTGTGGAGGGCTGGGTGTTCACTTGTGGTGTGAGGATGTTTTGTTTCATTTGCTTGTAAAATGTGTGTGGTGTGTGGTTGGATTCTTAAGGGATTTTATAATTTTTGTGTGGGATTTGCAATCATTATTATGTATTTTATATGTTATCGCTGTTTTATCATGTATTTATATGTATTTTTGATGATAAATAGTACATGTCTTATTTTATAAAAAATTGAATTGAATTGAATTGAATTGAATAATCTTTTTTTAAACATTAAATGATATATCATTAATCAAATCTTGAATATCTTGAAAAGAGAATACCCATTTTAAATCTAATGATAAACATAATAAATAAAACACACATGACAAATGCACATAGTCTGCACTAACAAGCAGCTGCAAGTACAAGTAGTTCTTACTTGGTCAGATACCATCTAAAGGTTTGAACAAATTGTTACTGTGTAATTCTATTTTTCTGGGATACCTTGGCATGTGATCTTCATGGAAAGGTTAAAACTTCCCTTGGCAATTGTATTGCAGTATATGAAAGCAGGAAATTAAACCCATTGGCACTACCTGCCCCTTTACAGAATCTCTGATTGCTGTATCCATAGTATGCTCTTTTTTATTAACATATTAAAATACAGCATCTGGACATTTCATTCAAAACTTCATCAAGGGTACAATTGTAATAATGATTGAACTACAACCATGTTTACAATTGATCTGATATGGCCCAATAAATGATGTATCCATCTTTATAACCAAAAGGCACATAGAACTGATGAGTTAAAGCCAAGAGTAGCCTTCAATATTCTGTTACTATTCCTTACCGACACTACCTGTTGAACCTGAGTTACCAGATTTGGTGATGATCACCCGGACATATGTCTCTGACTCCAGTATCTGATGCTGAGATGTTGACAATGCAAACTCAGCTAAAAATAAACAAACAATGAAGATAGGTAAATTGCTTATGAATACATATTAGGCGGAGGTCATAAATTTATCCTAACTCCCGCGGCTATGTTTTCGTGTAGATCGGGGAGGGGAACAAAGTATGAACTTTTTATCCAACAAACCGCGAAACCCCCTGGATTCGATACCCAGACCATCCACACCCTAGCGCCGGGTCCCTACCCACTGAGCTAAGCTTCCAACGCTTGCCCGGCCAGCAATTTGTACCCACATATTAGCTCAGACGATGACGTCATCCATTCAATGCCGTAGCATGCATGTGAAGATAGTTCCTAGCTGTATGATTTTGTATGGTGTAGTGGCGTAAGGGTTGACTATCAATCTTTTTCGGCAAGTTTTCTGAAGAGAACAAGTTGGCAAGTTTTCTGAAGAGAACAAGTTGGCAAGTTTTCTGAAGAGAACAAGTTGGCAAGTTTTCTGAAGAGAACAAGTAATACTACACTTTATTTATTTAACATTGTGCAGTACCTTTCGAGCGTATTCCAAATATCACACCTCATTATCACAGGCATGACTGTAATATGCTGGTGTAAAGTCCCATGTAATCAAATAAAAATCCCAGAATTAGCGTGTACATGGTGCATCGAAAATATGGGGGGGGGGGGATTATGCGCTGATGTATCTTTTGTTGGACAATTATCTGGAGATGTTTCTTTGTATACTGAGTCATTTGTATGAAATTAAGTTCTAACGTTTCCCGGCCTGATATTGAACTGTAGTACAAAAGTGGACATATCTTTGGATAGAAACAGTCAATTACAATGCAGTAAATAACATATGGTAGATATTTTTAATCTAATCAATCATAAACAAAAACACCTTGGTATGATTTTTAAATATTTTAATTTAAGTGCATGATTTAATGTCAGATTTAACCCCCAAACATTGAAGAAAAGTGTGGTAGTTGGCTTGTGATATATTTATCTATCCCACATAATGGTGTTACATTTGGTATCTCTTGCAATGCAAGTGTTTTCTATCCAAATAATTTCCTTTTTATAATAATATAGCATATTTCAGGTGGGCTAAGTAAGTTAGGAGGTTATTTTATTCCCCCCCACCCTCCATTTTTGGTGAAAATTGTAGTCAATTTTCAATAATGTCATAATTTTCAAATTTCAATTTGTTTTCAAAAATGTCCTAATAGATTGATAGGGCCCATAGGACAAGTTTTTTTTAACTGACCTAATTAATCAAAGAAGTGCTTTCACCTGCAAATTTATTTTAAAAGATCATTTACATACCATCATCATCTTGAATAGTACAAGTAATACTATCAAGAATGGCCCCATTGTCCACATTGGTTATCTGGACCATGAAGACCTTGTCTCCATCAGTCTGACTATCATCGTCTATTTGGATAAAAACTTGTTTTCTTTCATCACCAATCTTGAATGTGATGAACTCAGTTAGACTTGTGTAGTCTGTGCCAGATCGTGCTGTGCCTGCTATCGTTGCGATTACTAGATCATGGGATAAATATATATAATATAATTTGGATTAAAAGAGTGTCTGTCTGTGACTCAGTGAAATACGTATCACACCAACAAATAAAAAACTGTTCTACATTGTACATCACTACTATACCTGGTTTGAACTCTGTTTTTCTGTGACAGCATGGTAGCTCAGTGGTAAGAGGTTTGATTACTGTTTGAAAAGTCACAGGTTCGAGTCCCACACTGGCTCATGTCCTTGCTTTTAAGTTGAGATATGAGTTGAGGTTTGTTATGGTTGTTTGAGTTGTTGAACTTGCAGCTGCTGCCTTGCTGTTAATGATTTACAGTGATTAAGTTCCCTATTGAATCGCCTATCGGTCCTCTGTTATGTTGGTATGTGATGCAGATGTGGTGTTTATATGCAACAAATTCAGCAATATTTTAATTTTATTCTTGGGTAGAAGTCTCATTGGGTGAAAATTGAATGTCAATGGTGAGAGATTGCAAGATACAAATGGATCTAGCTCTGCTGTAGAAGTAGTATATGACTTCATTCATGGATCCTTGGAACACTTTGGATTTTGCTTTTTTGGAAATATGTTGCAATTACTGTTAAAGTGGACATTTTTGCACTACATTTATTTTCCCACTTTTTCTGCTAAAATCAGCAAGCGAGAAGAAAAAAAACACACTTCAAAATATTCATTTTGTATATAGGTCTATGTAAGGTACTCAAAATCGTGAAAATAAAAACAAGCAAAATTGTTTAAAGGTGAGCTACCACTCTGGGTTACTAGCCACATCCAGTTCTCTTGGGAATTTGACAAGGTTACAGTGTCTCCATTTTAACTATGTACATCAAGTGAACAGGTGTATGACCAGTTTGTCTGTGGTGAACTATCAAAGTGGTAGGCCAGCTTTTAAAATGTGCTATGCGCTAACAATTACATGCATGAAAATGTCAACTCTTACAGTATGACATGCAATTAGGTATTGTCTTGAAGACTTCACTAAGTATGGGAGAATTGTTTCTACTCTCTTATAATCAATGAAGATATTGATCAATTTATTACAAGAAGTATTTTTCCTGATATTTTGAAAACAGGACCTGAATATTTTGATTTACTCTGTACATACTCCCATCCCTCCAGGAGTTGCCCCCATTGATGATTGACTTACAACTCTCCAAGAATAGGCAAACTGACTCTCTTATTGTTGTAATGCTGTCTTCATGAAAATTGAGTGACATTGAATCAGGGTTAGCAGTAACTTAAAAAACCGGGAGTTCTCAAAGCTCCTGAACCCCCCCTGAATTTTAAAAAGTGGGAGCTCAATCCAAAAACCTGGAGTTCTTGAAAATTCGTTGAAAATTCTATCAAATCCAGTAACTCGTAAATTTAGTGCCAGCACGCCTATATTACCTTAATCGAACCCCCCCCCCCAAAAAAAATGAAAAAATGAAAAAAAAACAAAAAAACACGTGGTCGGGTAATTCATGATTATTTGATGCAAATGTATAGCGGAGATGTATTTGAAATACATTTATTTAGTCAAATCTGTAGATTTTTTGTACTCATATGCTCGCAAAATGTGATTTTTACTTCATTATCGGCCGCGCTGCGCGTCGCCGGCGATCTTTAAACTTTGATTGACAGATCGAGTTTGTTATTGTTATAGCGCCATCTATTGACGAAATTGTGTAATTTCTAAATGTAGACTTCAATGCCGCCGCGCGAGCTTACGAAAAGTGTCATATGCGGTGAAATATCACATTTTAGTGAGCACAGGAGTACCAAAAATGAACTGATTTGACGAAATAAATCTATTTCAAATGAATCCCCGCTATATATTTGCATTAAATAATCACGATTTAGCCGACAAGGTGTTTTTTAAGTAAGCTTATTTTTTATTTTTTTCATTAATAAATTTCTGGCGCGCGCCGCGCTCCCGAACTGATGGGAAAATATTATTTATGGCGCGCACTCGGAGAAAACGGCGCTGTGCGCGCCAAAACGCCATTTAGCGCGAAGCCTGCATTGAATGAAAAAAAGTATGTGACAACCCAATGCAGGCTTAATTTACTCACCCACATTGTCCTCTTGATTAACCTTTCCATACCGTCTAATATCAAGAGTCAGCTGTTGTGCTCTCTCTGCTATTAAGCATACAGTTGTTTCAAACCTTATGATATCTGAAAATACAGCAATATGTGTTATGGGGGACTTCTGTGCAGGTAATTTCCATGTTTATTAGTTTTGAGAGGGTTTCGTAAGTAACAAAAAAAGTTATGTAATTCGGTAAAAATATTGAAAAATGATGTTGTTTAGAATAAAATGTACATGTACCTGTAATGAATGTTAAATCCAAAATCATGTACAGAAATATTCTCAATATTCCAATTTGGGTCAAACAGAGAAATGGTTTGAGGATATAACATGTTATCATGTTAAGATTCCCTCCATCTTCCTCATAGACATTTAAAAGACAAGGGATAACACCTACATTTAATCTGAGATGATCATGGTGGTATGAAGAAGGAAATTGATGAAGCTAGATGGAGAGTGCTTACTGTTACAATAGTTATGGTTGCAATAGTATTTGAAGATAGTGTCATAATACTTGACAATTGAAGGATGCTTTATATTACAGCCAAAATGACTGATTTCTTTGCTTACAATGTCTATTCTCATATATCAATTAGATAATGAGGAAAAAAAATCAACAGAAAATCATGAAGTGAGAGAACGGCAGTCACACCTGTGTAAGTAACAAATAAAAGCCAGACTAAACATATCACCACTGACTCGATTGTGTGGCAACACACTGATGCACTCTCTGATAAATATGATGAAACAGTTTGATACTTTGCAGTATCAAGATTAACCTTAGCCATGTTCAATCCAACAAAATCCAACAGAAGCAATGTGCCGGTGGCCCCCGCTCTACCAGTCTCATTGTGTAAATATGAAAAGGATAGGCTCCAAAAAGTTATTTTTGGAGCGTGACCCCTTGGCGTGATGCATATTTGCCATCGCCGCAGCCCTGGTTTAAATACTGGGGGCAGTGGACCCAATTCTCTCTTTCATTATTTTTCCCAAGTTATCCCTTGTTAGCTTTATTCCTACAAACCACCCATCTGGGTTAAGGATATGCTCCATACATACCATCATCATCATCTTCTACATTGATGACAGCTTCATCTACAACAATTCCTCCAGCAGTATGAGACAGACGTACAAAGAACCTCTCAATACCTTCGCCTATTTCATCATCTATTATCGATACCGTCAATTCATCGGTGGTGCTGCTAGGTGAGAAGGATAACACCCCTACAATGCTCTCAAAATCATCACCAAGCTTGGCTGTATCACTGACAGCAGTCAGTACTGTTAAAAGATGAGATAGACATTAGACATTGTGACTGGCTCACTTGGAAATGAGCAACTACGGTTTTTTCTTTCGCTGTTTAAAAATTCTCAGCAATTTCAAAAGACTCCTATGTTATTGTTTTACAACTTTCATGGGAATTTTTTTTGATGTAAATATATCTTTGTTTCAATTATAAACAATTTTAAACCTGTATAGTCTATAATCCTGTTGGTGATAATATATTAGTACAATATAGGGAGTATGTGATTTAATTAGAACAGCTGATTACCTACTGTTCCAGGGTTGGTGATGGTTTGTGTTTCTTTGCTTTTCCTGTGCAATGTATATTAACCTCAACAGGAAAATTCATCCAAAACACAGGGTGTAGGTAGTTTAATGAGAACAGCTCATTACCTGCTGTTACAGGTTGGTGATACTTCCAGTACAACAGAGGGCGTATGTGACTTAATAAGAATATCTCTTTACCTGCTGTTTCAGTTTGGGTGATAATTCCAGTCCATCTTGCTGATATGGTAACACCGCCCTCTTCCTCTGATATAGTAAATGTTCTGAACACCAACTCAATATCCCCTGCAAGATACACAAGAACAAGGATGAACATATCTCAAATAAAATTGTAATAATTGAATACCCCTGCCATATTTTGCACACTTAACACAATAAAATATTTGTAATAAAAAATATTTGTTTGCCATAAATATAGTGAATAAAGGGAATTTAGTTATCTAGATGGTATGATAGATAGGTCACGCATGTGCATCTTTCGGATACAGGGGCTATGCTTTTGAGAGTCGTTCACATGCCACGGCGTTTTTCCAGTATTTCAGGTGTGTGAAATAGGACGTTCTTGGTGTGACACAGGCTATGTCAATAAATATACTGTTTTAAATACTACTTATATTGGAACAGGCTATTTACTATAAATTACATATTAATGCTCATTTAAGGGGGGACTCAAGGAAGTCACTTTTTGAATTTTGTGAGTGCTGTAATTATTGAAATATGACTCAAAGTTATATAAAAGTATGCATTTTTGGAGAAAAAAAAGGTCAGAGAATCCAAATTTTGCGTCAATTTTGACCAGAAATGTTTGTTTTTTTTACCCAAAAACGTTCAACAAGGCTAACAAATTTTGAGTAAAAAATTCCCAAATTGCTAGATTATGATGTAAAGACACTAACTTAGGGATGAATTTGTTTTTTAAAACCTAATCTAATATTTTTTGAAATTTTGACCTTTTTTGGCACTTTTTGGTCAAAATTTCTAAGTTAGTGTCTTTACATCATAATCTAGCAATTTGGGAATTTTTACTCGTCAGTCAGTATTAAATATCCCATAAAACCCGAGAACCGCAAATTCTAGTAGTAACTAATGCTAGGGAATTGCAAAACTAAATTATGTTCTATTTGACAATATTTATAAAAGACCGTTCTCATTTCATGTAGTTCCTAGTGAGTTAGAACTTGAGGTGGTAATTTGACAGGTGCTGCTAAATTGAATATATACATGCAACTTAAGATGAGATGCATATGCTGTTATATCTTCAATAAGGAACTCCGGTATCACAACTTTTGAATAAATGTATATCAAGGCCAATGACAAAATTCTGTTCTACTGGCGCGATCAACCCATAATCTTTTTGAATTAAGTATTTTTTTGAATTTTTTTAAAAAAATATTTGACATTTTTTTGAATTGTTAAATCTTTTGAAATAATTAAAAAAAATTCAAAAATAATTGTAAGAATAACAAACTGACCAATTGTCCCTTCCTATTTAGAGGACTGTAAATCTAAAGAAAAGTTTCATCAATTAGGCGACTAAAACCTGTTCTACAAGCAAACAGGCTTCGGTTGTTGTTTTTTGTTTGCTTTTTAATTTGAGCAATTTTTTAACATTTGGGTGAATTTCAACAATTTTGAATTGTTCAAACAATGTCAACAATTTGCAGACATTTTCGGACCTGTAGAACAGGGAATTTTTTTTGTCGCCTTAGGCTTTATATAAAGTAATTACAAAAGTTGACATAATGGGATATCCATTTGTGTTTACATACCATCATTATCCGTCACTGTTACTGTAATTTTACTGGGTACTCCAGGTGCTAACATGCCAAGATTATCTGACTCTGTTAACGCAACCTGAAATTAATATGGACAAGATGTTTAGGCATATACATACAATTTTGGGCTAAGGCTATAAAAGCAAATATTAGAAAGCCCAGTCATTCTTATTCAGGTTTTTTTTTATTGCCTATATTTGTATTCGGTTTTTATAAGGGTGTGTGTGTACATCTGAATTACTGTAAAAGTAGAAATTTTCGACTTGTGTAATTTTTCACGCTTTACACATTTTGAACAATTTTGCTTGTTTTTATTTTCTCTCCGCGCGTAAAAGTACTCCAAGCGCATGTGCGTGATTATGGCCACATGCTCGCGGTTTTAGCCCAACAAACGCCTTATGCATGCTCATGTGCGTCCGCGTCCTTTTGTATTCATTCACTGTTGTAATGCAGCTTTCCCAATTTGGAACTGATCAAACTATAATTGTTCTTGCTATGGTCCACAAAGGTAGACAATCGTAAGGTTTGTTCAAGGACATAGTTGGAATGGAAGAACGTTGTAAGTGACATTTTGGTCATTTTGATGGAGAAACATTTCTGTGTTCAATTCGTAAATCTTATTAGTTGTTTTAGCAAGCTTAATTCTTTGACTAAAAAATAAACAATTCCAATTTCAATACTGGCAAAAAGGCTTCAAATGTGTGAATTTGCCTATTTTTTCATAAATAACTAATGACTCAATTTCGCCGAAAATGTCACTTAAAACGTTCTTGCATTCTCACAACGAATGTTTTCTGTATAATCATGAATAAAAGGTGATATTCAAAACTTCACTTTGTATAATTGATTACATTATGGTCATCCTACTTGCCTCAAATGTTTCACTGCTCTCCACTTCATCATCATCATAAACAATGACTTGTGTACATTTCATTGGATCACCCGAGTTGAAAGTTAATTCTTGGTTCAATGCCGCAAAATCAGTGCCCTCACTTGCAGATATACCTTCTGTGATCACACCTAGAAAAAGTATCGGATAAAGTGTACATTAGGTTCTAGTCATTTAACAATCACACGGTAGAATGAATACTACATTGTAATTATACGATGTACTAACTAATTTGTGTGAGAGGAATTCCCCCTATATTAGATTGTAACATAATTTTGGAAGGATTTGCAGCTAAAGGCATACAGGCATAAACCTCTAGCATTAATATCACAAGTGTTGGAACATATGATTTAGATCAAGCCAAGCATGTGCAACCTTTTCTACCACGCGGGCCGCATTGTGATTTTGAGATCCATTCACGGGCCGCAGTGAATGTCAAACATTCCAAAACACATCCGGATGGATACTCGCTTCTCTTCGCCATTTTAACCAGGGATTTTAACACGCAATCACAAGTTTGTTTCGACTTATCGATTTTCGACTTATTTTTGCTATGATTGAGGTACATTTCTGTTTTAAACAAGTTTCTACCAAAAGAAAATCCATTTGGGGTACACATGCGCAAGAACAATTAGGTCTGTGCACTTTTGACCATCATAATTCCATGATTCCTCTTGTCTAATTAACCAACATTGCCAATCTCAACCGACACGACAGTCAATATTGGGGGGAAATTGGCCCCCTCGCCCCCCTCTGGCTAAATCAATTCGCCATTAGTGTAACCTAGGGAGTTCCTGTTAAAACGGGCCGCATCAATGGGAATTTTGGAATTGCTTCACGGGCCGCAGATTAGAGGCCGGCGGGCCGCATGCGGCCCACGGGCCGCAGGTTGCACACGCTTGATTTAGATCAATGTTAGTGGACAAAGCATTCTTCACATTCAAATTGCATGGAAATGCGAAAGTTGATTGACATTTGATTGTAGTTTACATTTACAAAACAGACAACGAGCTCATATTATTTAAACTGTTTACAGACCTGAAACTTTTGAGCTTTTAATAAGCCAATTTCAGCCTTTTTGTTGCTTAAATTTACGTTTTTTTTTGTTTTCAGCCCAATTTGAGCTATTTTACCCCAATTTCACGCTGATTTTCAGCCTTTTTGGAATTTTCAGCTTTTTTTTTTACTGAAGCCGAAGGTCAGTTTCAGATATGTGTTTGAGCCCTTAAACAGGCTTTTTATTGGTTAATATCAGAAAGAAATAAGCTTGTAGATGTCTACTAAAATTAAGCTTTTTATTTCATAATTTAACTGCAACATTTAACAAGCACGATTACTCATATATCATTAGCAGCTGTGCTAATCTGAATTTAAAGTTAAGATTCCAGCCAGATATTAGATCATTTTCCTTGAAGATAAAACGGGAACAAGATCAACATTAATATATAAAAAAATCTGTCTATCATGCCAATCTAATGATGCATCTTCAAGCCAGGGCCAATATTCTTTATTGATAGCACACTGGTGCACCGGCCCTCAACAATATTGAAGTTTTGCATGCAATATTAAAGTGATCCCAGGAAAAAAACATGACAATGTTTAAACTCCTATCATATGGTAAGACAGAGCATCACATTTTTATGTACTTACTGACTTTTGCGACGTTTCCTGCGTATCCATACCGTACCACACATACTTCTACAACTGTATTACCAGCTGCCTCGCTGACAGAAACATTTGGTATAACCAAGGCATAGGTAGTACCTGTGATAGATCACAAAACATTTGTCCATACAAATCAGAGAGTTAGAAACTCAGAATTCCACTCCAACTACGGGGTGATTCCCATCCCTTTCATCCAGTGCTATGAAGAGACAGGTCAATGACTTGATTTGACTTAGAATTAAGTCACCATTTTTGATGAGTTAACATGACTTGAGTCACTGTGACGGTGTGACCAGTGTCTTGACTTGTGACTTGGTTTATCATATTTATGCTGGGTTGTAACTCCATTTTTATAATATTCCCATCTTTTATCTATTGTCAGTTTTATATGTATATATTGTATGTATTTTTATGTGTATTGTAAAGCGCTTTGATCTCTTGGAAAGGCGCTCAATAAATGACTGATATTATTATTCAAAAGACTTGACTTGACTCAGGTCAATTTTTCAAAATGATTTGACTTGACTTGTCTTGTTGTGCTAAAATAACTCAAATAAGTTGAGTTTAAACAATATTACTGTCAAAATAAATATTATTATTATGCCTCAACTACTAAGAATGACACGACTCGACACGTAATTTCATTAATATATGAAGCTAATTGTTTCATGTTCAATATGACTTAATATGATTTGAATAAAATCAGTGACTTGATTAGACTTGGTTTGAACTAATGCATTGACTTGGATGTATCCTTGGGGTAATTCATTCATGAGTTAGACTGATGTCAAGACTCTATTACTGAATAAATCTGTCTAATCCTTTAATCCTTTAACACAGTTCAACACAGATTTCGTGCTAGGCTAATTCCGTGCAGATTTACATGAAGGATAAACCTTGACTTGTCTTGAGGTAAATTGAAAGAGGCTTGACTTGACTCAAATCACATGTCTATGCCTTGACTTGTGACAGAGTCACAACACTATTCCTATCTCCCAGCTGAGACTCACCATCTTCATCAGTGATGCAAATAGTTGTAGTTCCTTTGGTAGCTGACACATCTCCTGTTTGGGCATTGGATAACTCCAACATAAATGTCTCCTCTCCCTCAGTTGCAGAGTCATCCACAACTTTCACATTATATGGCACTCTAAAAATGTCCTGTCCAAATGACACTGTTGTGCCCGCTGGAATTAAGGGGTAATCAGCAGGGGAATCGGCTGATCCCGCATTAGCCCTCACTTGAATATCTACAGATAAGATGTTTAACATTCATCAAATTATGTGTTTATTAATAATAGCAAATTAAACACTCTGTTAGTTAGAACCAAGATATATGACAATAATCATTTTGGATGTTTTCAGCTCATTTTACAACTTTCCCTCCAACAACCTTTTGAATTGTTATTGAGTATTAACCCTAGCCCGACTACCCTGTTTGTTAACAAAAATGGTCAGAGGTGACAAGATGAACCAATAAATCATCACTCCCGCCCGGCTGGCAGCGCTCAATATATATACTCAGTCGATTGCATCATTGAAAACCTTGCACACATGCACTGGGAGATGTTCTCTGCAGTGGTATTTTGTGGTATTTGGTAGGGTTAGGCCTTAGGGTTATAGCTTATCAACCACCCCCCCCCCCACCCCCACTTTTTCCAGATTTTTTATCTATGCGGTGAAAAGTGACATAAAGCATCGCCGCCACCCCACCCTCCCCCGGATTTGAACAACGGACCTCTGGCGCATGGGGCAAGGGATTCTCCACTACACCATGAGTGTCAAGGCTACTTGGACTGCGCCAAGTATATAGGCTGGGCCCATTATTTCATCGAATAACTTCCACGCCAGGTATTTTGTGGTATTTGGTAGGGTTAGGGTTATAGCTAGTAAGCTTACCTACTGATCCCGGTTTACCATAACCCTCTCTGCATATTTCCACATCAATGCCATTGGTATTGGATTCTAGGATGATATACTTGTCTTGACAAAAATAGTACTCAGCTGAAAATAAAAGGGGGAAAATAATAAATTGGGTTTTATATCAGTGTAATTGTCAAAGTATATTTTCCTGTCTGCAATTCAGGAATAATATGGAATTATATAAGGCTTAAAAACTTTGTTTCCTGTTACAATACTTACAATAAAAATGGCTGGTTTTAAACCAAATACATGATGGTAATTTTTGCTGTAAAGAACACATCAAATTGCCTTTTAGTCACCCCCCCCCCCCTCCAATTTGATATTGATATCAATAAGGATGACTTAAAACCTTCAAAATAAAAACTTGCTTTTTATTTTGCCACATAAAGTATAAGGTCAATTGCTTGATGAATGACCACGCAACCAATATATGCTTCCGTGTCATATTAAAGGCACCAATAATGTGACAAATTAACAGACTCCAACCCACTCAACTCAATCCATCCCACCCAACCAAACCCAAACCAACCAAACTCAACATAATCCAGCCAACCAAACTCATCCCAACTCAACCTTGCCCATCCTTAATTAACCAATCCACCATTCAATCCTATTTTTGAATCCACCTCAATCCTTGAATATCCCCAATGTCAATCATAAAATCCTGCCCTCAACAACCCCTATTCCCCCCCCCCCCCAAAAAAAAAATGTTCCAAGTCGGCTTAATGGAGATATCAATAACTGAGCATCACTGACCATCATCATCTTCAATTACAATTTCAGCCGTTATAGGTGTACCAAAATAACCTCCTCGTACAACAGAAAGTGTGACTGTTAACCTCTCATCTCCTTCGTACGTGTCGTCTTGCATAGTGGTCAAAGTACGAAATTCAGTCAAATCATTAAGCGCAAATGTAGGACTATTTTGAGAAATAGCAGTGTAATCAATTCCAGTTGTGGCTGTATCCTGGGTAGTTGTGATACCTTAATATAATGAAAAAAAAATTTAAAAAAAATAAATAAATAAAATAAAAATAATAATACAGTAACCAGGGGGTGCCTTTTCAATCCACCATATTTAAACAAGTCCACAAAGCAATAAAGCTATTTAAAGGTAAGTATTCCGAATGCTGGCCCAATTTTCAACTTGATGTTTTCTATTCTTCATGAAGGGTCATCCTTAAAATAGTTATATTTCAAAGTTTGAGTCGCATAACTCCAATGATTCTTATTTTAGAAGCACGTGGTGACATGACATTGGCCCATTGAGTAGTACACAAACTGGCAGGGTGGTTAACGACCTTCGGCAGAAATTCACTGCATTTTGGCCTATAACTTTTAAATGGAACATATCTGGCGACCAAAAAATTACAGAAATTGTGGGATATATATGGAGTTTCTTCAGATATCAAAATATGTTGATGGAAAAAAAGGTATCAAATGATTTGTATCTAGTTTATGCATGCTGCACAAACTCTATGGGTCTGACCAGCCCCATTTGAGAGCAAACAGAATATAAATAAGAGAATGAATAGAAATAAGGAGGACATGATATAAATGTGAATATAATGTGTATCAAATGATAATTTAATATATTACCAATCATGCCAATTGATATAAAGGTATTTTGCTAAAGATCAAGACTATTCATCCAATAAATGTGCGGTTCTCGTAATGTCATTAACCCCTCATGGAAGAAAATGAGAGGACGACAGAATTTGAAGTCTTCCTAACAAGCAATTGTGTTTTTCTTTTAAATCAAATCAAATAAGGCCAATAATCACATTTTTCAACTATTGGCTATTTTTACCTGTTTTCTTTAACTGTTGATATATTCTTCTTGGCCTAAAGCAAATAATTCTTAAAATCATTAATTTAAAAGTTTGTCAAACTAATTTTACCAACAAAAAAACATGTTCTTGATACATATCTGTAATTCTGCTTTGGTTACTTACGTACTAAGGAGCATGTGCTTTCTGCCACAATATCACGAGTGACAACAATATCGACACTCTCTGACTCAAGAACATAGTAAATAGGAGCAGACAAGTACAGCTTTGATTGCAATGCTTGAGTTACTGTAAAATAAAAACAAAAGGCATAGTCAATTAAAACTAATTAAAAGATGAATTGAAAAGGTAAAGCGATCAAGGAGCTAAAACTTTGACCATGTATGCAGGGCCATGATAGCTTATCCAACGGTCAATGGATTATGCTATTTGTAGTGTTTTTTTTTAGCCAACTGATCAGAAATTAAGATCAAGTGAATCATCCAGTGAGGTAATTAAACAACACAGGGTAATCATGGGAGTCTATGGAACGACTAATGATAATGCAAATGATTATGTAAAAATCCACTCGATATATTTGTTTTTTTATAAGCTGAGCTGCTTTCACTACCAAGGAGAAGTAGTGAAAGATTGAATTAAGCAAAAACTGAAAACATTTGGTAGCTAACTATTATGATATAGCTAGAAATGGCAACTGCACAGTTGGAAATTCATCTATGAGATGGTATTTAGACTATACTCAAAACAAATAATTGTGAATTCGAGCATCATGATCTGAGTGCTCATGTTCACCCAAAGGTTGAATGCCGATTTGAGATGCTCTGCATTCCATCAATACCGATGCACAACGATGTCACAGTCTCGCAGATGTTGCATCGTACACGAGGGAATGATCAACAATTATTTGTTTTGATTATAGTGGGAAAAGAAAGTAACAAACATATTACTTGTACAAACATATTACTTGTAGGTCTCATCATTCATTTGTATAACATTTAAAGCACTTAGTTTGGACATTATCTTGTGCAAATCAAGACTTTTATGTAACTAAGTGATAAATCAAATGATACTTACCATCCAAGCCATAAATCTCTACTTCACAAAGATTGAGAATCACACTATTTTCTGGCCGTCGAATTGTAACACTGTCTCCAACTAGTGTATTAGAACAAGTCTTAGTTATGGGGCACTGTGCAAGAAGCAACAAAAATGAGATATTTCCAATTTTAACTACTACATCATGTTATTCCAAGTAATTAATTTCTTAAGTCTATAAAAATCATTGATGATGACAAGTGCCATTTGTGTTTAGAGAAAGAAACTATTGAACTATGCCCAATTATAAACAGTTTTTGGGAAATGTTGAATTATGGATAAATGATACACTACAAACTAGCATAAAAGTTGATTGTAAGGATGCATTTTTAGGTTTATCCTTCATGTAATTCTGCACAGAATTAGCCTAGCACGAAATCTGTGTTAAACTGTGTTAAAGGATTAAAGGATTAGACAGCTTTATTCAGTAATAGAGTCTTAATACCAGTCGAACTCATGAATGAATTACACCAAGGAACACCCATTTTTAGGTTTTCCAAACCACTCTAGATATATAGTGATAAATTATGTGTTATCCTGTACTATTGAAATATTGAAAAGATTGAATATTGAAAGATTACAAAGTATTATTGACTCAAAGATAAAAGATGACAAAAGCTATTTCTATAAAACAAAACAAGTAAGCAATTTTGAAAACAAATGGAAAGGTTTTATTTAATGATGCAGCCCTACTTCATGAATGATTGCATATTTTCATGTTTGCATAAAATTGTAAATATCTCTCTCTCTCACATGTCTGTCTTGTCTTGTCCTGTCTGTGTCTGTTTTATTGTCTCCTGTTAACACATTTTTTTGTCTTCCTATAATTTTATGTTAACATGTTAGCTTTAAAGTTTATGTTGGTATGAAATGATTTGTATGTTGCACACAAAAAAACTAATACAAATAAACAAATATCTGACGAAATAATAGAAACATCATATCAGAGTCATGTTGGACAGGGACATAGCTTGTGATGTTATAATTCACTGATCAATTGTAACCCAGGCCACTACATTACAACCAACCTTAAGATGATGGAAAGTTCACAAATTTAAGTATACATTATTTTGCTATATTTCGGGGAAAAACGTATTTCCTTTGGTTGTGTAGTTTTGACGAAATGAGTGATTATGTAACACGCTATAGACAGAGAACGTTTCTATCCAAGTTTTCTCAAATGAGCGATTCAGAGAGAAGTATTGATTAGTTCCATGCATGAATGACTCCTTATGAACAGGATGGAAGAGTTCTTTGTCCAGTGTTACATAATCACTCATTTCTTCAAAACTACCCAGCTGAATCAACTACTGAAATCATAAAAATATAGCAAAACAATTGCTTTTTACATTCCTATAAATTGTATATTTGAGGATATTTATTTTTGAAGTTGCAATCACTTAAACGTTTGGTTGTATTTTTTTTTAGACACCCTGTATACCAACAAATCTTACCCCAGCAGCATATGCATCCTCTGTGGATGTTATATCAGCTCCACATTGGTTACTACGGCAACTTATACTTCCAACCCATATCTCTGTACCTTCAAGCTTGCGACTATCAGCATTTCCTCCTGATAACAAACATGTAAAAGAATCAGTGTTAGTCAAATATACGCATACAGCATGTTTAAAAAATAAGGTCCGTAAACAGGAGCTGATAACTTTAATCTATAATTAATCTATTTCACAATCTCAAAGGGAATTGAATTTTTCTGATTTTGATTAAACTTAAAGTGAGCTATATCTATATATATATATGCAGCGATGGAAATACTCACATGACTTTCCACCCGGGGTAGACAGTTCCGGGGTAGACAGTCCGGGGTTGATCGGGGTTGGTGGTCGGGGAGGTAAAAACAAGGATGGATCATTCTAAAACAACCCCGGGACTGTCTGGATAATTCTAAAACAGCCCTGGGACTGTCCGGATCATTCTCCACCCCTGGGACTGTCCACCCAGGGACTGTTTCTAACCCTAACCCTAACCCTATCCACCCAGGGTTGGTCTACCCCGGGTGGAAAGTCATGTGGGTATTTCCATTGCTGCATGCAGTAATGGAAATACCTACACGACTGTCAACCCGGGGTAGATGATCATGTGTATCGCAGCTCTATTCATAATATTGTGTGTACTGGTCATAATAGTAGTATTGCTTTACTATGTAATGTTTAAAAGGGATTAAAATCATGTCCTGGTCAGTTCACCCTTTTGCTACATGTAGTCTAGTGGTGGAGAGGCAACTGATATTTCCTTTTGCAAAAGTAAGGGTTAGAAATATATTATAAAGTCAGAGTAAGCCCTCCTTGCTAAATAGGGCTAGCCAAACAACATTGTCAGAGCAAGCCTTTCTTGCTAAACAATATTGTCAGAGTTAGCCCTCCTTGCTAAACAGGGCTAGCCAAACAATATTGTCAGAGCAAGCTAGCCTTCCTTGCTAAACAATATTGTCAGAGTAAGCCCTCCTTGCTAAACAAGGCTAGCCAAACAATATTGTCAGAGTAAGCCCTCCTTGCTAAACAAGGCTAGCCAAATAATATTGTCAGAGTAAGCCCTCCTTGCTAAACAAGGCTAGCCAAACAATATTGTCAGAGTAAGCCCTTCTTGCTAAACAAGGCTAGCCAAACAATATTGTCAGAGTAAGCCCTCCTCGCTAAACAGGGCTAGCCACATAATATTGTCAGAGCAAGCCCTCCTTGCTAAACAGGGCTAGCCAAACAATATTGTCAGAGTAAGCCCTCCTTGCTAAACAAGGCTAGCCAAATAATATTGTCAGAGTAAGCCCTCCTTTCTAAATAGGGCTAGCCAAACAACATTGTCAGAGCAAGCCTTCCTTGCTAAACAATATTGTCAGAGTAAGCCCTCCTTGCTAAACAAGGCTAGCCAAATAATATTGTCAGAGTAAGCCCTCCTTGCTAAATAGGGCTAGCCAAACAACATTGTCAGAGCAAGCCTTCCTTGCTAAACAATAGTGTCAGAGTAAGCCCTCCTTGCTAAACAGGGCTAGCCAAACAATATTGTCAGAGTAAGCCCTAGTTGCTAAACAGAGCTAGCCAAACAATATTGTCAGAGCAAGCCCTCCTTGCTAAACAGGGCTAGCCAAACAATTGTCAGAGCAAGCCCTCCTTGCTAAACAAAAATATAACAATAATCTAACCAAAACCAATTCCTGGTTTGATTTGATATCCTTTTACAGTATTTAAATCTGAAAGTCCGAATGGCCTGATACAATGCACGAATTGTTATGTCACATTTAGAAGACTGATGCCAAATTCAACACTGCTCACTACTAGTTTTAATAAATTGGACAAGTTTATTATTGAGATATTTGAAAATATAGCTACCTACCAGTTTCCCGCGCATGAATCACCACAAGGGATATTATCTTTTCAGTATTACCAGAGAATGCGAACCGCCATTGAGGATTATTTGAGTTACCTGTTAAAAATAATAAGAATGGTAATAAAAACATGGTAGTAGTTGGTTGGTTAAAGGTAGAATGTTCAAGGGCCAAAAACATATCTATTACAACCTTATAAAGTACTCTTGCCCCTGAACATGTATAGAGCAACACTTCCTATGCATAACGGTTGGACAGTTTTACTTAATCTTTACATGCTGTAGGGCTGGTAGGGCCACAAAAGCATACATACAATGTTTTGACAGAACAGTGACGATATAGCTTGAATTGTTTCATTTGGTATAATGCACATTGTGAGTGTGCAGAATCATGTATTTGGTAGGTTGGAAGCATTTCAGTTTCACAGGTTGGTCATCTCAGTTGAATTTTTTGATTTCCAATCTAATCTTATGCGATATCCCCTAAATGATGTGAAACTGAAATGATTTTTTTTATTGAAATAAAAAATTAACATTGGAGCAAATGTAAATTTAGAACTTGACCTCTATGTCAACAAAGTATAATTGGGGCTTCTAATTAGAGAATAATTACTGCGTAACAACTGTTTTCGCGAATTTGTTGTGAAATAAGAGGTTGATGTTATGGTCTGAGGAATTGTCCCGAAGGGGCGCAGCCCCTGAGGGACAATTCCGAATGACCATAACAGCAACCGAGTATTTCACAACAAATTCGCGAAAACAGTTGTTAAGCGTCATTATTCTCATTCATTACTGAAAAAGATGCATATTTATCCAAATCGTTGATTTGTACCGATATAATCTCGCTAATAATTAATTAGTTGTTTTGTTTATTTTGTCCACCCCTGCCCTTCTTAGTTATTGAAACAGTCCGAGTCGGGTCATCCCCTCATTCAACCAATCAGAAATAAGCTTTAATCGTGTTTCCTCATAATTCAATGAATATTCAGTTTAGGGGCGTGAGGCGTTTATTTGATTGGTCGGTCAGTGAGCAAAACAATGGAACACTTTGGCGCAGTACTTTCGGGCAATTATTAGTAACCTGCGCTCGGCGTGCGCGTTCTCATCTAACGATTCATTTTATTGGAGCGCACTTGATACGCAGCTATCGCGATTATTCATGAAGTAATGAATCAGCCCCAATTATCAATATTTTAGTAACAATAAATTATATTATTTTACATACTTTTCTTTTCTAAGAATTACATTGAATGATGTTTGTACTTGACCTCTGTGTTACATAAGTATAATCAGGGCTTATAACCAGCCAAAATGGATTGATTATTTAAACATATCTCAAGTCGATATTTTTGCGTAAAGATATTTTTACATCAAAGATATTTTCACAAGTTGTTGTTTTATAGGGATAATGTTGAAAGCAATATTTTGTGTGCTATAATTTTCGCCCTGCATCTTTAGTGTGCGAAAATAAAACCACTCTGAAAATCTTTGCTTTTTGTATGTCATTTACAATAATCCAAATTGCAGGTGCAATAATAGTTCCTTTAACGATGTGTACTCATAATATAGGTCAAGAGTTTACAGGTCTGCCGTCGTCGGACAAGTTTAAAATTGTCAATAACAAGTAACCGTAGTATGGTGCAATGAATCCCAATACTGTTTACTGTAAAATTGGTAATTTTTGCACAATTAAATGTTCACACTTTGCCAATTTGTAACCGTTCTGCATGTTTTTAGATTCACGATTTATAGCTTCATCCATTAGACCTATACGCAAAAGAAATATATTTGCATATTACAATTTTCGCTGTAGCGGCTTAAAGCGTGAAATGCATGAAGGTAGCACAAAGATTTCCACTTTTAAACTAATCAATTGTTTTATGATAATGGATATCTGTTATCAGGGAAATTATGAAATATAGTGTCCAAGAGATTATTTATGGCACATTTAAAAATACCAAGCTGTTTCCTTACTTGATGTTGCACAATTATCATTGGAGGACGATATTTCTCCATCGTAGGCATCGCTTGCTTCTGCTCCACTTGAACCTGTTAATGTTATAGAAGAACCGCCAAGCCCAGTTCCAGATATCAACTTGGGTACTAGAATGAAAATCAATTCAACAAATAGAAATACTTAGAAGTGAAAACTTTGACATTCACCATATTTACAGTAACTAGGGAGTTCAATACAGACAATTATGGGAAACAATTGTTATCCATGGCAAGTACTCCACAGACAGTCTTAATCACTCTGGATTAAGACTAATAAGATTGCACCTGAAGCTAACTTGTACTGAATTTGGTCCCATAGTTCAACTATTGTAATGCAAAATGCACTTTTATTGTGGCATTGTGCGATTGAAATTAAGGTACATCTTGTGTTCCTATGCTAACCCCCAATCCACCTATTGGTTAAGCATTAGATTCATTCGAAATGTCTACCTACATGGTCATAAACTTCAACTAATGCAGTTGCCAGTCATACGAATATACCCATGTTTATTGTGGAAAGGCCCCCAACAAATTGGAACAAGCCTGGCCAGATCATTTTGCTTGAGTCTGGTCGCGTCAGGACCCAATCGTGTGTCCATACGGACCGACCGTGTAAACAAACAAACAAACAAACAAAACAAAATAAAAAACAAACCAAAGTACAGTACCAAATACTAAAGGTTTCCACCTTGCAAATATGGATTTCCTATACACATACAGTAAAATGTTAAACAAATATTGAATGCCAAAGAGTATGACAGGCCTCAAAATAAGAAATGCAAAGGGCAGTCAATTTAAAGCAATTTGAAAGGGGCACCAAATTTATCCAAGGCAATTATGTAATTTTGAATGGAGTGAAAACAGCCAGAAATTGAGGGCATCAAGACTACTAGGTGGGGGCATCGAAGGTACCTGGAGTGTGATAGTACAAACTATACCACAAGGTCCAAATTGGATTCAAATTGAACACAAGCAAATGGCATTCAATATTTGTTTTAAATGATATCCAATTATTCTTTTCCAGCCATAATGATAGTAAAAACTATCACATATATGTGAAATCAAGCCTAACATGATATAAATTAGGCCAAATTTTTGTTGTTGTTATATTGGCGTAACCCGCCCGACCCTAAAAATACGCCCGACCCTACACTTTTTTTTTTTTTTTTCAGTGAAAAAAAAAAAAAAAAACCAACCGACCGACTGACCCTAAAAAATAAAAAAATGAAAAAAATAAATGTTTTTTCTCGAACGAAATACGACGGTGCTCCTCGAATAAACGGAAATTCCTTCCGAAAATATGGTTTATTGTGTTTTATTTGTATATAGACTTGTACTGAGGGGTACTTCTAACAAACAATAGGGAATGTTTAAACTCGGTTAACATTGTTCAAAAACAGCTGCTAAAAAAAAAAAAAAAAAAAAAAAAAAAAAAAAAAAAAATTTGGCCTTACACTAACCAGGATCACATATCTGCCATTCAGCTGCAGTTGTATCACTATCCAACCCAATCCACACAATGCCCAGAGGGGAAGTGTCCATGTAACTAACGGTAGGCAGTGTGAAATCCTTAGGCCCTAGAGCCAAAACACCTACTCCGCTACTTTCTACATAAGACAGCTCCAAGTCTGTAAAACTGGCTGTTGATGACAACAGACTTGAATCTGTTGCCGTCAATGGTTCTGACGTGATTGTTGCAGAGGATGATCTGTAGATACTTGCATCGTTTTGAGAAGAACCACCAGCTTTATCATCAGTGATGCCAACATCTAAAATAAAGATAATCATACAAATTGGAAATTGTGAAACCAAAAACAAATTGTATTGTGTCTAATTGTATCAAAAATGGATTCTATTCATAAAATTTTTGTGTTAAAATAGTAATAATTGCAATGAAAGTGTATTGTTGCGTACACACCCCTGCACCAGTCAGGGATGTCATTTTAACCTTCACTTTAAATAAAGCTATATCCAGCTGTAACAGTCCCCAGTTTATGTATGACCATCTAGGATCAGTGCCCATGTACGCTAGACTCAACCTTCATGTTTAAATACAACATGCCTACTTAATGGAGATAGGGCCTTCTCAGGGGCTAGGGAACTTTGGACTATGGAACACTCTGCCAATCCAGTGCTCTCATTGTAATCAATCAACAATTGTCACTCCAACTGTCCATATCATTCGTTTTGTTCTTGGTTAGCTGGCTTTCAAACAATAGCACTTTGAAACCTTGGACATAGCAAGAAGTTAATTTACTATACCTTGGATAAAGGCACTAAATGATTTTTGCTGGGTATTATTATCATTACTATAATATGCCTTAATAGTTGAAGTATCTCACCAGTATCACCAAGTATAAACCTGGTAGGGGCCTAATGAATGTCTAAAATTAGGCCTAAAAAAAAAGAAGGTTTGTTTGCCCAAACAAGAGTTGAAAAAAAGTGGGTCGGTAGGTCGATTACCTTTTTCTTTTCTTTTTTTTGGCTATGGACACTTTTAGAGAAGAAAAAGACTATACAATTTGATGTTAATACACTTCAATGTTCTTTAAAACCCTAACCTTCCTACACTACGATTCACTAAAGCAAAAAAAACAATGCCCACACGCATTCTATAGCATATGATTCGATGACGTCATCAACCAAGCTGATGTGTGTACAAAATCGCTGCCCAGGTGAGCGTTGGCAGGTTAGCCGAGTGGTTAGGGACATGGCACGGTGATCAGAGGTTCTGGGGGTCAATTCCAAGGGGTTTCACGGCGATTATTTGATTAAAAAAATCATACTTTGTCCCCCTCCCCCGGTTTCCACACCGTACGAACATAGACTGGCTGGTTAGGGCTAATACATGTATTTTGTTTTTAATACATAGTGCAGATGGCAGCCTGTACAAACCTTCCGACCATGTTGGATGGTCTGACATTTTCTGTTTTTCTCTAGATAGTGGTAGGATCTTGGATTTGCATCTCCTTAGTGTTTTAAAGGGTGGATATGTGGGAATAACTAAATTACAGGGCAGTTTGGTTGATTAGTTTGGCAAATTAAGATGAAAATATCATTTAATACATATATTTTTCAACATAAAACATTATTTAAAAAAAAGAAGAAATCTCATGGGTCGGTCGTGTTTGGGCAAACAATTTTTTTTTTTTAGGCCTTACTATATATACTGAGTGAACTCACCCATATTAGTCTGTAAAATTATAACATGTATAAGGTAAAAACAATGTTGACTTGCCCTTTGCGGCTCCTAAAATATAAAAATCTAGGGTCGCTTTTTTAAACATATCATATTGGATAATTAGCAAATGTGTCCTATTTATGTTTAAAGTGCGACATAAATGCATAAGATTTTCAATTACACGCTATTTGTTAAATATTAAAAGTTAAAGTTTTAGGAAAGAAGAAAGATGCATGTTCAGCATTCTTAAAATATGCATTATCTATTTGTTTCTAAAAAATCCACTGACCAAGCGACCCAGATGTTGCCACTTTTGCAAGTCAAATGATATTTCTTGGCATAAAGACAGATTTTTCAGTGGTTAACAAAGTAAAGAACAAAATTCTAACCAACGCATACTTCATTTGTTGAATGGTATGATTTTTGAAACACAGCAAACCAGACACTGTTATACATATCAGTTTGAGCCAATTGTGTGCTTTGTGAATGATATTTGTATTTTTCTTCAAATTTTAGCTTTTTTCTGATTGGTGATGTTTTAGCTTGATCAAATATTGTTACCATAAAATTACTTACACACATAATATATTTCTTGGTCGAGTTTCGGCTCCGGGGCTAATGCTATTTTTATGGTATCAGCACCTTTCACTCTAAAATGGAGCCTCTCTCCTCCCGTCAGTTCTGGTATCCATGGTATCCAAGCATCATAATCATCAGCTGTAGTATCTGTGTTATATGTAGTGCAGGACTCTGGATTTGTAAAACAAAATAAACAAGATTCAGATCAATCCCATGATATAAGATACAATGTTTAGCTTAAAAATGAAAATGAAAGTACTTACTTTCAGTGTTGTAGCTAGGCCAGATTGAGTGCCGGTTTATTTTACTGATGGCGAGTGGAAAGTGAGTGCAGCGAACGGAGCGCAGCAGATCACGGCGTGGGATCCTGAGGGCCCACTTCAAGGATTTTAAGTTTTTTAATGCTGATAAGGGTTTACTACCACATAATTTCTTATTTTATGAGGCAGTTTAATGATTCAAACTTTTGAAAATGCATAATTTTTAAAAAATCACAAAAGTTACTCACAAAAATCACAACTGGTTTATATAAATCATGTCATGTCTATGGATTAGAGCTATGGGAACTGATGTTCAAATAATTGCCCAAGCTGCATGTATACATGCCTGCCCAGGTGTTAATAAAACACCAGGGGCCGTCGCTGCCATCAATTTGTCACATACACCGCCCATTAATATAATAACTCACCGAGAATGAGATACCAGAGCACCAACCAGGATTCAAACCTGCGACCTTTCTGCACAATGTCAAGCATGCCAGTGTATAGACCAAATGAGGACTTCAGGTCTTAATGCACCTATACCTTGTGACAAAGGAATTCTTTATACATTAAAGATGATATCTGAAGCAAAGTTAAACCAATTTTATGTAAGAAAAGTTGAGAAATATAATATGTAACGTCCTAGTTGAAGGGGTTTATTTCAAAGCTCTTGTGACTATGTGATTATAAAGGTATGCAGAGTATGCATAAGGTATGCCTTCAAAATTGGGCGGATGGCAAAGGTGTGCATGTATTTATAATGTAAAATAAGTGGGCGGTAATGATTGTGATTGGATACATCCATCATGCACCAGTGTGGTAGGTGCACTGACACGCAACATCCGCTTTTGAAGGAGACAAGGTATAAAAAATAGTCACTGTTGAGTGTTGAACAACACCAACCAACACTAACAGTAGTTATGGAGTCTGCCATTGAAACTGAGCATCATAAATTTACTGTAGCTGGGATGGGGCGTTCTAAATTCAAGCAAGTTTTTCTTTGATAATTTAAATAGGTTGATCACCCCAGTTAACATGAGTTAATAAGTTTATTGTATCTATAGGCCTACTCTGTAATCTGTTGTTCCATTTTGTTGGGCGTGCATGGATGAACACATAATCCCCACTTATCCTCTGGCCTGCTCAATAACTTCTAAAAGTCTATGGATGCTGATTTTACACAATCTGCCATGTCATGAGGCTCTTGCCAGAGATGGTAAGGCAGACTTATTTATTATTAAGGCCTTATTTTTGACACGGCACCTTTTTGACAGGGCGTCTGCGTCCCCCTTATGTTTGACAGGGCACCTCTTTGACAGGGCACCTGCGCCCCCCCCCCCCCTTATTTTTGACAGTGCGAAAACTCAAAAACGTGTAAAAATATGTGCGAAAACGTGTAAAAGAAATCGGAGAGGTGGCTCTAGCAATAGGTACGTGAAGTTAGGTATAAGGTGGCTCTGCCCACTTCAACCCTGGCATGGGGATCTGCCCCTTGACCCCCCGCATGGGGCTACTGCCCCCTTGACCCCTACCCCCCTATTGAGAAATCCTGGATCCGCCCCTGGTATACATATTACTTGAACATTAAACATGATATTTGAAAAAGGTTAACCAATTTTATTCAGAAAAGTTGAAAAATATTGATGATAATATTCGACCATCCGGGATGTCAACTCGTATGCTTTTATTCCATAGCTCTCCTACAGAGAGCTAGGAAAAAAGTACATGTAGGCTCTTGTTGATCATTGACATTGACTGTACCTCAGTACAGTCAAGCAATGGACTAGCTAATTACACAATCTGCCACTGGATTAGTTTTCTACAAGCATGGACTTATTTAGACTGATTAAGTCTGTATTCCAAGATAAGAGATGGTCAGCTTCCACCTTATGTTACCTCTTTCCTGGACTAGTATTAGTGCGTCATACAACTGACATAAAAATGTGCATATATAAAAGACTAGTCTGGACCCAATTGTCATTGTAACACATTTACTGGGATTAAAAGACATACATGTAAGCCAGTCCTTCTGCCATCTCTCAAGCTGCTTAAGTCTTCTTGAAGAATAGTTGAGGTCTACCGTCTTGTTTGCTTCAGTAGCAGTGTACAGCAGCAGACAATCATCCGCGAACAGTCGAACTTGTGATGAGATGTTTGATGCCAAGTCATTTATATAGAACAAAAATGTGATGGGTCCCAGCACTGTGCCCTGTGGAACACCGGATACTGCTTGCTTGGAGAATTTACCATCTATTAGTATTACCACCCGTTGAGATCTGCCGGTCAGAAAATGTTGGATCCAGTCAGCTATTTGTCCTGATAATAATATACCGTGGCGTAGTAACAGAGCTTATGAATGAGTCTTTTATGCGGCACTTTATCGAAGGCTTTGGTAAAATCCAATATAGCCATATCAACGAGCTTACCGTCATCCAGGTGTTTCGCTAAGTCATTTACCATTAAAATTAGTTGAGACTCTGTGGATCGCCGAGCTCTAAAACCATCTGGTTGTTGCTTAGAATGGCATTGATTGGCCTCTGCGTGCTTCAGACATAACAATAACATGGCTGGCAATTATGTGTTCAAGGATCTTGCTTGCTTGCAACCACTGTCAGAGAATCAGGACGATAGTTTGCCGCCTAACTCCTGTCACCTTTTTTAAATATTGGGGCAATATTTACTTTATAGTAGGGATTTCACCACACAGATCAGATCAGATGTTTGAAATGTGTAGTCTGTTGAGCCAGGGAGGTGTCAAATAGAAGGGGAGGTGTCTATTTGACACCTCCCTGGTTGAGCTACACTTGGAAAATACAACCCAAATCTATTCCCTGGCAACACTCCGGCAATAACGTGTTCTCTTACATCATGATATTGCAGCCATATTGTGGAAATTATTGTCCATAATATCACCTTTAAACATGGGAAAAGTAAAATAGAACTGATTTCAGCATAACCTGATTTCATGATTTTTTAAAATTATTGCACTAATATATGTTATTTACAGCCCGTCTTACAAATAAAGAGTTGATCAGAAGAGGGCGCACATCTTAGTTTGCGGACGACACGACCAGGGTATGATGGACAATGATTTCCCAAATCTGCATTACCCTAGTTTTACCACTCCATCCTCTGTGATCCCACCAGAATTATGTAACACCTCCCTGATCCCACCCTACCCTAGCTGTACCCTACCGCAAAATAAACCCTACCCCAAATCCGGGGTCACTCAGTATAATGGCTTCGTATCCATATCCTAAAAAGCGTTGAAATGGTCACTGAATTGCACTCAGACCAGGGGCGGATATTTCTTGTTAGGTGTGGGGGGGATGATAAGTTTTGCCCCTAAAAAATTAAATTGAGCTGGTACCATCCAGGCGGTGCGCAGCACCGCACTCCGAGCTATGCTCGGACAGGGGGGAGTCTGAGGGGGGATGTGCCCCCCTCAGAAGTAGAAAAAATTTCAATTTTCAAACTCATTTGGTGCGATCTGGTGTATACTTTTGACAAATATTGTATTGAAAAGCCATCGCTTCATTTTCAATAAATAATTTTTTTTTTATCAATGAACAAAAGAAGTTGAGCATTTTTTATACTGATATATTCTTGATTTTAGTATAGATGGTTTAAAAGCTCCAACAGGGGGGAGTCTGAGGGGGGATGTGCCCCCCTCAGAAGTAGAAAAAAAATCAATTTTCAAACTCATTTGGTGCGATCTGGTGTATACTTTTGACCAATATTGTATTGAAAAGCCATCGCTTCATTTTCAATAAATATTTTGTTTTTTATCAATGAACAAAAGAAGTTGAGCATTTTTTATACTGATATATTCTTGATTTTAGTATAGATGGTTTAAAAGCTAGGGGGATATGCCCCTCTGAGAAGTAGAATTTTTTTCAATTTTCAAACTCATTTCGTGCGATCTGGTATACTTTTGACCAATATTTTATTGAAAAGCAATCACTTTATTTCTGATCAATATTGGCTTTTTAAATAGGCAGATAGGCCTATACAAGAAAGAAGTTAATTAGTTACCTCCAAAAGATGGATTATTAACGTACATACGCGTATGTATCCTAACCAACGTACAATAAACTCCAAACGTTCTTATGTCCCTCCCTCCCTCTCTTTTTCCTTTTTTTTCTCCTTTTTCCCCTTTTTTTCTTTCTTTTTTTCCTTTTCCCCCCCCCCTTTTTTCCTTTTTTTTTTTGGTAGATGTGAAAAATCAGGGGGGGATGATTACATTGACCATCCCCCCCAGGTCAAAAAGTGGGGGGGATAAATCCCCCCCATCCCCCCCGGGATATCCGCCCTTGACTCAGACGTACTACTATACTATTCGGCGTCTCTTTTTTTTACTAAAATTATGATCGAGGACGGGGTAGTAATTCAATGTGTGATTGTATTTGTTACGCGATCTAGTAAGTTGTGTATTATCACGTAAATAAAGAGGCACTCTTGAGATCGTGGTTTAGGTTTAGGTTATATCAGAGAAGCGGACGTCGGTGAAAATACAAAGAAGGGCCGCCCGAATGGTTTCCAATACAATTGGCAATCAGAACTCATACGGGAGCTCAAATGGGAGTCTCTAAATGATAGAAGGAAAATTAACCGCCTTGCTATCTTACACAAAGCCATAGGAGGGCACCTCGCTATCCCGGTACAAAACCTATCGTCGTTCAAACAAAAAACTTCATCGAAGTGCACGGTCCAGAATTGACAGCTTCAAGTTCTCATATATACCAAGGTCAATTAGGGACTGGAACGACTTGCCTGAGTCAGTAACAAACATTAAGGAACCAACAAAATTCAAGACAGCAATAAGCATTCCACCACTGAATACTCCTTTGACACCAAGTGTGAGATAATGTGGTGTAAGATTGCAGGCACAAAACCCTTGTATATTGCTTCATATTATCGACCAACCAATAACAAACCCGAACCAATCCACCAACTGCAGTTATCTATAGGCAAAATTTCCAAGAATGGCATTGGCACCTTACCTAATAACATACTAGCTGGTGATTTCAATTTACCTGATATAGACTGGACGTCTTACACCATTAAGCCATCCCCAGTATGGATATGAAGTTAATAGAGCTATGTTAGAAACTGCTGAAGAGCATGGATTAACCCAAAAGGTTCATAAACCCACCCCGCTTAAATAATATCCTGGACCTTCTATTTACCGGGCTATTTACCACCAACCCAGACCTAGTAGAGAATGTTGAGGTATGCCCCGGCATGAGCGATCACAGAGTAGTAACTGCTGAGATCAATATCAAAGCAAAGCGCAACATACAGCCTAAATGTAAAGTGTTTGTATATAAGAAAATGAACACGGAAGGCTTGAAGAGTGATGTTCGAGTTCTGCAACAAAGCTTTCGTTTTATCAAAGAACGCTCTGTTAACGAAAATTGGTCATACCCTACCAATGAGATCAATAAAATGGTTGAAAAACATGTTCCCCAAAAAACATCAAGCAGCGTGGGGATGTTCCGTGTATAAAGAGGCTTATCCGCAAAAAACATCGAGTATACAACGCATACAAAAAACATAGATCAGATAACCGGCCTGTGGACCAAATTCAAAAACTTGAGAAAAAGTGTACGACAACAGATGCAAAAGTTGAAAAGTGAATATCTAAGAGGGCTAGTTGATGTCTCCCCCCCCCCCCCCCCCCCCCCCCCCCCCCGTTCTGGTACCGCAACTGTTGGGAAAAGATTCTGGTCCCATGTCAAAAATATCAGACGTGACAGTTGTGGAGTTGCAACACTCAACGTAGAGGGGGTTGAAATAGTAAGTAGCCAAGGAAAAGCTGAAGCACTCAGCAATCAATACTCCAGTGTCTTCACAACCGAAGACCTTCAAGAAATACCAAAAATGGAAGGTGATCCGTTCCCAATAATAAATGACCTAATAATAGACACAGAAGGAATGAGAAAACTTCTTGAAAAAGTAAACCCTCGTAAAGCCTGTGGGCCTGATGGAGTATCATCTCATATACTCAAAGAGTTAGGTCAAGAACTGGCTCCAATAATCAGGCACATATTTAATCAATCTCTTGAAACAGGTGAAATACCGAATGACTGGCTAAGTGCTAATATCACAGCAATATTTAAGAAGGGACCAAAAAATAATCCAGCTAAATATAGGCCAGTGTCCCTTACCTCGGTAACATGGAAACTCATCATGCTCATGGAGCATATTCTCTTCCGTCATATAATGTGTCATATGGAACAATATAACATCTTATCACACTTTCAACATGGCTTCAGGTCAAAACACAGTTGTGAGTCCCAGTTAATCATAACTATAGAAGACCTGGCCCGAAATCTTGACCATAACCTCAAAACAGACCTCCAAATACTCGATTTTCAAAAAGCATTTGATACCGTGCCACATCAACGACTACTTTGTAAGTTAGACCATTATGGAATGAGAGGTAAGATCTGGATCTGGATAAAAAAAAATTGGTTAACATCCCGAACCCAAAAGGTTGTTGTTGACGGCAAATCAGCTTGCCCGACTCAAGTTATATCTGGAGTCCCTCAAGGGACGGTATTAGGTCCATTAATGTTTCTGATATATATCAACGATATTGCTTCTAATCTGGATGATGACACACACATTCGTCTTTTTGCAGATGACTGTCTTAATTCTGTATAGAGTCATTAAATCACCTGAAGACAACAAAGTACTGCAAAAAGACCTTACATCCCTATATGAATGGTCGTGTAAATGGCAAATGGGTTACAACCCCTGTGACCAGTAGGTGTGAAGTAGGTGCTATTGTATTCATGCAGTCATGGTGAAATACACTGTCAAGTACCTATTCAATTAGAGCATGTACTCCAGTACACTACTCAGAAATCAATAACATAACAATAGAGTCTTCCCCCAATTCCCACACACACAAATGATAAATTTCTGTTTTCTGTTCAAGTTTTTTTAAACTCAAGATATCTCTAAAATTTCCAATATAACATGTATTTTATTTATTTATTTATTTGAACATACACTTTTACAACAGTGGCACCCGTCTACCCGACGGTGCGTTCATAATATATACATACAATAATTGACAAAAACGAAAGAACATTACAAATTATTATATAGTCATGTATACAATAGTCTCAATAGATTCACTTTGAGTTCATAATATTACATCTAACAGCCCACGCACGTTTAAGGTATGATTTGCAGAATTGGTCAAGGATAGCGTATGCAGAACGGGCAGCTTTAGTGTGTGGTGATATTAATTGGACAACCTAGCATTATATACAATTTTGAGTCCAGATTACTGATAATAAATTCCAGCCAAACATCACTAAAACCATCGTTGCATAGGTTATTTTCGAGTTTGATATATTCCTCGACCCTTATCTCATTCAGTGATCTACATGTAAATAATAAATGTCTTAAGTCTTCCATTGAATCATCATTACAAAGCATACATTTACCATCCTTATTATTTGAAGACCATTTGCGTATTCTATGTTCCAATGGAAGCGTGTTTGATCGCGCTTTGAATTTTAGACTACAACCAAAGAAATCAGTTTTGTCTAAAAGATAGTCTCCAATTGAACGGTTTTTTTAAACTGCAAATAGTCGCTAAGAGAAGATTTTTCCCTAACAGTGTTACTCCATACATTATGACAGACAATCTTATTAATGCGCTTAAATGTGTTGACCCAGCGTGGACTTGTGGGGGCGTCATTAATAATGTATTCCATGTCGCATCTTTTAAGCGTATCTCTAATCGACGACAACCATTTGAACCTGATATGGTCCATGTCGCAGTTTAGATTCATTAGAGCGTTTAACATAAGTTTTGGCCAACGGTGCATCTCTAGATTAGAGAGTCGTGCAAGATACTTAATTCTGTGAACATCTTGAAGGGAGGCGATGGGGTTCCACCCCAAGTCGCCATTGAGGGCTACGCCCGGCGTGTTACGGGGTGCCTTCAAGATATATCTTGCCATTTGTAGCTGCAAATTCTCTATTTTATTGCTATCAGCCTTGCTACCACAGGTCCATACCGAGCATGCATAGTTAATAGAGGGAACCGCTAAAGATTTCCAAAGAATGTTACCATAATAAATCCTATTGAAATTATCGTGACTATCAACGATCGATTTTATATACGCGATCAACCTATTACCTTTCTTAACAACTTCATTGACATGAGTGTGATCAGACAAATATCTTGATATGTGGACCCCTAAGTATTTATAGTGATCGCACTCGGAAATCGATAGATTGCCTAGTTTCCAGAGTTTAGTTTTATCTGTACGTTTGCCTACCACCAATACCTTAGATTTATCAATATTGAAGTCTAATTTCCAGGTTCGTGAGAAAGTTGATGCAATGTCTAGCATCCTTTGCAATTCGACTGCGTTATCTGCTATAAGAACTACATCATCAGCCCAAAAAAGACAACCTGTTTGCACATTACATGTACGTACCCCCACCCCTTCTTTCCTTATGAGCCTAGCTAATTCATTTATGTAAATGCAGAATAAAATTGGTGAAAGCACACATCCCTGTTTTACACCTTCTTCCACCTAAAAAAAAACTGTAATGAGATCACCAAACTTAACATTAGATTGAACATTCATATATAGACTACTAATAATGTTCCACATACTGCCCCGAATACCTAACTTCCATGCAAGTGATAACAAACCGTCCCGCCAGACCGTATCAAAGGCTTTACTGAAATCCAGGAAGGCTAAATATGTGGATTTGTTCTCAGCCAATCGCGTGGCTGCTATGCTTTTCAGGGAGAAAATATGATCCTCGCATCTGTAATTCTTCCTAAAGCCTCCCTGTATTTCCGAAAGAAATTGGTGGTCTTCAACAAAACATGAAATTGATTTAGAGATTATACGATTAAACACTTTAGAAACACATGAAGTTAATGTGATGCCCCTGTAGTTATTAAGATTACTCTTATTACCCTTTTTATGGATTGGTATAATAATACCTTTGTTCCACTCTTGTGGTGTGCTTTCAAGCTGAACAAGTCTCTGGAAAAGTTGAAGGATTGATCTGTTGAGATCATCCCCGCCATTCTTGAGGAGCTCGTTCGTGATATTATCTATTCCGGGAGACTTGTTCAGTTTAGCTTGCCCTAATGCCTCAATAACATCATCAATATTAACATTAATGTCGGATAATATCTTATCTGATTCAGCTACATCGGTTGGATCATGTTCATTAGCAAGTACACTCTGAATATGCTGAATGTGGTTTTTAACCAGAACATCATTATCTGTTTCATGTAAATTCTTATTCATTTTTCCGAGAATCGAAATACTGTTGAATAGTTTGGTTCATAATCTTCCTATCTGTAGTGATTTTGTCCGAGTTAGGAAGTTTTAAAGAATTCACACGCTCTTTAACGTTTTTCGGACCCCTTAATTCTTGCCAAAAATCTCTACTTGAGGTACCACCCTTTTGTGTAATATCTATACATCGATCAACCCTTTTCTGAGTAATACGCTCTTTAATAAGCTGCTTAGCTCTTAACTTCTTACCCAGATATTCATTCCAAAGCTTATCCCCCTCTTCTTTGTTATTATCACTTGAAGTGGACCACTTACGGTGTGATTGACAACTACTCTTCCTCTCTTGAATAGCCTCATCAATGTCCTTATCCTACCATGGCTTACACTTACCCTTGAATGGTTTCACACCTATTGTGTCTTTTGTTACTTGAATGAGATTAGACTTCCAAGAGCTCCACAGGGAGTCCGGGTTATCAAAAACTTTTGCGTCCCAGTTTTTAAATTTAGATTTAATCTCATCTTGATACTTGCTAAAGTCATAATCTGGTGTAATATCCCATATGACTTTGTTATCTTTGTCCTTACGTTTTACAAACTCATCATTGAAAACCATGTTCAGAATAATCATATTATGGTCGCTGCCGATATTGAAATTGCGATCTTCATCCACGATCATAGATTTTATACATTCCTCAACATTTGTAGAAGCTAAAACATAATCAATTGTACTAGATAAATGGTTACGGAACCAAGTGATTTTTCCTTGACATTTGCGTGAACAATTCATAATAGAGAGGTTAGCATTATCACAAAAATCAAGAAGTTTCACGCCATTTGTGTTACGTATAGGATCCCCATAAGGGATAACATCACCGATCCTCCCATTAAAGTCGCCCATGACAAGGATATGCTCATCACCCGTATTCTCCTCAATTTGAATGACTTCTGATAGTAATTGATTATAGAGCTCATCCGTTAAGTTCGGATCGGCACCTTCAACTGGGAAGTATCTGAGACCATACTTTAGTTATTATGGTCTCAGGAAGTATGCAACTGCAAGATTTGTAAACAAGTTCTTGCCAACACGAACTTTGATCCATAATCTTTCATAATCATCATGTTTTGAGTTAAATAAGTCATCGTCGATAATATCAAACACATCAGACACTAGAAATCCCACACCACCCCCTCCCTTTCCATGCCTATTTTTACCAACCCACTGGAAACCTTTCACGTCAACCTTCTCGTCGTTATTCAGAAATGTTTCGGTTAGCCCCATAACCTTAATCTTCTCTTGATTGAGAAGGATAGGAATTTCATACATGCTAGATTGAATACGATTTACATTGTTGAAAGCCATTTTCACATAAGTATTGTTACGCCGTAATTGGTTACCTTTACCACCTCTCCTATGTCGTCCTATTTTACCATGTTTACTAGAACCATGATTACAGAATTTTGCAATATTATTTGGAACAGTAAAAGCAACATCATTATTATCATTATCATTACATACATCAACATTATTATCATTATCATTACATATATCAGCATCACACTTGAGATCATCAGATAGAATGGTATACATATTAAAATGGGTGAAATCATGAGGATCCGTGCGTGTATCGTAAGAAACATTATTGTAAGAGACACTGACGGCACTATCATCATGGCCTACATTTCAGTTATTAAGTGGGCAGATGTCCATGTGTGATTTATGTCCTATGTCATTACAGGAGTGACAAGTGATGGGACGCCCATGTCTGCAGTTTTTCTTCATATGGTTTTGCTCACCACAATAATGGCAGCGACGGGGCTGATGTCGGTTATCATGGTTATGGTGGTTATGCCGCGCGCGAGAGTCTGACTGTTGATGACCTGATGATTGCCGCTTTTGTATAATCCGATGGGTAGCGTTTATGTTCATGAGAAGTTTACGCGTTCCTTCCGAGGATAAATGTAGACCGCGACTATTAAGAAGAGATGCGTCGATGTCCTCGGCGGATTGGTTATTCTCTACCACGTTGCAGTGGTGTTTCGCCGCGATGACCCTAATAGATGAATTCAGTATACTAACGCGGTTGTCGTGTTCGTTGCTGTCCACGCGGGGGCAAACTGTGGAAAGAACCACCTCCGTATGTGGTGCGCGTGTTTTAAGTCCTTTGACGAGTGAAGATATTTCCGCGGAACCTTCCTTTAGTTTTTCCTTAGAGGTGCAATCGTTGGTACCAACATGAATAATGATACATTCCAAGGGGTCTAAGTTGATGTTATCCAGGGCCTTCTTGACATCGCATACCCTTCCTCCTCGCAGACACTTAACTGAAGTATTATCCAAACCGCGCTCGTCTATATCTCTGATGATTGAGTCTCCAATTAACAAGGTCTCCTTGGGTTCGCGCGTAGAGTTCTTTAGCACCGGGCTTGTCGTGGGTTTCTTTGCAGTTGATTTCCTTGGCACCGGGCCGCTATCCGAGGAGTTCTTCGACGCCGGGTCATTTGCCGTAGGTTTCTCTTGCACCGGGCCGCTCACCGATGAGTTCTCTGGCACCGGGCCACTCGCCGGGAGTTGTTGTCGGAGATCGTGTAGTTCTGTCTGTTGATCGCGAATCAAGCTGGAGAGTGTTGTGTTTTCATTACGTATTGTGATGACCTCGGCCTGCAGGGATTCTGTGGTCATTGTAAGCGCTTTGACTGTGTTTGAGATGTCCTTACAACTAGCGCAAATCCAAAAGGTTGGTCTGGCAGTTGGCTTAACACCAACGCAAATCCGATGGAAAAGGCCTTGGCAAAAGCTGCATTCCATTGCCTTTCCCTTCTGCAGATGGTGGAACTGACACTTATCAATGCACGCTACCCTGGCAGCTGTGATGTTGGGGCCGTCAACATGATGCGTCTCGGATGGGCCTGTCGCCGGCATGTCCAGTGTCGATGATGCAGCAGGTTGTGTCTATCACCGGTGTTAGTGTAGGGGCAACAGATATCGGTGTCGTCAACCTTGGTGATCCAGGATGTGTTTGCCTTGCGTTTCTCAAAGGAGATAGCAATATACTAGTACTATCAGATAAGAGTTGTGGTTTAGACAGTTTCTCCATCCTGGCAGATATACGGCCTTTCAGACTAGTGTTGATTTGGAGCGCGTGATTTGCGATGATAGTTGGATCCGTGTTGTTAGGGAGAATCCTCCCCATGGCGTTCCGAATTCGACCGAGTACGGCATGGGCATTCAGCGTCGATAGTTCAGACAAATCCATCTTGTCAATTTGTTCTCGTTGAGCATTGAGAACAGCGGATGCTGCCTGTTCAGTTGATATGTTCTTAGAGGCGCCGTTGTTCTTAAAAGAACATTTTGTCTTACCTGCCTTAGGTTTGGTTATAGGCATCGGAGGGAAGCGTTTGTCATTACATCCTTTGCATAATATTAAGTCACCATTACAAAGATCGGCTGGTTTGTCCTTCGCGTGACAGTCGCTACATATAAATCTCCTTGCCATCGCGAAATATACGAAGAATACAAATGATATCCGAATGAAATAAGTATCCAATGCAAAATATAAATATCCAGTTTATAAATTCAAGTGATGTAAACGATCCAATAAGAAAAAGAAATGTTTCCCTTGTGATGTAAACGCCGGGTGTAAACGTAGACAGTAAATTAATAAATCGAAGTTGAAAGTTGAGTGAATGGTTGGCTGCACACCTGTACCTTATTTTCACAGATTCATAAAGATGAGACACTCCTCTTTCTAACCATACCAAATGTCAGTAGTAAATACAAATTGTGTCTAAATAATAAGCATGTTATTACAGGGCTAATTTGAATCTATGAATTGGCTGCTACAGCCGCCTGCCGTTATATATGATGCAATGGATGGGCTGCCACAGCAGCCTGCCGCATGCAAAGGGTTAATATATCTAAATGCAAAACATTGCGAATAACTACAAAACGTAATCCAAGTGTGTATGACTATAACATGGGGAACAAATATCTAGAATATGTATCACATCATCCCTACTTGGGTGTAGAGATTACCCACAATTTGAAATGGTCATTACACATAAATAATATAGTTGCCAAGGCGAACAGGATGACCATGTTATTAAAGGGACAACCCTTTGCATGCGGCAGGCTGCTGTGGCAGCCCATCCATTGCATCATATATAACGGCAGGCGGCTGTAGCAGCCAATTCATAGATTCAAATTAGCCCTGTAATAACATGCTTATTATTTAGACACAATTTGTATTTACTACTGACATTTGGTATGGTTAGAAAGAGGAGTGTCTCATCTTTATGAATCTGTGAAAATAAGGTACATGTTATATTGGAAATTTTAGAGATATCTTGAGTTTAAAAAAACTTGAACAGAAAACAGAAATTTATCATTTGTGTGTGTGGGAATTGGGGGAAGACTCTATTGTTATGTTATTGATTTCTGAGTAGTGTACTGGAGTACATGCTCTAATTGAATAGGTACTTGACAGTGTATTTCACCATGACTGCATGAATACAATAGCACCTACTTCACACCTACTGGTCACAGGGGTTGTGTGTGTAAGTCTTCAAAAATTGGTCAACAATATTGGTGCAATTTTTATTTAATTTTAACAATTTAATATCTTATTCATATATAATTTTTGGTAGGGTTATTGAGAAGAATAAATTCCCTACAACTTTGGTGAACAACATTTTTTGATCAGATAACCAGAAATACCAATTTAGTTGAGTTGGAGCAAGACTATACTTTAGCCGTGTCTACACATTTTGGGATCTAGAAATATACCCAGTGGTGAGGGGTTGCAAAGGATTTTGATACCCCAGCGTGGAAAGGGTTTTAACCCTTTGCATGCGGCAGGCTGCTGTGGCAGCCCATCCATTGCATCATATATAACGGCAGGCGGCTGTAGCAGCCAATTCATAGATTCAAATTAGCCCTGTAATAACATGCTTATTATTTAGACACAATTTGTATTTACTACTGACATTTGGTATGGTTAGAAAGAGGAGTGTCTCATCTTTATGAATCTGTGAAAATAAGGTTCATGTTATATTGGAAATTTTAGAGATATCTTGAGTTTAAAAAAACTTGAACAGAAAACAGAAATTTATCATTTGTGTGTGTGGGAATTGGGGGAAGACTCTATTGTTATGTTATTGATTTCTGAGTAGTGTACTGGAGTACATGCTCTAATTGAATAGGTACTTGACAGTGTATTTCACCATGACTGCATAAATACAATAGCACCTACTTCACACCTACTGGTCACAGGGGTTGTGTGTGTGGTGTTGAAAATTTTAAATGTTTAAAAATTTACTTCAGAATTCAAGATGAACATCAAAAATCGCTATTATTGTTGTTTCTTCTAACAAAAACACAGCAAAACTTGATTAAAACAATACTCATCGCTATTTATTGAAAAACGCCCTCTATGCAAATATATGGTTCGCGTTATGTATCACGCGTACTGCACTGTCGGACGTAAAATGCTCGTCCCGGCTGTACGAGCATTTTTGAATCGACGTTTTCTTGTACAAAGAGGGCTGATTTTTCTTAATCTTTATATAGGTGTAAGTTCATACATACAATTATAAAAATATACTAATCCCAGTATCATAATTGAGGGCGCAGCCTCCAATACATCTCTTAGTGAAATTGAAAGCAGATATTCTTGCAGATTTACATTTCTGATCATAAATCATGCATACATTCCAAGTTACAGGGCGATACGATTCTTAATTACTTCAAAATCATGGTTTTAGAGTGAAAATAAACTGTCGGAATCCCGACAGTTTATATTTTTCACTCTAAATTCACTCTAAAACCATGATTTTGAGGTAATTAGGAATCGTATCGCTCTGTAACTTGGAATGTATGTATGATTTATGATCGGAAATGTAAATCTGCAAGAAAATCTACTTTCTAAAAAAAAATCATGAATAGAGGGCGCTCTCTGGAAAAGATCACATAATATGCCTTTAACTCGAAGTATTTAGTACTGCGCATTCGTGATGTAAAGCGCTAGGGTTTACTCCCTAAACCATATTATGAAGGGAAAAGATTCGCGGCTTGTTTGTGCATTTCCAATAGGCCTAAGTTTTGCCACTTGTACATTCCAGATTGTTTTTTGTATGTTTTGGTATAGGCTAACTCAAATCCATTCGACGTTTAGCTAAGGGGCAGTAATTGGATATTTCTAATTTTTTTAAATTCGTCACGTTTAGTGCACAAACCGACCTCACATTTCCATTCCATATGATTTCTACAATCAAGAAATATTTGATATCATTTTACAGAAATCTAATTTTTTTTCTCATTAAAATGACATGTGAGCTCCTACCATCAATGAAGTTTTATATCATCGTAAACAGTATCATGAAGAAATACATGAATATAAGCCTACTGGTCATATTTTGGTAATTACTATAAAATTGAGATGTTTAAGGATCTTTTACGTTACAAGCCACATAATAAATTAATGTTATAGACATATTTGACTTAAAAGGACACAATGTCATTTTGAATTTTTTAAATTAAACTAATTGACTTCAGGATTTAAGATAAACATTAAAAATTGCCATTATTTTTGTTTCTACTAAATAAAACCAGCAAAACTTGATTAAAACAGTGGTTTAAATATGTTGGAATACCACCCTTAACCATGTAAAAATGCTGATCTGGCCAGATCAACATTTTTGAATCGACGTTTTATTGTACAAAGAGGGCTGATCCTTAGGTGTTAGTTCATACATGTAATACAATTGTAAAATTAATTATACAAATCCCAGTTCTTATCATATTGTAATTGAGGGCGCTGCCTCCACCACATCTCTTAATGCCCCTTTAAGAGTAAATAGTTACATAAATACGAACAAGGCATTACACACATGTAATGCCTTGATTGTTGATACAAGCGAGCCCCATCCCATCTATCCTGTATTGTTTTGTTATTCATTCATCATTTATTACCATAACATTAAAATCACAAATAACATCAAATTACATCAAAAATCAGTAAGAAACAATCAGATAATTTACAACAACAGAAAAACGAAACGGTTATGGAGGAGACGGCTAGAAGGCCAAAAAGGCCTGTAAAGTGCCATCCCCTGAAGCCCTATAAAACACAAAACCAATACAGCCAAATTTAAAACCTAAATATGACACCAACAAATTGACAAGACAAAGGACAATGCTCAAAAAAAAAAATCATCAAATAACCATAAAGTGAAATTGAAATAGTGCTCTAAAAAAAAAATCTATTAATCGTAACTTGAAATAAGTTTTTGCTTGAATTTATTACGAAAATGTTTTACCGAATTTGAAATTTTGTATGAATTTTCGAGAGAGTTCCAAAGATGGGGGCCACGAGTGCGAACTGAGTGATCCGAGAATATTCTCTTATTTTTGGTTAGATTGAAGTTGTTACTATGTCTTGTCGAATAGTTGTGGATGTCAGAACGTTTTTTGAAGTAGTCTTTAAATGAAGAAGGTACCTCATTTACGGTGTATTTATACATAAATGTACCCAATTCAAGAGTATACATATCAATGACTGTTAACATATTAAATTTGGCAAAAATTGGTCCAGTGTGACTTCTATAGTGACTACAAGAAGCAGTTCTTATTGCCCATTTTTGAAGTTTAACAATCTTGTCCAGGTAGGATTTACAAGTGTTTCCCCAAATAAGTACACCATAATTTAAATAAGGCAAGATAAGGGTACAGTAAAGAGTATGTAATATACGGGTTGGAACAAAGTGCTTGAGTTTGTTCATGACACCAATTTTTCTAGCAATTGTTTTAGACACACAATCAATGTGATGTTTCCATGTAAGGCAATCATCGATTAACACACCTAGGAATTTAGTTTGTTTTACTCTTTCCAAAACAGTATTGTCTAAAATAATTTCAATATGAGAATCGACATTTGATACCATGTGAGGTGTTCCTAAAATCATATAGTTAGTTTTGCTAGCATTTACTGATAACTTGTTGGCTTTGAACCAATTGCTGACTTCTTTTAGTTCTTTGTTAATACAGGCTAGTTGTGTTTCAATAGTGGGATGCGAGTAGAGAATATGGTGTCATCAGCAAAAAGGATAAATTCCAGTACATTTGAGGTATTAGATATGTCATTAACATAAAGTATAAACAGTAGGGGACCCAATATCGATCCTTGCGGAACACCACAAAGAATATCCTTTTCCACAGATTCAATTGAGTTATATGAAACATATTGTTTTCTATTACTAAGATAGTTTTTGAACCATTCCAATACAATTCCACGAAATCCATAATGCTCCAATTTGTATAAAAGTATATTATGATCAATTGTATCAAATGCTTTTGATAAATCTAGAAAGATTCCAATAGTGGTTTCGTTTCTCTCAACAGCATTGTTAATTTTATCAACTAGTTGCAAAATAGCCATATAGGTTGAATGATTTGGTCTAAATCCAAATTGTTTGTCATTTAGGATTTCATGGGCATCAACATAATCAACACATCTATTAAATATAAGTCTTTCTAGAATTTTGGAAAAACACGGCAAAAGTGACACTGGCCGATAATCAGAAAATTTGTCGGCGTCATTCTTTTTGTAGATTGGTATTACTTTTGCTTGTTTTAATTTTTCGGGAACAATACCAGTTCAAATAGAGAGATTGAATATTATCGTGATGGGTTCCACTATTTCATTACAACTCGTTTTATAATGAAGTTATGATGACATCTAGCGAAAAACATGGAGTTGCTATGCACAAAATCATCATTTTGGTGCTCATGAGGATTTTAAATGACCCCACTGAAGTTGAGCTCAGTTGTTTGTAACAAGTCACACTAATCTTCGAGTCACAATGCATTAAAGGTATATTATGTGATCTTTCCAGGGAACGCCCTCAACATCGAAAAAAAAAATTGAAAGCAGATTTTCTTGAAGATTTACATTTCTGATCATAAATCGTACATACATTCCAAGTTACAGGGCGATACAATTCTTAATTACTTCAAAATCATGGTTTTAGAGTGAAAATAAAACCGACAATTTATATTTTCACTCTAAATTCACTCTAAAACCATGATTTTGAGGTAATTAGGAATCGTATCGATCTGTAACTTGGAATGTGTACGATTTATGATCAGAAATGTAAATCTGCAAGAAAATCTACTTTCTAAAAAAAAATCATGAATAGAGGGCGCTCTCTGGAAAAGATCACATAATATGCCTTTAAACACTAACCTCGAGTCACAAGGCATGTTCAAACACTAAACCTCGAGTCACAAGGCATGTTAAAACACTAAACCTCGAGTCACAAGGCATGTTAAAACACTAAACCTCGAGTCACAAGGCATGTTAAAACACTAACCTCGAGTCACAAGGCATGTTAAAACACAAAACCTCGAGCCACAAGGCATAAAACACTAACCTCGAGTCACGGCATGTTCAAACACTAAACCTCGAGTCATAAGGCATAAAAAACTAACCTCGAGTCACAAGGCATGTTAAAACACTAACATCGAGACACAAGGCATGTTCAAACACTAAACCTCGAGTCACAAGGCATGAAACACCAATATCGAGTCACAAGGCATGTTCAAACACTAAACCTCGAGTCACAACAAGGCATAAAACACTAACCTCGAGTCACAAGGCATGTTAAAACACTAACCTCGATTCACAAGTCAAGACAATGCATTTTCACATGGTTTTCAATGGGACCAAGCTATGGCAATGTATTGAGTATGTCAAGTAAAATGCCACAATAACCCTGCAAATAAGTGAGGATGGGTCTTAAAAGGATGACACCATTGAAGGCAGCCCGCACTGCCAGCGCAGCCCCAATTTCCAACATGGCGGAATCATTATCTTAAAAAACAAAACAAATACAATATGCGACTGGCCTTGAACTCGTGGGACTGAAAAATGCTTAACCAAACCCTATGATAGGCCTACAGTATTAATTTAAGTGGAGATTCTTATTAAAGATTGAATTGTTTTAAAGTCATGTAATGTCTTTGATTATAACGTGATGTATTAGTGTAATGAATTAAAGATCAGGCAAAGATCTATACAGGTTATAAGAAAACAAAAATCAAAGTTTTGTCAAAGACTGGATTCCACAGAACTTCCCACATCGAAGATAATCACAATTGATAATAGATTATCATTAACAATAAAGGTTTATACTTACGAGCTATAACTTCTTGAAATAACACTGTGGTGAAGATAGTAGCAAATACAATGTGTATTTTTGCCATTTTCAAGTTAAAATCTCCATTAGTATGGTAGTATGGTGGTATGGTGACGATATATTGTCCTACACCCTTCACTAAAAGACGAACCACCTAATCTCTGCGCTAGCTATCTCTGCGAACTCTTTTATGTTTTCGTCATGGTCAAATAAGCTAATAGTGTTAAACCAGTGTACCGGCGAAAGCCGAAACTTTCAATAGCGACGAGAACAAAATAATTTGAACTTGACATTAAGGACAGAATCCCTACAGTTGGAACATGTAATTGAATAGTGTTCATTAAAATAATATAATAAATTCGAATATTGCGTACATAAACTTTTAATAATGAAATCAGCATTAATCTGACAAACGGCTGAAATACGGTAATGGGACCAAATAATCTAGTATAATTTTTCAATTTTTCATTTAATAATGTGTATACTTATGAAAATGTAAACATATGACAATTAGTCGTCAATTTTATATTTTATTTCTATTCAATTTCATTTTCCAACATTCAGGCAAGTTTTTACAGAAAGTTCGAACTTATCATTAAGAAGAACAGTCCTTAATAAGGACAATCTTCCGTCTTCATATCATAAATTGGGAATATGCGGTAATGCTAATGAAAATCAGCATTAATCTGACAAAAGACTGGAATAATTTGACCAAAATACCCTAGAATAATCTTCATTTGATAATGTATATACATTTAAAAAAATGTAAACATAGGCTAGTCTTCAATTTTACATTTTCTATTCAATTTCATTTTCCAACGTTCAGACAAACTTTTACAGACATTTTTAAATTTCATACCCCTTCCTTTTTTGCAGCATTTCTGGTTTACTTTCAGGTCAGCCTTTTTCCTTGACCTACAATCAAGGAAAAAAAGGTTGGCACACTTTGTCCTAATTACTGAAAAAACCCGGCCCTCTCCCCGGAGACAATGTTGATCCGAGTCATATTATCAGAAGCCTTGGCAGTTCCCCCAACATTGATTGATGGGGGGGGGGGGGGGGGGGGGGGGGGGGGGGGGGGGGGTGGGGAAGGGAGAATTTTGATTTCTATCAAACAGTGCTATGTCCCAAGTCTGATCCCAATTGCGAGCACAGGGATAGTTATAACAAGTTGCGTCAAGTGTGCCAACTATTATTTTCCTTGATTGTCTGAGCGAAATCCTAAATTCACCATCTGGAATTGTTTTTTGGCTATAACTTTATAACCAAATGTCCAATGCTAATGAGGTTTTACACGATTATTGTAGGGTATATTGTCAACATTCCCCTAAAGTTACTAGTATCAATTACGTCACTTAGGGATTGGTCAGTCAATACCTAGGCAACATATACGTCAAAACATGTTATTTTTACAATTTATTTTCATGGATGTAAAACAAAATGTTGAAGAACAATTAGATTTCGTATATGTATTAATTGATTTATACTCAACGTTAACATTTGATAAAGGCATATCCTACTATAAATCTGGAAACGGTGTATGTTTGTTTGTTTGTGTGTTTGTTTGTTTGTTTATTTGTTATCCTTATTTCTCCGTTGCTTTTAATCAAAGTGGCGCCTAATTTGCATGAAAGATAGAGGAAATAACGGGAAGGGTGTTAAAGTTTATTTCAGTGAATTTGGTTAACAATTGGCTCCAAAAACAGCAAAAAACCTCTCAGATTTGGCTCATAAATGCCACTAGAATTGAGCAACATTGTGCGTTGCGCGTACTACAGCGTAAACTTACCTTGGTAACGCGTCGCGTGCATGTTTGCGCAAGGGTTGACTGCCGAGCGGCACACGCAGCGGCACTCCTACACATGGCGCAGAAGCCACACGGGAAATGGTTACAGGCCTGTGTACAGTGTCATGTTGGGGGAGGGGCGGGAGGGGGGAGGGGCGGTGTAAAACCACGGGAAATAGTTTAGGATAGGCCTAGGGTTATGATGGTACAATTAGCGTTTTGCGGGGGTTAATGAAGCAACCTGATTTCTTTACTTTAACAACAATCTAAGGGATTATAAATCAAACTGGTTTGGGTGTGTGCATGGGAGGAAAACCACGGGAAATGTTTTAGGATAGGGTTAAGAGTTAACGAAGTAGCCGCGGGAAATGGTTGGTGTAGTTGCAGTGCAAAGAAGATTTCTTGATGTACCCCATCATGCTTAGCGCCCCTACAGTACCAACAGGGCTTATGCCAAAACAAATAGTGCAACACATGTGTTAAAGTAATTAACAGCTGGAGGTCGTCTGACCTCTACCATAGTAATACATGTACAGATAGGGTAAATTTGTCCACAAATATGAAAGAAGTTGAATCCCAACTAAAACTTGTATTTATAAAAATATAGGGTCTTTAAGAAAATCAAGAGAGAACTATATTAAAGACACATTAATCATATTACTTGCAACAGGATTTTCTTAAAGACCCTCGTTTAACAACTTTATAAGCATTTCCTTGCACTGTAATGTCGATGGGAACCAGTAGACACTGGTGACAGAAATCAGTGGTCATGTGATGAAAGTGAAGCATCCTGGGGTGCATCAAGAAATCTTCTTTGGTTGCAGTGGGTGTGGGGGCGATTGTAGGGGGTTTATGTGGTTTTAAATGTATACCGAGGGTTATCTTGATGCGGTTTGAACGGTTTTATATAGGGGTTAATAAAGTAGCTACGGTAAATGGTTTAGGAGGGATATGGTTATAAATCAACCTGATTGGGGTGGGGGGTTGCGGGTTTATAATGCCTTTAGGGGGGATATGGTTATAAATCAACCTGGTTTGGGGGTGTTGTAGGGGGTTTATGTGGTTTCAGAGGTAGGTAATATGGCATAACCATCTAGCGGATGAAGTAGCCGCGGGAAATGGTTAGGAGGGTTATGATTATAAATCCAACTGGTTGGTGTAGTTGCATTGGGGAGGGGGGCGGTTGTATGGGGTTTATGTGGTTTTAAAAGTACCGAGGGTTAACTTGATGCTGTTTGAGAGGTATACAGGGTTAATAAAGTAGCCACGGTAAATGGTTTAGGAGGGACATGGTTATAAATCAACCTGATTCTGATTCTGATTGGGGGGGGGGGGGGGGGGGGGGGTTATAGGAGTTTATAATGCCTTTAGAAGGGATATGGTTATAAATCAACCTGGTTTAGGGGGTGTTGTAGGGGGTTTATGTGGTTTCAGAGGTAGTTAATGTGAACCATCTAGCGGGGACCCGAGCGTAGCGAGGGTACGCCGCTAGTAAAGTTAAACAAAAGGGTATTAGGGACTAGTCATTAATTACTAATGCTGTCTCGGTATGTTAAATGTATGCAACTATAGGTCTATAGGCCTTGCAATTGTTATAGTTCATGCAAACATTACTATCTTCATAAGATAGCAAAACACAATGTCATGTTGGTCCGTGTATATAACCGGACAATCGTTTTTCGTTATTTCGTTTTCAACACGGTAAGCAAAAAACACAAATAGGTTCATTTTCCGTTTGACTGTCAGAATAGAAAAAACAAACAAGAGAAAAACTAGAATTTTTAATGTTCGTTTTTATTACTCTATTTTCAACTAAGGAAAACTAAAAAGATCAACCACATTCGTTTTTCTTTCTCTAAATAAAGTGTAAAAATCAATCAGAAGAAAAATAAATAAATACAAATATTCGTTTTTCTTATCCATTTTCATATAAGAAAAACGAAATAAACAAGTGTATTCGTTTTTCATTCTTCAACCAGAATTGTAACCAAAGGGCAATAGAAAAACCTAATTTGATCATGTTTCAAACATTCGTTTTTCTTAATACAAAAAACAAACAGTAGAAAAATGTAAGTTTGACAGGTCCGTGTATATAACCGGACAATCGTTTTTCGTTATTTCGTTTTCAACACGGTAAGCAAAAAACACAAATAGGTTCATTTTCCGTTTGACTGTCAGAGTAGAAAAAACAAACAAGAGAAAAACTAGAATTTTTAATGTTCGTTTTTATTACTCTATTTTCAACTAAGGAAAACTAAAAAGATCAACCACATTCGTTTTTCTTTCTCTAAATAAAGTGTAAAAATCAATCAGAAGAAAAATAAATAAATAAAAATATTCGTTTTTCTTATCCATTTTCATATAAGAAAAACGAAATAAACAAGTGTATTCGTTTTTCATTCTTCAACCAGAATTGTAACCAAAGGGCAATAGAAAAACCTAATTTGATCTTGTTTCAAACATTCGTTTTTCTTAATACAAAAAACAAAGAGTAGAAAAATGTAAGTTTGACACATTCGTTTTTATAATTTCATTTGCAAACAAGAAAAACAATATGAGTCAACTACGTTCGTTTTTCGTTTCTTAAACACTTGTATGGTAAGTAAGCAAGAGAAAAAACTAAATTTTAAGAGTTAGTTTTTCTAACTTTATTTTCAAAACAAGAAAAACAAAAAGATTACTGCATTCGTTTTTCTTCTAATTCGATCAAGAACAAAATAACAAACACTACAAAAAATGTCCTGGGACTTTAATACAATCAGGCGTTTTTCTCAACCCATTTTCAATCAAGAAAAATGAAAAGGTAATTTAAAAGTTTGTTTTTCATATTTCATTTTGCATCTAGGTAAATCAGAACAGGATATGTGTGGTCATTTTTCTTTTTTTCGACTCTAATTTCTCAAAGGTTTATAATGAAAACAATTTATTTGATTAATTTTGTTTTTGTAACATTCGTATTTATCCCTTCATTTTCAACTTAGAATAACTCAAAATATCAACCTTATTCGTTTTTCTTCTCTCCAGCAAAAGTGGGAAAATCAGTCAAAAAAATTGATATATTCGTTTATCTTAATACGTACAATCGTTTTTCGTTCTACAATTATTTGATATACCGTATTCGTTTTTCTTAATACGTACGATCGTTTTACATTCTACAATAATCTGATATATTCGTTTTTCTTAATACGTACAATCGTTTTTCGTTCTACAATGATTTGATATATTCGTTTTTCTTAATACGTACAATCGTTTTTCGTTCTACAATGATTTGATATTCGTTTTTCTTAATACGTACAATCGTTTTACATTCTACAATGATTTGATATATTCGTTTTTCTTAATACGTACAATCGTTTTTCGTTCTACATTGATTTGATATATTTGTTTTTCTTAATACGTACAATCGCTTTACATTCTACGATGATTTGATATATTCGTTTTTTCTTAATACGTACAATATCAAATTATTGTAGAACGAAAAACGATTGTACGTATTAAGAAAAACGAATATATCAGATTGTAGAATGTAAAATGATTGTACGTATTAAGAAAAACGAATATATCAGATTATTGTAGAATGTAAAACGATCGTACGTATTAAGAAAAACGAATACGGTATATCAACTAATTGTAGAACGAAAAACGATTGTACGTATTAAGAAAAACGAATCTATCAACTTTTTTGACTGATTTTCCCACTTTTGCTGGAGAGAAGAAAAACGAATAAGGTTGATATTTTGAGTTATTCTAAGTTGAAAATGAAGGGATAAATACGAATGTTACAAAAACAAAATTAATCAAATAAATTGTTTTCATTATAAACCTTTGAGAAATTAGAGTCGAAAAAAAGAAAAATGACCACACATATCCTGTTCTGATTTACCTAGATGCAAAATGAAATATGAAAAACAAAGTTTAAATGACCTTTTCGTTTTTCTTGATTGGAAATGGGTTGCGAAAAACGCCTGATTGTATTAAAGTCCCAAAACATTTTTTGTAGTGTTTGTTATTTTGTTATTGATCGAATTAGAAGAAAAACGAATGCAGTAATCTTTTTGTTTTTCTTGTTTTGAAAATAAAGTTAGAAAAACTAACTCTTAAAATTTAGGTTTTTCTCTTGCTTACTTACCATACAAGTGTTTAAGAAACGAAAAACGAACGTAGTTGACTCATATTGTTTTTCTTGTTTGCAAATGAAGTTATAAAAGGAATGTGTCAAACTTACATTTTTCTACTGTTTGTTTTTTGTATTAAGAAAAACAAATGTTTGAAACAAGATCAAATTAGGTTTTTCTATTGCCCTTTGGTTACAATTCTGGTTGAAGAATGAAAAACGAATACACTTGTTTATTTCGTTTTTCTTATATGAAAATAGATAAGAAAAACGAATATTTGTATTTATTTATTTTTCTTCTGATTGATTTTTACACTTTATTTAGAGAAAGAAAAACGAATGTGGTTGATCTTTTTAGTTTTCCTTAGTTGAAAATAGAGTAATAAAAACGAACGTTAAAAATTCTAGTTTTTCTCTTGTTTGTTTTTTCTACTGTGAGAGTCAAACGGAAAATGATCCTATTTGGTTTTTTTGCTTATCGTGTTGAAAACGAAATAACGAAAAACGATTGTCCGGTTATATACACGGACCAAGATCAAATTAGGTTTTTCTATTGCCCTTTGGTTACAATTCTGGTTGAAGAATGAAAAACGAATACACTTGTTTATTTTGTTTTTCTTATATGAAAACGGATAAGAAAAACGAATATTTGTATTTATTTATTTTTCTTCTGATTTATTTTTACACTTTATTTAGAGAAAGAAAACCGAATGTGGTTGATCTTTTTAGTTTTCCTTAGTTGAAAATAGAGGAATAAAAACGAACGTTAAAAATTCTAGTTTTTCTCTTGTTTGTTTTTTCTACTGTGACAGTCAAACGGAAAATGATCCTATTTGGTTTTTTTGCTTATCGTGTTGAAAACGAAATAACGAAAAACGATTGTCCGGTTATATACACGGACCTACTAGGCCTTGCCATTGTTATGGTTCATGCAAACATTACTATCTTCAGAAGATAGCAATTAATGACACAATGACATGTTATGCTCTTAGCATCAAAATATGAAATTATGGAAAATAAAGTCACATATATCAAATAATGCGCCATGAAGACAAAACAAAAGGTAACGTGCCGATTAATAAAAAAAATGGACTTTATGATCGTTTAAAAATAAGCTTAGAATCACACACAAGAAGAAGAGAAAATAGAAGCTTGGGTAAGGATTCGAACATGGGGCAGTGGCGGGCAAGTCTCATATCAACTGAAATAATACATTTTTCTTCCAGATTTCGTACTGCTGATCCCCTCAATTCTGTGTCACTTGGCCATACTGATATTATCCCTAAAGACCATGTCCGAAATCTCGGAGTTGTCTTCGATTCTGGGCTCCAAATGTCTCTACACATTAACAATATCTGCAAATCAGCCCATAATGCTGTTAGAAAGATTGGTAGCATAAGACAATATCCAGACCAGCCTACTACAGAGCGCCTTGTCCATGCCTTTGTAACGTCAATACTCGACTGCTGCAACAGTTTGTTGTATGGACTGCCAGACTCGGACATCCTCAAGCTGCAACGCGTGCAAAACATTGCTGCAAGACTTGTTTGTAGGGTAAAACGAAAGGAACACATATCACCTCACCTTCGTCGACTCCACTGGCTCCCCATCAACAAACGGATTATCTACAAAATTCTTCTTCTGACTTTCAAGGCCATGCACGATCTTGCTCCATCTTATATCTGTGAACTTTTGCAACACCATAATGCAAATCGCGTTTTACGCTCGGCTTCACAATTCCGCCTCCACGTGCCTAGATCATCTACTTCGTCATACGGTATGAGAGCTTTTTCGATCGCGGCACCTTTGTTATATATTGGAATATAAATGCAATTTCCATCTCTTCTTTCAAACGTGCTCTCAAGACTCACCTTTTCTCATGATCCTATCGGACTCTCTATTTTGTATCATTTTACGTTCCTGTGTGTGTGCATCATGATCAATGCTCGATGTTGCTGTTATATATTCTTTGCCTTCCCTTCTTTTATGTGTATTTTTGTGTACAGCCCTCTGAGGTTTTTATACATGTCGCGCTTTATAAATACGTTATATTATTATTATTATTATTATTATATGTACCACTACACCAACCGGGCGTGTGTGCATGTTGTAACTGAATTATACGCTATCAAATACACATGCATTACTATTGCAACGGTGAATCATTACAACGGTTCACCAAACGACCCATCAAATTTCTCATGAAATGCAAACTTTTTTTCTCTCAATGGATTAGTGTTTAGTGGATAATGTGAAACTAATAGGCTATGTTTTAGAAGAAATGAGTCGCATCTTCAATATGATTGAACGGTTCACCCTGCTGAAATAAAAACATGACTCTATAGATTTATTTTATTTTAGCAATAGTGAACCGTTCAAAGGTAGGTATGCGGTGATTCATCTTTGTTTAAAAAGGGTCTATACGAACGGTATTTGTCCTCTAATCCCTATCCATTGAAACATCAGTTCTGTATTTCGTAAATGACACATTTGATGATTTGTTATGGTGAACCGTTGATATTGATTCACCATTGCGATAACAATACACGAGCATTGATAGCGTATAATTCAGTTATAAAATGCACACATCCCCGGTTGGTGTAGTGGTTAACATATTATGAGACTTGCATGCCACTACCCCGGGTTCGAATCCTTGTCTAAACTTCCATTCGATAATTAATTATTTTTTGCTTCTTTTTTTCTAACAATCATGATTTGCATTATTTGTTTTAATCGACACTATCATTATGTCTTCTATTTCTTGAATAATCATAATGTCCTTGATTTTGGTACCGTTTTGTTATACTTAATCATGTTAATTCAAAGAGTGCAGATGTACTCATTCTTATGTATGGGCGTAATGTTACGGTTGACGCATATGGCTTGGACAACTTTGATTTATTGTCAAAACAAAACAGGCATGTTGAGTCTATATTTTTAAGTTATATAAACACAGGTATTAAGATATATAGATATACTGAGATACTGGTCTTGAGATATATATAAACGACGGGAAGATGTTTTCTCAACGTTTAGCTGATGAAATATGAGGTCGAGCATCATCCTGAATTTAAACTGGTGCATGTCTATAGTTTCACGGGCATTTTAAGTGAAAAATATACCTTCGTATTTAAAAGTGACCGGTCCCTAAAAGTACGTCGATGCATAACATTTGAACACGTGACCAATGTTATAACCTATCTGTCCTCCAAATCTGGTGAAGAAATCTTTGTTCAATCTCAAGTTGTAGCCAAAAGACTTAAAACATATGATTTTTTAAACAAATGACTCAGGCAATCAAGGAAAAAACGGTTAGCACACTTTGTCCTAATTACGGGAAAAGCCGGCCCTCCCCCCGGAGACAATGTTGATTAGAGTCGTAATATTATCAGAAGCCTTGGCAGTTACCCCAACATTGATTGATGGGGGTGGGGAAGGATATAAGAAAGGGGGAGACTTTTGCTTTCTCGCAAACAGTGCTATGTCCCAAGTCTGATCTCAATTGCGAGCACAGGGATAGTTGTAACAAGTTGCGTCAAGTGTGCCAACTATTGTTTTCCTTGATTGTAGAGCGTACAATAAAACACATTGCTCTGTAAACTTAGTTTCATGTTTCTGACATTATTAACGAGATCGGTCATTAATTAAGAGAGACACCATCAAAATCACGAGATTTTCTAAAACTGTCTGTTTTAAACTTGATTTCGTTTGATATCGATGTACACTTAAATACACACAGACATGACATAATACAAAAACGTAGGAGCCCAAGAGCTCCCAATTCAATCAATTATAATTATCTGCGGACTCTGGTCCTTATCTCGCAACCATGATGGATTTTTAACACAACAATAACGTTTAACTTTACCGACTTCCTCTCGAAATCGAAACCTTTTGCTAAATCTACTTTTGTTATGTCACCCATATGGATATCACTGGAAAGTTTAAGAACGGTAAAAACTCTCGGTTTTATTAGGTGAAACAAATCTCCACAATTTACCACTTAGCCGCTGATGGTCATGTTTTATGGTTCTATCCTTATAAGCATCTTCCCTACCTCCCTCCCTCAAAGTGGCCAAAATGATTCATTCATTTTATTTACAAAAAACTATGTGACAAGAAATGCATCGTAGGGCCTAATCTCTGGAATTTATTATATTAACACCCTCTCATGTAACATTAAATAGCTTGAAAATAATGATAACAAATCTTAACTCTTGCTAGAGATATTGATACTCATTCGCCATATAAAAAGTTAGGAACAAGTGTACTTTAGATCCTAGATACTGGTATAACAGTATCGTTCAATACTGGAACATAAAAGTTGCCAGTATCGGTGATACTAGTACGATTTTACTGTTCCAGTATCCGTTGATACTGGGAAACCAAAGTGTGTTCCAGTATCGAGCGATACTGGAATTTTTATGTTCCAGTATCGAACGATACTGTGCCAGTATCGGCCGATACTGGAACACTAACTTTGTACCAGTATCGTTCGACACCAAAACGTATAAAACCTTAATAAAAATAAATAGGATTGTCTGACACACATTTGGCAAGAAATGGAAATAATGAGTCTAATACTACGCTTGGATCCACTTGTACTTTCCCACTGGCTAAGTTATTTATGTCACCGATGAAAACAGCATTTTAATTTTCAAAATATGACAATTTCAAATTCTATCATTTGGAGACATTTTTTTGTATCAAACAACCACCGAACTACTTTGTATGGTTCTATACTTGATTGCTAACGACAGTCCCCTCAGACTTTAAATGTCTGTACTCTAGAAACAAAGTAGAACTTCTTTTTCAAGATAAAAACATATATGTCACAGAAGAAACAATATTCATTTCATGTTAAATCCAATGGGAATCAAAGTTACAATTCATAGAGCGAATTTTCGGGGGGAATGTATGTGAATGTATGTGACAAGGGAAATATGCTGGCATATGGTAAGTACGCGCTTCATATGTTTAGATTTTGTGTTGTCTTCCTTAATGCTGAAGCCATTGCACGAAATGTTAAATTAACCGATGGCCGAGCAGATAGTTGTTTGCTTTTTTCTCCGCTACTCCCTTGCACAGTCAGACTATCTTTACCGCCAGTGTCGTTGATAATCTCACGCACGATCTATAAAAATATAGGAAAATATGTAATAGAAGCTTTTTCATTGACTGAAATGTGTTTTTACACGACGAATCATGCCAATTCATTAGTTAATTTGGGCACCAAGTTACCCGTGCCTCTGGGAAATATATTGCCACATCCCCACTCTAACTGTATCAGTACCTTGACTAACCTATAGAATGGCATTCTATTGTTCATTGTGTACATATACACCGTTCTTTTCAACATGTTCAAGTCACAATTGAAAATATGTGGTAATAAAATGAATTAAAAAGCATCTGGAAAATATTTTTGGTCATTCTAACATTACATCTAAAATTCTCAACATAACATAACCAAAACTTATCAAATTTCCATTACAAATATAATACTCACGCTCCAGTTGAATTTTGTTTTCTTCTTTGATTTAGCTTGGCTCTTCTCCATTGCTTTCATGATAAGTAACGCTCTTGTTGTTCTTGGTTCCTCTTCGTCAAGTTCTATAAGGTTGGGTTTCCAAGCCTGTTTCGAAAGCGAACTCTTCTTCTCTGGTATTAGGTTTTCCATGCTGTTTGTCCGTGCTATATCGTCATAAAGTCCTTCACTGTGGTTGACATGATGGTTAAATTAAATAAGTAAATGATAGTACAGTTACAGATATATATAAAAAAACTTCACTACTGTACTCTCACACAAATCTGAATTATTGTTTTGATATCAGGTCATAGATACTCATATCTTTATATTTGGGCCTTAAAATCCACACTTAAGTATCCTGATATGATTCCATATACGCACAGTATGATTTTCAACTTCCTATATCATCCTATATTGGTTGCCTGTTGTATATATCATTGTTTCCCTGATGCCCTGATTTAACGCTATTTAAATGTACTTTCCTGCAAACCACATCACCTGAAAATGTGAACACATCACAAGTTGGTGCGTCATTGCTACTGTAAATTTCTCATTGTTAACAGATCCCAAAACAAGTAGTCTGTCTGTTCTATCATTGTTCTTCGTTTCTGGAAGCCTTTTTGAACATGCCGTCACTTGCGTCAGTGTTGCTTGTTTAAGAAGAACAATCTTTCAGGACCGAGTTTTGCAGCATTTTTCTTGACCTCTCTCTTCTACATATTAAAGGCAAATAGACACTTAAGATCTTCCAAGGATCATCTTCGTCTTGAGTATCATATGACAAGAGTTTAAAGCTGGTGAAAGAACTTTTACTGTTTGTGCATCCAAGTTATGGAAAATCTACCTGTATTTTTTGGGCAGTCTGTTTCTTTTATTGCCTTCAACATGTTCAAGAAGGCCCTCAAGACATAAATTAGAAAACACTTACGGTTCGTAGGCAGGATTGGTGATATGATGGTGCAGGGAGGCGTCCTTCCTTAGTTGCTCTCTGTGTCGTTTGGCGGCAATTGCTGCTTTGTTGCACCAGGTGCTACTCGGAACCTCTACGCTGTATTTGGATTGATGGTATAGAAGTTGATCTTTATGAACAGCTCCTTCCATCACCAAGATAATTCTTGCCCACTGGAATAAAGCAAATGGTGATATGTTACTCTTCAACTGTAAGTTAGAACGCGACTCCCATTCAGAAGATGTTTGCAGTGTTATTATTTGTATCATATAAAGACAACTGAGCCTCAAAGCCATATGTCTAAGGTCAAAAGTCTTTCAACAGCGGTTTCAACTGAGAGGCCAAATATATCCATTCAGTCAGTTAAGGTACAGTTCCATTTGGTCTATACATATAGAACAACAATTGAATAACAATCGTTTTATTAGTTAATTTTGAATGTGTTATACAGTTATGGCATACCAACCTGTCTTCTCCATTCGACCTTTGACCTATCTATGACGTCTTCATATGTTTTGGCCATCATTGCTATAAGCATATTCAGTAGTAGGATTGGTGACAGCACCATAAAGGTAATGAACAGTATGGTTGCTACCCAATTGATACGACTCTTGTAGAACTCCACATACTGCATTAAGAAAAATAATATCACTAGGCTATTAAACTCTTTTGGAGCTATGTTGATAAATCACTAGTCTAAAATCATGTTAATTACACTTTCTTAAGTTAGATGTTCCATATATATACACCTTACATTGATAAAGAAACAATGGGAACAAGAATACCACAGATGCAAAACAAACTTGTCAGTGACGAGAATGAGCCATTGGTCAACTACTCCAATACGCCAAAGGATCATCTTTAAATTACTTCTGTGTATTTATAAAATGTCTTCATAACTAAGGACCAATCTACTCTTCAAATTGTTTATCATTATATATGTTCCAAAGAGACCACGCCGATCTTCTAATGACTATCTACGTCTTCAATACCATATCACTAGAGTTCTAGCTGGTGATAGAAATTTCACAGTTTGTGCATCAAAAGAGTGGAATAAGCTACCTATCTGTATTAGCTACCTATCTGTATTAGACAACCATTATTCAAAAGTCAAAACAGCTCTTAACACTTATTTGTTCCCTTAACCAGTTTTCTGTATATTTTGTCTCTAATCTATTTATGTAAGTACTATAGTATATAGTACTTTCAAATGCTTACGATGCACTCACAGTGTAGTTCAAGTTGTAATTTTTATTTTTATTTTTTATCTTGTAAGCGCTCTGAGCCTTTTGGAAATGACGCAAATTAATGCTCTCTGTATTGTATTGTGTAGATATACGTCGGTCATAGAATCCCGTTCACCTACCTACAATACATGGTTGATCGGTGGTATAGATAAATGGGGGTTTATTTACATATACAAAGGCATTTTCTGTCAACTTACATTGAAATTTCCAAATGTCATACCGAAGAGAGATATAAAGGCGCGTATAGGTGAAGAGAATCCTTCATTTGAAGCATCTGCATCTCCAAGACCCCCATCAATAAATAGATAGCAAAAAACTGTAGAAGAATAATATAACATTATACTTATGTTAACAAGGCTTTGCTTATGCATGCTAGTCTTTTGAACAAGATATAAAATATAGACCTACTTTATCATTACAAAAAAAATATCAAGAAAGGTACAATTTTGAATTCTTAGAATGCATGTTTAGTCCTAATCTTATAATACATTAGTCGTATCATGGATGTGAATAAACATTCGATAATATTTGGAATGTGGAAAATCCGCCCTCTAGTCCCTCTAATCCCTTTCACACTTTTAACCCTTTATACAAGGTGATTTACGTATTACCATCAAATAAGAGAAAAAGAGGAAACATACCTGAAGCAAATAAAACCAAAACTGTAGACATTATAATCCAGAACCTAAGGATATCTCCGGTCAGCATTTTGCCTATCATAACCACGTAAGGACCGAGAGCCTCCGTTCCTCTGAAATAAATTATGAAATATTGGATAATCTTTTAAATACATCATAGATAAAAGCATTTTTTACATTGAGCCGGTGGACGATCTTTGGATGATCGATCATCACGAAGCTTCACAAAATAGAATATAATTCAGCCATTTTAAACATAAATTGATCGATCATCAGCCATTGTATTCATGTGGACGTTCTGGTGATCAATCGTGATCAATCGTTATAGCGACTGTTAATTAGTCTACCAAAAAGGACGATCAATCGTCATCAGGTAAGTGTGAACAAGCTTATAATAATGAATTAATAAACAGCAATAACAACAACTACAATGGTGATGATGGGGATGAGGATATAGACGACGTAACCACGGCAACGATGATGACAACAACGACGATGATGATGATAATGATAATTAAGATTATAGAGTGTTGACAATTGACATCAATGATTAAAAATAAAAGCAACGGATGAAGGGACTGGACAGTCGATACATGCATGAGGGAACAGCATATGACCGCTTATAATGCTTTGGCGCGAGTTTTAAAAGCACGGGCCCTAAACAAAACAGGATGCGCGCGCATACTGCCAGGGCAAAGAACAATGGCAACTGCCGACCAAATGTTTGGTATGACGTCACATGTTAACCCATCTACAATACTTTCTTATATGTTTTATAAATATTAACATCGTCACAATAATAATTTAGAATGATATTTATGAACAAAACTGGACTCATACATTACATTACACCAAATCATGTGGCATGCTGACACAGCCAAAAATAAATACATCGTAGCGAAATTATATGAAATGAAATGAAACCACAAGGTGAAACAAATCGAAACCAACCTCCACTCACCTGTAGAAGAAGAATATGTACATCCACGAGCAGGGTATAGCTACGATCAGTGTCATTTCTTCATACATATAGAGACCAGTAAGCCTAAAGACGAGACATGCGTAGATCATGAGACAGGCGATACAAAATATCAATCTCGCGGGTACTTGAAGCTGAAACATATGAAATAAGATGAAAATACAACAATTTCGACGATTAGGCAATATTTACATATAGAAACCAACTGATTCTTGATCTAAAGTTTGTGGGTTCGAGTCTCGCTGTGGTCAACATGTTGTGCTCTTGAGTAAGGCACTTTACCTCAATTACTCCTCTCTGCCCAGGTGTATTTAAATGGGTACCGGCATTCTTCAAGTCAGTGCTGGGAAGACTCGCGGTGGAGGAGGTGTAGCGAGCCCAACACAGCAATATTATAAAAAGGAGTGAGTCTAGCCTTATCGCTTTGAAAGAGAGATGGGCACTCCGCTCCTGGAATTACAGGATCGACCGCCTTTACATTTACCTTACATATAGGTGACAATATAGTGCGATACATGATGTTGTTTATTTTAAGAACCAGTTTAGTAGCAAAACATCGACAGATCAGCAATTATCTTATAAATTGTACACAATGTTTAAAATGCAGATTGTTGTTAATTTCAGCATAGATCCTTGAGAAATAAGGATCTGTGATTTGTGCAAATGTAGCGTATTTTAAAAGGGTCTCTTACGTACAATTCTAATTTGTGTTCATCTCATACGAAACTTGTGGGTTTTGCTTCAAAGAAACATTACAACGCAGATATTACGGGCCATCATTACAAATCAAAATTTATTGACTAGGACTCAATTTTGCATTAATAAGCCCAATGCCAGATTTTAATTAGTTATGGCCATTGTAAAGATGAAAACAAAGATTTTAGCATTTTATAAAGTCTAGTAATTGTTATGTGCTTAATACAATTGAGGACCCTAGATCTAAAAGGGGGTTAAGTCACAATCTTGTGAAATTGTAGTTAGTATCAGTTTTCTGCTACAAGGAGGATCTCTTGTTCAAATGTTAAAGTTAAGTCATGCGGTAAAACTGTGTTAGAGTCCATGGGAGGTAAAACCCGAGTGGGTCAAGTCCACACATGGACACAATGAAACCCAGTTTTTGCCATTTTTCTCAATGTGACTTAACCCCCTTTTAGATCGAGGGTCCTCAATTGCTCATAAAGATAAATGAATGGCTGTAATTAAATTATCATACTGTTCTTGTTCTTCAATGGATAGCTCTAAACACTGACAGGATATCATTATATTTAATTGGGCTTTAAGTTGACATACATTTGTTACGCTTGACCGATGATACAGGGATTCAAGTTCATAGAGTCTTTCTTTTTTTAACCCATAATTATTAGTTATAAAGATAATACATTTTGAGCGTGTATTCCACTTACCAGATTTTTGAAATACCGCTTTGGTTTAAGTAATTTCATCTCTAAAGCTTCCACAACGAATTTGGAAGTACATCCAAAAACTACTCCGACCTCCAAGGTGTAACGCACCTAAAACATTGGTGAAATAGATTAAAACGTACCTACACAATTCTCTATTTCATAAAATGAGACGAATGTATATTTGCAGTCTACTTGTAACCTAACCGCGGATGACTTTTAACTTTGTATAACGTTTGACATCATAGGATGAAGGTACCATGCTGTCTCAAAGACTTTGGTTTAGCCTGAGGGTTTAGCAGCAGAAATTGGTCTTTGTATGACAATAAAATGGACAAAATATACACGTGCTTACACTCAGTCTCATATGGAATGTCAGACAGGCGGCCTATGGAAACAACTCGGCCTCCGAGAAAAGTCGGACACGGACACGAGATCGTCCATGCAAAGAGGAATATTATTAATATTGTGTACATAAACATGATAAAGTCTTATAAGTTTTAGGGCACTTTATATATACTATGATATTGTTCGATCTCGCACATGTCTTCTGCATTATTGTTTCGAAAATACTGGGTACTTGCTATAGTTACGACTGTTTATGTACATTTCATTGCGTTGCTAACTGTTCGTTCATATTTAAAAATCATAAATCCCCAAATGTTCGGAATATCGAGCTTTCCATCTAAACTGATCTAAACTGATACAAAGCTCATCGCAGAAAAAAAAAAGTATTGTGAACGAAATGTGAATAACTATTTTCCTAAAGCCAATAGTAAAGGCTGCTGATATTGGTACTTACAATTGATTTGGCATCTGTGGGACCCATTAGGTCTTCATATCTATTTGGTCTCAGTTGTGTAGCCAAGAAAAGACATATCAAATGTACGCATGCCCAAATAAACTTGAACACAAATCGAGACTGAAATAAAAGATCAATGGAGTATGTTGTTGAGCATATTCAGCATGATCGGTAGACGGGTTTATGGTATAATGAGAATACAGGCCCATATTGATTTTTATTCATACACTCTTAGTAGAGTCGAACCAATCAGAAAACAAGAAACTAAAATACGCAGAGTGCATTAAAGTGTATAATGCACTTCGCGTGTGCTTTCTTTGTTTTGATTCGTTGTTCAGATATCGCGGGTTAGCCGATTTTCACTGCGGGTGTTAGCAAACTTGTTAACATGTTTTTCCCCGTTATTATAGATCAAAATTCAACTTATTATTCTCAAATTGTCAATTTGGATTAGTGTCCTTATGGACTATAGGTCAATACATGCGTATGTTTTGTTTCTCGAAAAATTAGAAAACTCATTGTACTTGCGCAAATGTTGATGTGCTCACAATAGTACTCTCCCTGCGGGTCGTGCCATTATTCACACATCAACATCAGCGCACGTGCATTGATTTATGTAATTTCTCTCGAAACAACTCGTACGCATTCATTGACCTATAAATATCACATAATGCATGTATAATCAATCCAGACTATCGTAGCTGCTACCTATATAATAAACGATTGCCCATCGATGGGTCCCCAGAATGTCGCACATCCCTTATAGAGAGGAATTATTTCCAAGACGCCCCCGTTTGACTTGTTTTGGTTAACTCATTTAAATGCCAGTTCATTTACAGTATTTTAAAAAAAGCATGTGACTCTAACAGGATCGAACCTGCAGCCTTTGTATTAATACACAACGCTCTTAACGATTGAGCTATCGAGGCAATTGCCAGAGCAGCGCAAGAACTATTTAAAATCGATTAAATGCTATAATTACTAATGACACTAATTAGACGTTTTAGCGAGCAGATTTTAACGATCTATATACCAAATTGTTCAGAAATCGATGAAGTTTAACGCGTGGTATAACAAATCTGATAAAGACTGTCAAAAAATCACCGAAAAAATGAAACGGCTCCTGTTTTTCTTCTGATGAGCCATTCTCCACGAAAACGTTTAGCGTTGAGGTTCAGTATTTTCTCTATCCGATGCTCTACGAATGGTGAATTCTCTAATTTAATGTCATTTTCTCATTTTTATAACACGAATAGTGACCTATGGTAAATATTTATGTGGGCGGAGATTATGTGTCATGCATGATGAACTACGCCACTACTCAAAGCTGAACCTTTTGGCGATAAAACAACAACAGAGGGCAGTAATTAGTAATTTTTGGAAACGAATCAAAAATATGTCTTCGCCGATTCGAGTGCTTGTATAATTAAATGTCCCGCTGTATTGTATTTTCCACAGTAGAGAGATATAGGCTCTTACAGTTTAAACAGTGGCGGCACCAGCCTCATACTTTTTTGGGGGAGGGCAAGATTTTAGTGTGGGGGGGGGGGGGGGGCATGAAAAAAAATGATGCGCGCAATTTTTTGTGCCATTTTACGCTTAAATGGTCAAATTAGGTCTAATATTAACTAATTTGGTATAAAAATGCGCATTTTCGCGCAAAATGTAGCTGTTTTATGCTAAAATTGTCAACATTTGGTCTAATTACACCAAATTTAGTAAGAAACTGTGCGCACAGCGCGGACAAAAATTGCCTTTTTGTCTATTTTTTTTCTTATCTTAACTAAATTGATTTTTTTTTTTGGGGGGGGGGGACTGGGGGGGAACTTTTTTCGGGTGGGGGTGCCCGCTTTCAGGCCTCCAATGTCGCTTTCTGGGCTCGTTGCCCGGTGAAAATAAAACTAAGCCTCAATCGACAAGTGGGTTAGGGCCTTTGTTGTCTAAAGAACCTCAAATAATTATATTTAGCCGTACATTGATAGTGTCAATTAAAAGGGTCAACACGAGGTATACACGGCTTACCTTGATATATCTTTTCCACTTTTCGTCCAATATACGCGCCACTACACTATTCTCTAACATTTCTGCATGGCCGGCTGAAACACCTTTTGTGATGATACTTATAGCTGAACCTTCATCTATAAAGTACAATCGGAAATGACACAATAACTTCTAAGGGAGTGTTCAGAAATACTTTGGTGGGGGGGGGGGGTTGGCCAAAAAAAAATTGTCGGTGTCGTAACTTTTTTGACCCCCCCTTTACAAATTGACAAACTTTTCTGACCCCCCTTTAACAGGGTGAAAAACTTTTTTGACCCCCCCCCTACTGTCAGATGTAGATAGACATTTGACTCAAGTTCTATGACGCTTACACTACAGTCAGAACTGTGTATAGCTGGCAATCAATTTGCAACATTTCAAATTCACTTGAAACATATCTTTCAAGCCTCCGAATTGTATTTTCGGTGATTTGTATTTATCATGTTATAGCCTTTTTACAAACGGTTTCTTTTTTCCAATTGTAAAAAGTTACTCTTTGTATACAAGTCCTTCTATCTACACAATACTTTCACAAAGATATGCGCGGAGAACGAAAAATTTGGTCAACTTGCTAGTACAAAAGTAGCGTGCAAACATTTGTATCCTGTTGTTGATCACCCTTACCAACAGTTCTGAAGTAAAAATTGTGGACACTGGTTAGTCACATTTTGTATAACAAATCCTGCTCTCTGCACTTTGTTTTCACAAAGACACGCGCGGAGCGTGCAGAAATCTGTATAATTTGTTATAGAAATGTCAATATTGTAGTATTGACTTGCGCGTAGCGCAGAAAATTTTAGTATTTTTCCCGTTAACGACTACCTATTTGGCCTAACCTTTTTTGACCCCCGCTCAGAAATTTGGTCAACTGCGTTCAAAATCATGTGTAGCGCGTGGAAATGTGTATTTAACCCTTATCAACAGTTCTCAAGTAAAAATTGTGGACACTGGTTAGCCACATTTTGTATAACAAATTCTGCTGTCGGCACAATGTTTTTACAATTATTTGAGCGGAGCGTGCGGAAATCTGTATAATTTGTTATAGAAATGTCAATATTGCAGTATTTACTTGCGCGTAGCGCAGAAAATTTTGGTATTTTTCCCGTTAACGACTAGTATTTGGCCTAACTTTTGACCCCCCCTCTTGAGTAGGTAAAACTTTTTAGTCCCCCCCTTTTTGAGACTTCAAACTTTTTAGACCCCCCCCCCCCCCCGTTTTGGCCAACCCCCCCACCAAAGTATTTCTGAACACTCCCTAAGCATACATACACAAGGCTACATTTGTTTGGAAACTGACTCTTTACTGCCATTAGTCATTCATATCATCACTGATTATTAGATAGAACATGATAGGCCTAAGTGTAAATGCTGTAAGGTTTCCTAACCCCACGGGCGTGGTTCGGGCACTGTACTCAGCATGCTCAGGGGTATGCGGCACAACTTTCCGATCAGAAGTACTTTAAGTTACTTTAGGCACAGAGAGATTTCTCAAACATTTTTACCTTTATAGATAGATGATATACATAGAAACCCTCTTATGTAAGATTTCTTCAAAACAAATCAGTAAAAATGAAATATAAAGACATTTTCTCAGCATGTCAGTGCTTTTCACTTTTTGTTTGTATTTTGGTTAAAAGTCACCACCAATTGAATCAGGGAGGTCATGACTATGTACCACGCACCAAGCATGGGTGGCCTTCAGATTATTTTATAAACATTAAACAAATAAGTAAGAAGCCATCTGTGGCCTTATATAGATAAATTTGGGTAATTTCGATACATCGAAACTTAAAATGCTATCAAAACCATGAATTTTACATGAAATACTGCAAAATAAGCTCTATAATTTAAGGTGGTAGATAATACGTAAGCATTATGTATGTCAAAAACCCAAATTCTGAAAAATGTGAGGGCTCCGTCCATGAAGGATAGTGCCCCTTTGGCCGTACTCATGTTAGGTGGCGCTGCTTGTGTCGTCTGCCACAGAAATCCTACAGCTTATCCCCGAGCTTATCTATGTCGTCTGCTTTAGGTATAGACTTTAATTGAAATGTACACGGAATTGTTGGAAACATTGTGCGGTTCTAAAAGCTATGGCAAAACGTACGTGCTGGGCGGTGTTTTCAAGCCTATAATGTCTGATACTTCACGTTTCATTGTTTATTTTATGTATTTGAATTCATTTTCTCACTTTACACCATATCCGCCTTGTTTGCGTCCTTCGGACTTGATGCAAGCGCCAGTCTATAAATTCCTTTCATTCCGGCGGTAATCATAAAATGGCGCTGTTGCATTTTTAAATTAATGCAAACGGGACCTGTTTTCTACATACGTGCGGTACAGGACTTTCCTATCCCAAAAGTAAGAGGATCCCTGATGTACTCACTACTCAAGTATCATCCAATACTGGGACACCCACTATCGTTTATCGTTCGATACTGGTAGGCCTACAACTCGACTCCATCCAGGGTTCCAGTATCTCTCGATGATCCATAATTGTCCGATACTGGAATAAATTTATGTACTAGTATCGACCGATACTGGGACATTTCGATGTTGTATCGGTTGTATGTGTACCAGTATCGCCCGATACCATGATACTGGAACATAAAATAGTTCCAGTATTGTTCATCAAAATATATCTTTGAACCTAAAAAGGGTCACCCTTTTATGAGACACATTTACAAGTATTTCATTTTGTTCAGAGATCGTGGCTATCTTCATTAACGAACTTATTTTCTGATTCCATCCACTTTTCCACCAGACTTTTAGAAAGCATATCTAAAAGGTACGTAGTGAAGCCTCAAATTCCATATATTTTCTTAAATTATGTATCAAATTTAGAAATCATTAAATCCTTTACTAACCAGAGGGTTTCTGTCGTGTTAAAATGTTCAAACAAACCTTCAAATGAATGAGAGTATTGCACCTACCGCCGCCTATCATTTTCAATCGGTCGATACTGGGACAAAAACGTTCCAGTATCGACTTTCAGTTTGTTTATTTTTCAGTCAATAATTTTCATTTTTGGGGAAGATAGACTAGATTAACACAAACAACAACAACAATTTCATGGTTCAATGCAAACATCAAGGTCAAATAGCCGTTTGAATCCTAGCAATTTTTTTTGATTCACCCTGTACAATATTATATGCGTATCTTACTTCTCTCTCCATTGGGTCCTATGGTGTCCAATAAATCCAAAGGGCACGCCATACAAGATATGCTACCGTAAGACCAAAACGGATGACTGCTAAGGTCTAGAATCACTTGGAACATGTCGCTATGTCCAAGTTTACAAGCTAACGCTAGCGGTGTCAAACCTACATTGTTTGTAATCGTCTGATTGGCGGGCATCACTGCATGCTTAAGGGCATGCATATACATAGACTGAAAAAATAATAGAAATTACAGAGTTTTACAATTTAATTCGACGGGTGTATTACATAGTGACGGGTGGTAATTGTTTACGACATTAAAGGTATATTATGTGATCTTTCCAGGGAACGCCCTCAATATCGAAAAAAGCAAATTTTCTTGCAGATTTACATTTCTGATCATAATTCGTACATACATTCTAAGTTACAGGGCGATACGATTCTTAATTACTTCGAAATCATGGTTTTAGAGTGAAAATAAACTGTCGTGATAACACGACAGTTATAAAATGTAAAAAAGATGAATCCAACGGAACCAGGACAGTTTATATTTTCACTCTAAATTCACTCTAAAACCATGATTTTGAGGTAAGTAGGAATCGTATCGCTCTGTAACTTGGAATGTATGTACGATTTATGATCAGAAATGTAAATCTGCAAGAAAATCTACTTTCTAAAAAAAAATCATGAATAGAGGGCGCTCTCTGGAAAAGATCACATAATATGCCTTTAAGTGAAAAAGAGCTTAATATCAGATACTTCAAACTTACCAAGTTTCGAACCTCACAATTAGGCCTATTTAGTTTATTAAATAATGATCTTCCATTTTTGACATACGTTGAGATTGAGAAGACTTTGGTGTGTTTAATATAGTGACGGATGCTACACCCTCTGTCATAGAAGTATTTAAATACGAGCAAGCACCCACAGGAAAAGCAGGGGTACTGTTGACAATAGTATAGGTCAATTTCAACATGTTCATCGACTATTCCAAAGCATTTTACTCTATGCGAGCCACATCATGCTTTTCTCTGCAATGATAGAGATGGGTTCCTGCACGTCTTGTTGTTTTGATCCCTCTATGTGAATCAGAAGGAATGTTGAAAACACAGATGAATTCAACTTAGGTAAAGGTGTGAGACAGGGGTGTGTATCAGTTCACCATCATGTGGTCTCACACACACAGAAAAAATCATGAGAGATGCAAATGTAAACCAGTATGGGATAAAAGTAGGAGGTACGCCAATCTTAAATCTCAGATATGCCGGTGACACTGCACTCTTTGAAACATAAGATATCGAGAGACTAACATCAGCCGTAAACATGGAATGCTGCAGGCAAAAAGCTAAACCTTAATCTCAATGTCAAAAAGACAAAGCCTCTAACAACTGGAGAAGAACAGCCTGAACATACTTAGTAATATCTCAGATATGCCGGTGACACTGCAATGTACTCTTTGAAACATCTGAAGAAGACATTGAGAGACTAACATCAGCCGTAAACATGGTAACGCTGCAGGCAAAAAGCTTAACCTCAAGCTCAATGTCAAAAAGACAAAGCCTCTAACAACTGGAGAAGAACAGCCTGAACTTACTTAGTAATATCTCAGATATGCCGGTGACACTGCAATGCACTCTTTGAAACATCTGAAGAAGACATTGAGAGACTAACATCAGCCGTAAACATGGTAACGCTGCAGGCAAAAGGCTTAACCTCAAGCTCAATGTCAAAAAGACAAAGCCTCTAACAACTGGAGAAGAACAGCCTGAACATACTTAGTAATATCTCAATTGATGGTGAAGATGTTGAACAAGTCAGTCACTTCAAATACCTGGGCTCTGTGAAAACCACACTGTTTACGGCACAGCTTATATCAGAGATACAACCGGAATGGCCAAGGAAAAGATGATAGAATTCCAGTACCTATGGAAGACCGCAATCTCACAACAAATCTTAAAACAAAGATGGTTAAAACACTGGTTTTGAGCATACTCTTTTTATGGTTTTTTTTCTTCAAAATCGGCTGCGCTGAAATCTTGTTCAAACTCGCACAATTTACATTTAGGATCCCGACCAGGGATGAGCAGGGATGACTAGTATGCGATATTCCCCGCCTTCAACAAGACAAGAGATGATGAATTGCCTACCAGTAGGCGACAGCATCATGACATCAACAAGATCAAGCATGTTTAATCGGTGACGCCACTTGTTCAGTCCCTGATCAATCGCCGACCTTGACACAAGTTGTGACATGATGCTGTCAAGACATAATCTTCTTTTTTACATGAGCAGTTGGCTACAAGTCGGCGACTAATCTTCTGTAGTCGCCGATTTAACATGTCAAGTTGGCTTGCATCTTCTCAACCGCTTGGAGCAGACTCATTGCCGACCACTTAATTTCCAACTACACAAAACCACTCATGATGCGCGCCAACTCATCGGTTACCGCTTCCAAACCGCTCATGTGTCCATGCCGACCTTCCCGATTAAAAAGAAACCGCCACGATTTTTTTATGCTGCGAGAAAAAATCCCGACCAGGTTCAGTCACATAGCCGATTATTTGCTAGAAAACCACTTCCAGACTGCTCAAGACTGGTTACGATTGGCCATTATTCGAAAATCGTGAGCAGTTTTCCTTTTTCATGTGTAGTTTCGGCAAGGTCTGGGACTGTCCTGTGCAGTCTTCTGCAGTCTTGTGTGGTCGGGAGCACGTGGTAAATTTGACAAACCCGCCACGATTTTTTCTCGCGGACTAAAAAATCGTGGCGGTTTTTTTTAATCGGGAAGGTCGGCATGGCCGGACACATGAGCGGTTTGGAAGCGGTAGCCCGAGCGGTAGCCGAAGAGTTGGCGCGCATCATGAGTGGTTGTATGTAGTTTCAAAGTGGTCGGCAATGAGTCTGCTCCAAGCGGGAGAGAAGATGCAATCCAACTTGACATGTTAAATCGGCGACTACAGAAGATTAGTCGCCGACTTATAGCCAACAACTCGGCGACAAATCGGCGAGCAGTCTTGACAGCAACATGTCACAACTTGTGCAGTCGTGTCAAGGTCGGCGATTGATCGGGGCCGGCCTGAACAAGTGGCGTCGCCGATTAAACATGCTTGATCTTGTTGATTTCATGATGCTGTCGCCTAGTGGTAGGCGATTCAGCATCTCTTGTCTTGTTGAAGGCAGGGAATATCGCATACTAATCATCCCTGCTCATCCCTGGTCGGGATCCAAAATGTAAATTGTGCAAGTTTGAACAAGATTTCAGCCGATTTTGAAGAAACAAAATGGTGGTCTTGTGTAGTTGGGAAGAGGTTGGGTTGCGAGCTGTCTTCTGTGTGACTGAACCTTACACAGAAATAAAATAGACAATTTGATATATCATAAAGGTTTGGTAAATATTGAATTTACAAAGAAGTTATATTGGGATATAACATGTTGTGGTCTTGATCGGTCTTTAGTAATTGTACTATTATGATACAAAGTGATGATAATATTACCAACATTACAAACTAAGAAATGACGAATGTACTTTACCTTCTGATTATGTATGACGCACATGTGAAGAACCGTGTTACCAAACGAATCTTGCGCATTTGGATCGACTATTCCGAGAGATGGATGGAGATCGCTCTGTCTAATGAGATATTCGTATATATCAACCTGCCCAGTACTAGCAGCAAAAGCCAGTGGATATTCACCGTAGTTGGCAGGTCCTTTATAAGTCGTCTTTTCTCTTTTTTTCGTTCCATTTTGAATATCAGCGGGTAAGAAGAAAGTACCACGGGCACGGGCATCCAGGCGGACGCGATGTTCGATTAGAATTTTGACACTATCCATATGTTTTTTCACTATTGCAAAATGGAGAGCGGTTTCACCTGTGTTCATGATATAAATGGAAACACCGTAACAGAAACAAGTCGGTAATATATAGAAGCTTTTCTGATACAAAATATTCGTAATGAGACAGACTTCCTTATTAACGTCGATTGACAAAGTAAGATTGATAGGACACATCATCCCGTGCATCGTACTCGTGTTTACCTTCCTTAACCTTAACTCTACACCACAGGGCAACTGTGCGGAGAAAAAAAATTATAACCCGGCGTGCAGGTTTTTGGGCTACAAAACGGACCCAGGCTATATAACGAGGCGAATATACTCGCTGAGTGTCGACTGACAGCCGTGGTGTAGTGGCTAGGATCTGGGTCCTGGTGCTGGAGGTCCGTGGTTCAAATCCCGGGGGGGGGGGGGGGGGGTCGATTAGAATTGGGGGGACCACACTTACAAAATAAAGTTAAAGAGTCTATTCTAATATCGGAACTAGTGAAAAGTCATAATATGCAATTTCCTTCCAATGCCATCTTTACTGATAGATTCGAATTCCTTCAATGCCGCCTTTGGGCCTACTGATAGATTCTAAAATAATTCTTGATAACAAATGGTTTTCGAACATGCTTTTGTTACTAAAGGTCTCAGTCTTTGTCTGAAACCTAGCATTCCATACTGTATATAAAAACACTATATTAATAACTTCAAAGCATAAAACGGCTAAACGGCATGCATAGCTACAGCTCGACATAGTCGCAATCATACTGAGAGCTACATGTATAACAGCAAGGAAATCATATGGAGATCATCACAGATTACTAACTTCATGAACTTTAGATGTTGCTGCGTACGTATATATAATTTATATATGGCATAAATCTCATGAGATATGATTGTGTTTGAAGAGTGCGTTTATCCTTACCAAAAAACGTTGTCCCTTCGTACTGGTCATGAGCCAAATAAGGAAATTCTTCCAGCATTATTCTTGCGATGTTTTTATCGTCCTCGGTACTGGACAGATAACACATGTGAAGCGGTGTTTCCCCGCACACTCCCCTCATCTTTAGATTCCAGCAAGCCGGATGGTCTCTGACATCGGAAAGATTCTCGTCGTCTGCTAGAGTTTTTCTAAGTGTCTCGTTCACATCCTTGATATTGTCTTCATCCTAGAAATTATAAGAAATGCAAGATATCGCCTATAATGTACATGTAAATTAGTTCCAATTAACATCTGCCAAAACAAGTGTGCGAGGCTTTTTTTTAATCTAAAAACATTTCACACTGTACTAATAATAAACTGAAGTCTGCGGATAAATTCATTTGGTTGTAGTAGCTTATGTTTTAAATGTTACGTTTTGGCCTTTTGAAGAATTAGTTGATATAGCTTTGTGTCGATCTTACGCGTTTTAATATTTACAGATATATTACGTAAAAGTTACGGTTCCCTGGTACCAGGGTTAGCGCTGACCTGCAAATTTAAGGGGTCCAAATTGAGAAAGCTCGGGGTCCATGTATCTAAATCTACACACCGTATTCGAAATTTAAGGGGTCCAACCTAGTCCAAACTGTCAATCTAAGGGGTCCTGGACTCCTTAAACCGCCATCCCTGTCTGGTACCATCTCATTATTAAGTTCAATTACAGTACCTTACGCGCGCAGCTCTAACATCAAGCCGTAAGTAACTTTTTAACCGCGCCATTCAATTGGCGTCTGTCTATGACCACTTCTTTAAAAAAGAAGAATATTCCCCGGACTTTCGTAAATAATGGCGCATCTAAATCGCCATGTTTGTTTCCAATTCCTATCGGAAAGTGTCTCGATAAATAACAAGAGAAACCAGTTTAGTCAGTTGCAGTTTGCACATTATTATTGGTAAGTTACATACTATCTCCTAAAGAACACTCGGAGTTGCTTCGATTGCAGGTCTTGGCGTAAGGATCTCGAAGAAGCTATTCGGATTATTCCCCAGCCTCCAGGGCGTGTCCAGGATTTCTCTGATGGGGTTCTCCCGATTTTTTGTTCCTCGCGCGCACGAAATCTTTTAGTACTATTTACATGAATGATGAAGTTGGCCATAATTAAGGTATGTTTGGTTCGAAACGGGCTTTAAAATGATATTCCTGGACAGCGCGCTGAAATTATCTATTTTTATACTAAATTGGTTTCATTTACCTCGAATGACGTCCTAAAATTGGATACAAATGGAGTAAAACCACTAAAATTTCCCCAACCGAATGATAGTCAAAGGTCGAGGGCCGCGATTACCGGCCCCTATACATGGACACGCCACTGCCGGCCTCCTTAACTTGTTTGATTATAAACCGTAACAATATTATCTCGTAGTATATACACTCGTCAAAAGAAGTTCCTTGCCACTCATTGAAGTTCAAATATCTCACATAAATATTTAATATAAATTAAACAATTGCATGTCAAAATAAGCAGACAATAATTCTCTAATGAAATTAAGATGTACGCATTCATGCATGGCTGAGCACATTCATTAAGCAATGGTAAGGTGCGTAAAAGGAAATTGCAAGAAATGAGCATTTATAGTCATTTGAATGGAGGGATTATCCAATTTTTTGCAATCTTCTTGCCATTGTCAAGTGAATGGGATCTGCCATGCATGAGTGATCATGTCTAAATTCCATGTTAAGCTGTTAGAGGATTACTTTCTGCTTATTTTGATATACAATACAATTATATATATAATGTATATAATTATATATTCTATTAAATATTAATTTTATTTAAGTGGCACGGAACTTCTTTTGACGAGTGTACTTACCTCTTTACATTCGTCACAATACCAAAGATCTTCTGGTACCTTCGGTAGTATTGGATTAAGACAATATATGTGTATATTCACACCACAATCGTCACAGACCGTAACGTTATACCATTCGCTGTCTTGAAGACAAACATGACATACCTACATAAAAAAATATTAAAACATAATTTGTATTACATTCTGAAAACAATTCTTATTCCTCTCATTTCCAGACGACTTTTGTTTTTAAAATGAAGCAACTTTTAACATCAAATACAGAAACGGACAGTTGATCAGGTCACATGATATGGCGTATGAAGTTTGGGGAATGGTTATGTGGAAAATAAGAGGGCTCTCGAACAAACAGAGCTACACACATTGAAAGCACACAAATAGAATGTACATTTGAAACAATTGTATCACCATAATGAACTAATGACTTTAAGGAAATGCCGTAGTGGGATTTTTAAACCTTAAAATCGCGATTTCAGAGCATAATATTTGTTAGTACATGTTTCTTTAATAATTACCATTGCCTGTGCTTTCTTTGACAATCGATGTCTGTATCTGGCAAACTCCATGAGAGTGATAACACCTTCCTTCTTTCCATCGAAATATAAGTATTTCGGAAGAGCCCATTTGATGTGTTCACGTAAGCCTTCAGCGCCCTTTTTCCTGTGGGAAGTTGAATATTGTTGACATTTTTTTATTGGCGGGATTATGTTCCGGCAAGTGCTATTCCCTTTCTCAAATGCTTGTTTGGTGAAATAGTGGAGCAATATCAGCAGAGAAAAATAACTTAGATCGTGAGTGATGAGAGGTCATGCAAGATATTGTATGCGAAGAAAATCTTTGGCTTCATGCCCAAAAAATAAAATAAATAAAATAATGAATAATGAATAAATGAAAAAATAATTAAATGAAACAAACAATCTTTTACAATCAGACATACACAATTACTCAATTATTATTTCCTCAAAAATATTCGATCATTCATGCATTCGTAATGTCCAATAAGCGCGTATGATCTAGCAAAGTAACGTCGTTAATGGCGTCGTTAGGAAGTGATATAATAATAATAATTCATCATACCTATAGATCTTTTGAAATTCTCCGCTACCGCTGAGATGGATGAGTTGATAGGCGACATTCCTCCGAGCTGAATTGTTCTGTCGCTTCCATACCGTATCAGCATCAGCTTCCACAAGACGTGCACCCCTGCACACACAGCGCGCGTATTGTAGCCAACCACATAATTCAGTAGTCATCGCACTTTGTTAAAAATTATGCACAGGTTAAAATGTGAAGCCGGTTTAGACATTCCCAGCTGATAATTTACCAATCAGAATCAGCAAAGTATGAATTCAACTGAAACACAAAATTATAAATAATAATTCACTTTTTTAATGATTTTGTATTAAACAAATCAGATTCGATTATTGCTAGTATAGGGGAGAGCGGCGGGCTTCTCAAAATGGTGAACTTGCCCCACCTCGAACATCGTAGACACATGTCAAGATATTCACAAAGACACAAAGATCTTCACTATGTACATACCCAAGATGATTGTGATAATGACGACCTGGCCAATTACTATTAATTACAAATAGTATAAGATTCAAGTATCAGGGGGCAATTCTATCAAGCATGGACATTTAAATATTTTAGTCCATGATGTAACGCCATCGCCATCAAAACGAGCACGGTATTTACCAGGTTTACTACCCGCTGTCTTGAGTCTTGAGTCTGGTACTCCAAAAAAGCAACTGCTGTGCGGGGTGAAGAACTGGTGCTCGCCAGGTTCGTAGATATTTACAAATGGTGCAAGTAAAAACATAGGTGCTGGAAGTTACAGTTGGTGTTGAGTAGCTGTCGGAAGCATCCCGCGGAGAACCGGCATTGCCAAAGATTAAAATTGTCGGACTGTTGGTGCTGTGACGACATTTGAGGGGAGTCTGTTCCAGATTGCTATTGTGCGTACAAAGAAGGAATACCTGTACGAGTATAGGCTTGGTGACATGTTCTGGTAACATAATGTATTTGTAAATCTCCCTTGGCGAAGAGCCGGTATGACACAAGATGGAAACGGGATATTGACAAGTTGATATTGTATTTTATAGAACATGGACGACTGTCCGAGGAATCTTCTAGTAGCAAGGGAGTCCCATCCCAGATTCTGTAGCATTTTAGTGACGCTGGCTGCGTGGTCGTAATTTCCAGTTACGAATCGCCGCTTGCCGTTGAACTGCCTCTAACGTGTTAATGTGTTGTTTGACAGGAGGGTTCCATGCTGCAGACGAATACTCAAGCTTAGGACGCACGAGAGCTTGGTATGCACGGGTCTTGACTGCAGGTGAGCATGATGATATGTTTCTCCTGGGTACGCCAAGTGTTCGCCGAGCGTCTGCTGAGATGGCTTGTACATGGTCTTTCCAGTCAAGGTGGCTGTTGATGTTTACCCGTATTTGTGTTTTGATGTGACCTCGATGCAGTGGTTGTCAACCGTATAAGTATTTGAGTGGTTTGGTCTTCCGTGTAATGGAGATGGACTGGCATTTTGCAGCAAAGACATCTGCCATTTATCGGCCCACTGAAAGATTTTGTTCAGGTCGTCTTCTAGTCGTTGTTGGTCATTTGCATTTTTTGTTGGTCATTTGCATGTACAAGATGCTGTCATCAGCAAATAACCTCAGGGTGCATTTGACATCATCAGCAATATCGTTGATGTAGAGTAAAAATAGTGTGGGACCAAGGACTGAGCCTTGCGGGACGCCTGACTTAACCTTTGCATTTGGAGATTTGGTGCCGTTTACAACAACACTCTGGTTTCGGTCATCAAGAAAGTCCTGTATCCAATTGAGGGTTTTGCCCCTGATGCCGTAGTAGTCAAGTTTGGTTTGTAGCCTCTTGTGTGGGACCTTATCAAAGGCTTTGCTGAAGTCCAGCAACAAGACATCTGTTTGGCCTCTTTTGTCAAGGACCTTTGCCCAGTCCTGAGTAGCTTGGATTAATTGAGTTTCACATGATAGCTTTTCACGGAATCAATGTTGCTCGTTGATTATTATGTTGTTTGCAGCTAGGTGTTTTGCTGTATAAAACAAGACAATGTGCTCCATGATTTAACATGCAATGCATGTCATGGTTATCGTTTCAGGCTACCGTGTAGTGTTTCAATTACAAATGAATTAGTAATTACTATAGTATATAAATAGTACTGTACCGTATGCTAGTTATTTACCAATAGCGACTGACCTACGTTTTACCTTAAGTTATATGGTAGTCTTGTTGAGTCCAGATATAGAGAGAAGAAGCGTGTAACGATATCAACCATGCATTACTAGCGTTCAATTTTGCCGGCGAAGTATGTTGAAATGTCCATGTTGTTATAAGGTATATCCAGCATCGCTATCAAGTCGTGTTTATTATTATTATTACTTGCTTGCATGTAGTATACATGTACTACATGTATTACTATTACTATTTACTATAACTATTACTATTATGCCTCTTAAATTCAATAACAAAAATGGTGACTTGGTCTTGGTGAGATGGTGAGATGGACGTAATCAGTGTTGCCGAATAGCTTGAAACAAGTAGCCCAATTTGTACAAGACAACATTGGGAAGTAGTGGTAATGTAAATTAAGCCAAACCAATTCGCTAAAATTGCTATCGTAGGGCAGTGAATCGTTCGTAGGTATATCCATTGATTTATATGTATTGAACTCCCCAACTGAACAGACTCAGTGTGTGCACACGTACACACGTACACTTTTTGATCATGACAGGTTTACTGACGTGTGCAGTGGTCTATGACCAGCTTCCTTGATCCATGGTAACCAGATCGATAATTCGCCCAATACGAGATGGTTACTAAGCTCTCATTTTAGAAGCATAATTGGGCTAAATTAGGACGTGATCTTCCGTCATCGTGAGGGCAACGGCAGATTGAGGTAGGTGTGTCGTCATATGTAATATTATTGGGTAGCCTCCATTACATCATGCAATAATATTGCATGATGTAATGGAGGTTACCCAATAATAGTAATACTAATAATAACAGCATTTATATAGCATACTAAATAAAAGTACACTCAAAAGTGATGACATAATAAAATGCAATAAAGCAATTTTAATACACAAAACAAGTTATATAGTGATGAATGCAATCAAATGACTACATGAAAGTTGCAACTGTCTTTGAATTACGGATCTGTAGGGGAAGATTGTTCCAGAGTTTTGGTCCCGCGATGCAGAAGTCCCCGTAAGTAGCAGTGGCACTTTTATTATAGGGACTATAGGAGTTTACCAGTTTACGGCTACACTGAGCGGAGATTAGCAGATAGACAGTATGGTGTGAGAAGCTCTTTGATATAGTTGGGTGCATCAAAGTTATTTAGAGCTTTATAATACAGTTAAAAAAGAAATTTAAAAATGATGCGTTTTTAATTGTTATAGCCAGTGAAGATCAATCAGAACCTGAGTGATATGCGTGCGTTTATTGACACCTGTCACAAGTCTCACGGCCGAGTTTTGTACTCACTGTAGTTTGGATATAAGTTTATCGGGGAGGCCGTAGACACAACCCTTAGAGAGAGACATTATTCGAAAACCAATCGATCTGATTGACATGCCAAGATAAAGAAACACTTGAATCTAGAAAATAATGAATAGAATCTATGAATGGTCTGGATAAGTGTTGGTCTTGATGGTTCTATTCATAAAATCCAATAATCAATCAAGCTAGCACTTGAGTAGTAACACGGTACAAAAGGCTAGGTTTGATATTTCAACTCATGTCCATGCTGGGAATTGACGCTAACATTTTCATTAGGAATATTTAGAAATAACTGGATGAAATATTACTAAAACAAGCATTTATCTTTCAATTTATATTTTACACTGAAGCTGATATTATATTTTAATAACTATAACACATTTATACACCGTTTTTGTTGAGGTAGATGAGTTGCATAATTAAATACCCATTTCCTCACTCAGTGATACATTAACAGCATCAATGTTTTGGTTTCTAGAATTTAAATATTAGAAAAAGTATGATGAAAATCAATAAAATAGTCCTGCCATCATGAACATATGAATATGGAGCAACTCGGTATTGGTACAAGAAATAGGTCATGACTTTTATTTCAAGGGTAAAAATTGTTTGAAAGGTTGAAAGTCGTGTTATAATACAACAAAATAATACCAATATTTGTAAAGCCCATACCGAGTAAGATCAACATCTTAGGAAGCCCTACCCCCCTTGAAATATCCCTAAACATTTGTCAATTTTCTAATATCATCATTCTTGCAACTGTATTTTAACCTGTTTTGGCCATCAAAATAAGCAGGCTATTACTAAGTCCCGCCCATTTATTGATGATTTCCCAGGTCTTTTGTTGTGAATAATGTCCCCATAGTGCAGGTTTCTAAGGGTTGTGTAGAGTAGACTGTTGCAGTAGTCCAGCCGCGATGTAACAAAAGCATGAGACCCTATAACTATGGGACAAGTATCTCGAAGGCAAAGTCCCCCGTTTACTATGCTTAATTTTTACAAAGGCTGGTTTTAGAGGGGGCGCACTATCATGGTCGTAGCAAACCAGACGACCTAAGACGTGGTGGATTTTATCGGCTCAAAACAGGATTTGTGGCACAGAAATATAGTACATCAATGGTCAAAAAAAGCTGATTGTGATTTAGAGTAAAACTTATCATTGCTTTGATGATAGCAGAATTTAGTTCTTATATGACACGAAACATTCAGAATTGGTTATTTGAAATTAATACGAATTTTAAATTGTGGATGGCTTCGTCTGACAGTGACAGAGGAGGGGCGTGGCGTTATTTGCATTTTATGAATATTGTAATTAGATCAGTTGGGAAAGACGCTGGATCGCGACGATCACATCGATCGTGTGAGGTCATGAATGACTATTCATTCACAACGAATGATTGACAGTTTACGCTTAACTTCCGGAGGACGAACTTATAGAGTGCGCTTAGGGACGCACCATTTGATTTTCAGGGGGGGGGGTAGGAATTTGGGTTCGGGGGTGATTTTTTTTTTTTTTTTGGCCGCCGTAAGGGGTGAAAATTTTGCGCCGCCGAAGGGGGCGAATTTTTTTTTTAAGGTATCCATTCATATTGAATTGGGTGTGGGGGTAGAATTTTTTTTTTTTTTTGAAAATCTAATGGTGCGTCCCTTATATACTGTGAACAAAATCTCAACAATGGGCAGATAGGGTTTTACATCACCCTGACCAACCTCTCTGCTGACGCACGGTCAAGATATTTACAGACCTACTGCACTTTGGCATTTTGACATACTCTGTTTACGTGAGAAGTGAAGTCATTAGATTACAAGTCAAAAATGACTCCGAGGTAGATTGCGCACTTTTTCACTAGTGGAATATCGCAATCGCCGACAGTTTAAACAGCATCAACCGGAATGGTTGTCACAACCATTCCGGTTGATTCCGGTTGATGCTGTTTAAACTGTATGTGGTAAATCGAGACGTGATGTGGATAACCTCAGTTTTTTGATAATTTAGTCTGAGTAGTGTTTGCCAGCATCCATCTGTTGACGTCCAAGAAACAACGTTCTATAAGCTTTTCAGCCCATCATCAAATGAACAATTCAGGCTGTGTGTCATCAGTAAAAGATAAAACATTTATTCCATGGTTTAAGATCACATCTTCAAGTGAGGCGCTGTTACTGAATTCCATAAGACCAACAACTGATCCTTGTGGCAAACTGTATATAAGCGGATTACCATCTGACACATGATGACCGATTATTGCCACTGTTTGGTCGCGATTAGATAGGTATGATTAAACCAATTCAGAGCAGTGTCAGTAATACCATATCTGGAATGCATTCGGTTTACCGGGAGCAAATTGTGATCAATCGTGTCAAATGCAGCAGATAGGTCAACAAGAACAACAACCACTCTTTGTCTGCAGTCTACGGAATAAAGAAGATCATTTTGGAGACGTAAAAGTCCCGGGGGAGGCACTGACATGGAAAAGGGTATAGGTATGTGCCGCGCTGAAGACCCCCTTTTTCACCCTCTGCTGCTAGTTTTTATGACCCCCCCCCCCCCCCCCCTTGAGCCTGCACCAGCTCTTAAGACCCCAATTTTATTGAAAATTCAAAAATCGCGAAATTTTGCGTTTCAAAGCCCCAATTCCTCGAAAATGTTGCGGTCTAAAATCAAAAAAACACAAAAATTTGCCTTCTTGGTAATCAAAATTGAAGTATATAGGCCAGTTCTCTAGACCTACTTTTTTGAAAAAATAAGTTCCTAAGACCCTTTTTTTCGTCATAAAATCCACTCAGTTCAGTTCTGTAGCCCCCCTTTTTGAGACCCTGGGCGGCACACCTCTACCCCCCCCCCCAAAAAAAAAGAAGTTGAGTGCCCCCCCCCCCCCGGGTTAAAGGTGCTGTTTCTGTACTGCAGTTTGGTCTATAAGCTGATAGGTGGGTACGTAAACATGGTAAAGGTCATGCGTTGCCAAAAGCTGGTGGAGCTGATTACAGACAGCGCGTTCCTCCATTTTTGATAAGAAGCTGAGATTAGAAACCGGTCTATAATTCGAAAGTATTTCAGGGTTGAGGCTAGCCTTCTTGATGATAGGCGTTTATACGTACGAGCAGACTTTAAATAGTCTTGCACGTGCCCAGTTTTCAATTAGGAGCCTGTTAATAATGATCATCTTGAGAACAGGAAAGAGATAGTCCAGGCACCGTTTAAGTAGCCATGATGGGAGGGTCCAAGGCACATGATTTAGTGGGCATGGTTTGTCCATGACAAGCTTTCGTATCTCTTTTTCTGAGAGTTTGTTGAAGTGGTTGAAGCGCACAGAACATGTTGGAGAGTCAATGAAGCCGCCGGTTCAATGTGAGATTACTGTCCAAATCTGATCTGATTTTAGAGATCTTATTTAGCATGTTTAGTGAAGTATCATTAAGTTATCAGCCACAACATTCTTCTCTCCAGATGGAAGAACTTAGCTAGGCTTAAAGCCGCACAATTGTCGATGGTACGAAAGAGTTGCTTGGAGTTACATTTAGCTATTGAAAAAAGCAAGACAAAACAAGACAATACATGATATGACCCGGCACGACACAATACGACACGGCATGGCACGGCATGTCACGGCATGGCACTACATGACATGACATGACATGACATGACACGACATGCAACATCATGGCCTGACATGAAATGACATGACACGACACGACACGAAACAACATGCCACGACATGACATGCCACAACATGACACGCCACGACATGACATGCCACGCCATGACATGTCACGACATGACCCGCCACAACATGACAAGACACGACAAGACACGGCAAGACAAGACAAGAAAAATGGACAGAGATAGTTTCTTACATCACTTGTTTAGAATGGTACATGTATACACTTTAACATGAGTAGGGTAACATGGGGTAATATGGGACACCTAAGGGGTAAGATGGGACACTTAATTTTACTCAGCTGTAATGGGCTATTCCAGATAAAATCCGCACCCCCCCTATAGAGGAATAATATTTTGTTTCAAAAAACGTCTGGAATTCCAAGCGTTAATAGTATGGGAAAGGGGTATAGAGGAATAGTGATAATGAAAAGTTGTCTGAATTTCCAGGGCCTGACTATTGAAAAATGTCTGAATTCCAAGCGTTAATAGTATGGGAAATGGGTATAGAGGAATAGTGATAATGAAAAATTGTCTGAATTTCCAGGGCCTTGACTATGGAAACATGATTGAAATTCCAAAAACATCTGGAATTCCAAGCGTTAATAGTATGGAAAATGGGTATAGAGGAATAGCGATAATGAAAAATTGTCTGAATTTCCAGGGCCTTGACTATTGAAAAATGTTTGAAATTCCAAAAACGTCTGGAATTCCAAGCGTTAATAGTATGGGAAAGGGGTATAGAGGAATAGTGATAATGAAAAGTTGTCTGAATTTCCAGGGCCTGACTATTGAAAAATGTCTGGAATTCCAAACGTTAATTATGGGAAATGGGTATAGAGGAATAGTGATAATTAAAAGTTGTCTGGATTTCCAAGGCCTTGACTATTGAAAAATGTTTGGAATTCCAAAAAATATGTTTGGAATATCAAAAAACGTCTGGAATTCCAAAAGTTATACTACCGATCCAAAACCGAACCATAGTTGGGAAATTCCTTTTACATGGGCAGCGCCGTATTGACGCGTGGTGTCTTTTGCTGAATTAGTCAAACTTTCAGTCGGGTTCACCCAAATCTATGCGTAGGTTTCAGATCTGTAGTTTATTTTTTCGCAATAGGCCCAAATTGTCGGTTTTACAAATAAATGGGTGGGGGGGGGGGGGGGGGGGGGTAAAGTGATATTTGCGGACAGTTTATAATTGACTCCTATATGTAAAAAGGAATTGCCTCCTTTGGTTGAATTTAGCAAATTGCGCATTACGGTTCAAATTTTGCAATTAAGTCCAAATTGTCATATTTTACTAAGACCGGGGTGGGGGGGGGGGGGGGGGGGGGTGGTGGAAACTCTCAGAGGACACCTCGCCTGTTGACTTATTTAATTTATGCTAGTTCAATATTATCAATGACTGATCAAAATCAGTTAAATCAGCCGAAACACTTTCCAAACTTAAGCTTTAGATCTAATAATATCACGTATCCAGGTTTTATATGATGTAGGTTCAATAGTGTTTTATTATCCCCAATAGATATGATTTACCAAACGAACCAAAACCGAACCATATTTGGGAAATTCCTTTTTCATGGGCAGCGCCGTTTTGACGCGTGGTGTCTTTGGGTGAATTAGTCAAACTTTCAGTCGGGTTTCCCCCAAATCTATGCGTAGGTTTCTGATCTGTAGTTTATTTTTTCGCAATAGGCCCAAATTGTCGGGTTTTACAAAGACATGGGAGGGATGCATATAGTTATCTGTTGCGGACAGTTGGCTGAATTTGTCAAACTTCCATGGCGAATCAAATCGTGTCAAGTAACCACGAATTGGACACTCGTCACATGCCACATGCTCATCTTTACCGCCACAGACAAAATGAGTGTAATTCAACATATTTCACTTATGTTAGTTCAACATTATCATGATTATCAGTGACTGGTCAAAATCGGTTCGATTTGACTCCAACAAAGTTTAATTTACTTGGGTGTAAATGTCGGGTTTCACCCAAATCTATGCGTTTCAGAGTGTAGTTTATTTTTTGCAATAGGCCCAAATTGTCGGTTTTAATAAGACCGGGGTGGTGGGGGGGGGGGGGGGGGGGTATAGTGATATATTGCGGACATTTTATACTTGACCGGAAACTCTCAGAGGATCAGCCGACGCAATTTCCAAATGTATGCTACCGATCCAAAACCCGAACCATAGTTGGGAAATTCCTTTTTCATGGGCAGCGCCGTATTGACGTGTGGTGTCTTTGGCTGAATTAGTCAAACTTTCAGCCGGGTTTCACCCACATCTATGAGTAGGTTTCAGATCTGTAGTTTTTTGCAATAGGCCCAAATTGTCGGGTTTGACAAAGACCGGGGGTATAATGATCTGTAGTGGACATTTTAGGCTAATGAAAGTTGACAAACAAAAACAACACTTTTTTTTTTTAGTAAAAACATGCGAAATTGTACATTTTGTGTATCTTTTGCTGCGTCGCGGTCATGGTTTCGTGTTCGTTCAGTTATTAATCAAATTATTGTGACCTATATAGCTTTACTATGAGTTAAATCAATCTTATACCCAACTCAAGTCTTGATTTAGGTGCGGTAGTCTAAAGCATTGTGTTTGACATTGGTACAATAAGGAAAGTTACCAAAATAATGAATAATGAAAAAGTTACCTTGCTTGTTTTTTAACAAAATGTGACGGGAAACTCAATATCAACTTTCATTAGCTTATATCATTTAGTTATGTTAATGGTGTTGTGGTGAAGTTTCGAGTCATTAACTCGCCAAATTGTTTTGACTCAAATGGTCATCAATTTTCCTGAAGCCGTTTTGTTAAGCTTGAATAATGATACCGGTACATTAAATGCAATACGCGCAAAGCGCAAAATTGGCATTTGTAACACTTAAATGGTCCAGTATGACTCCTTTTCCTCCTCTTCTCTTCCTCTTTTAAAACTCTTTTGTTAAAACTGTTTGTCAATGGGGGTGGTCACCGCCCCCCCCCCCCCCCCCTCCCCCATGGATAAGCCACTGCGACTTGTGATCTTTGGCGCTGAGTCCGCATCGTTTTACACCCGCGTCGGTTTACGCACAAGTCCGCATCGGTTTACGCAGTGTCCGCATCGTTTTTTGAGGCACGCATCGATGTTTACTGACACGCTGTGGTGATATCTCAAATTTCGCAGCGGGTGTTAGGACACGATTGACTGCACTAATCATGCTAATATGATGTTCATTTGCACTAGCCTCCACCCGGAGCAGGTAGGTACCAGTTGAGGATTGGAGAACACCTAAATCAAGGCAATCCCACATGAGATCTATTATTAAGTTGAGGAATACATTTCACCCATTTCATACATTTTTATTATTACATCAATCAACATGCGATTATTTACCACTTTTAATACCTGGATAAAGTCTCATAAAAATCTATAACAAAATAATAATCGTCACAATAAATAAATCCATGGCCCTAAATGGCCCTGCAATGATATTGCACCATCGTATTTGAATGATTTACTTTTTGTATAATGACGTAACAATTTACGCAGAAGTAAGTATAATGCTATTATTCCTAAACCTAAAACAAATTATAAAACACGCAGTTTTTCTTGTGCCATTGAATGGAACAAACTTGACAAAAATATTCAAGTCTCCCCAATATTAGTATATTTATCAACCGTATTAAACGAATGTTTGTTTAAAGGTATATTATGTGATCTTTCCAAGGAACACCCTCAACATCGAAAAAAAAATTGAAAGAAGATTTTCTTGCAGATTTACATTTCTGATCATAAATCGTACATACATTCCAAGTTACAGGGCGATACGATTCTTAATTACTTCAAAATCATGATTTTAGAGTGAAAATAATGTCGGATAACTCCGACAGTTTATATTTTTACTCTAAATTCACTCTAAAACCATGATTTTGAGGTAATTAGGAATCGTATCGCTCTGTAACTTGGAATTGATACGGCCAAAAAAACTTCGCAAAAAACTTGAGCGAAGATGGAGAAAAACCAATCTGGAGATAGACAGACAGCTATTCAAATCACAGCGCATGGTTGTTGTTAATATGATAAATGATGCCAAATCCAAATACTACGAAGACAAAATATTGCAATGTCAAAGCCAAAAGGAAATTTTCAAAGTTGTCGAGAGTCTCTTACACCAGAAAGGCAATGTCAAGCTACCCTCACACGCTTGTCAAAAGGAACTTGCACATCGATTCAATGATTATTTTGTCTCCAAAATTTCTAAAATACGTCGTGATCTTGATACCATTGCTTCAACTGCTCCTGTTCTGTTCTTTTACGCCTGCCACTGATGATGAAATATATAAGCTTGTGTCGTCTTCACCTTCTAAGTCGTGTTCATTGGACCCAATTCCAACATGGATGTTGAAAGATCACATCAACATCATGGTGCCCGTCATTACTAAGATTGTAAATCTCTCTCTTGAAAATGCAACATTTCCTGACCATTTTAAAAATGCACTTGTTTCTCCACTCATAAAGAAGCCTTCCTTGGATGCAGACATTTTGAAAAACTTTCGTCCTGTGTCCAATCTACATTTTGTATCAAAAATTGTTGAAAAAGTTGTAGCACATCGTCTTGCTGCTCATTTATGTCTAAACAACTTATATGAACAACATCAATCAGCATACAGAAAATATCATGGTACAGAGACCGCTCTTCTTAAAGTACACAATGACATTTTACGTGAATTGGATGGTAAACGTGGCATTTTTCTCATTCTTCTCGACCTCTCTGCCGCCTTCGACACCATTGACCATGATATTCTGTTCAGGCGTCTTGAGTCAATTGGTGTCAAGGATTCAGCTCTGAAATGGTTTCAGTCCTACCTCAAAAACAGAACTCAAGCAGTAAACATAAATGGAACTATTTCTACACATGTTCCGCTAAAATATGGCGTTCCTCAAGGATCTGTGCTTGGACCTATACTATTCACCATCTATTCCTCTCCCATTGCTAGCATTGCTCGCAAACACGGATTAAATGTTCATTCTTACGCGGACGATACACAACTATATGTGCCTTTTAATTTAAATGATCGTAATGATGAAATGTCGGCCCGTCAACGCGCAGAAGCATGTATTTTAGAAATCAAGTCGTGGATGTCTGTAAACAAGCTGAAATTGAATGATGATAAGACAGAGTTTTTAATTATGACCTCCAGATTCAATCAACGTAAAATAATTGATCATCATATCAATATCGACACTTCTTCTGTTCTTGCTTCAAAATCTGCTCGGAACTTAGGAATTGTGTTTGATAATAATCTATGTATGGATGTTCAAGTTCGACGGATATGCCAATCAGTGTATTATCATATACGGAATGTCAATAGTACAGGGTGTCCCAAAAGTCTATGCACGACTTTGAAGCTTTGTATTTCACAAAATATAAGTCGTATTGAAAATATGAATACATATTTAGAAAGAGGAGATGTGGGAAATAATTTTGATACCAAACATTGGAGTAACATCTGTTTGTAATACCACCCTAGAAGTAAAAATATGTATGGCTGCAAAAATGTAATTTTATACTTCGGAGGAATAAAGTTCATAAATCCATACCTATTGAGATTAACAAAAATACGG
>CM069441.1:137920025-138019005 GCA_035610835.1 Ophiura sarsii | reverse complement strand
CCAAATAATCTAGTATAATTTTTTCAATTTTTCATTTAATAATGTGTGAGCTAGGACTGACTACTTATGAAAATGTAAACATATGACAATTAGTCTTCAATTTTATATTTTATTTCTATTCAATTTCATTTTCCAACGTTCAGGCAAGTTTTTACAGAAAGTTCAAACTTATCATTAAGAAGAACAGTCCTTAATAAGGACAATCTTCCGTCTTCATATTATAAATTGGGAATATGCGGTAATACTAATGAAAATCAGCATTAATCTGACAAAAGGCTGGAATAATTTGACCAAAATACCCTAGAATAATCTTTATTTGATAATGTCAGTAGCGTAGCCAGCGGGGGGGGGGGGGGGGGGGGGGCGATCGCCCCCCCCCCCCCCCCCCCCCCCCCCCGACACCTAAAATGGGGACGGCGAAGCGGAAAAATGGGGACGAGAAGAAGGGGAGAAAAGAGAAGGGGGAAGGAGCGGGAGAAAGAGAAGGGAAAGGGGAAGGAGAAGGGAAAGAGAAGAGAAATGGGGACGAGAAATTGTTAATGTAGTACATTTACTGTGCGATTTTGTTTGGTCTGTGCGATTTTATTTTGAACTGTGCGAAATTTTTTGCTAAAATGGGGACGGAGAAGCTAAAAAATGGGGACGAGAAATTTGTACTGTGCGATTTTTTTTGACTGTGCGATTTTTTCGGGACTGTGCGAAATGTTTGACACCTCCCCCCCCCCCCCCCCCCCCCCCCCCCCTTCAACACGGGGGGGGGGGGGGAGGATATAAGAAAGGAGGAGAATTTTGCTTTCTATCAAACAGTGCTATATCCCAAGTCTGATCCCAATTGCGAGTACAGGGATAGTTGTAACAAGTTGCGTCAAGTGTGCCAACTATTATTTTCCTTGATTGTCTGAGCGAAATCCTAAATTCACCATCTGGAATTGTTTTTTGGCTATAAACCAAATGAACCAAATGTCCAATGCTAATGAGATTTTACACGATTATTGTAGGGTATATTGTCAACATTCCCCTAAAGTTACTAGTATCAATTACGTCACTTAGGGATTGGTCAGTCAATACCTAGGCAACAAGTATGGAAAAATGCAGAGTGCCTATAGGTGTAACCATAGCACCGAAACAGCGCTTCTTTGTGTCTATAATAACCTACTTCTCGCTGCTGACAAGGGTTATGAAGTCATTCTCATTCTATTGGACTACTCGGCTGCTTTTGACACCATAAATCACCAAATACTGTTAGAGCGTTTCTCAAATAAATATGGATTCACAGGTTCTGCACTTTCATGGATTAAATCGTATTTCACCAACCGTTCACAATCTGTCATTATAAATGATCGCGAGTCATCGGTTCATGTTCCGCAAGAGGGTGTTCCTCAGGGGTCAGTACTTGGCCCTTTAGGCTTCACAATGTATTCATCTCCATTAGAAGATATCATCGATTCTCATGGCATCTCCAAAATGACTTATGCAGATGACACTCAGATATATATTGTATTGAAAAATGATGATGACAGAGTAGGTGCAATCTCGCGACTGGAAGCTTGTGTGACAGATATAAAAACATGGTCCACAGCTAATGACCTTAAATTGAATGATGACAAGACTGAAGTTCTCCATATTACATCCCGCTTTAGGAAAAATTCTACGATTTCATCAGTAAAAATCAATGATTCTCACATTGAGCCAGCTTCCAGTGCCCGCAACCTTGGCATTATCCTTCAAAACGATCTTATGATGGATGTTCATGTTAACAACATTTGTCGTGCGGCTTCTCATGCTCTTTATAAGATAGGTCAAATCCGGCGTTATCTCGATCAGCCAACAACTGAAAGACTTATTCATGCTTTTGTGACTTGCCGACTCGATAACTGCAATAGTTAACTTCATGCCCTCCCTGATACGCAAATCTCAAAACTTCAACGGATTCAAAACTCAGCTGCTCGACTTGTTACTCTGTTTAAGATTCGCTGTCACATTTCCCCCGTCCTTCGTGACTTACATTGGTTACCGATCAGATCTCGCATTATCTACAAGATTCTTCTGATAACATTTAAATGTACTCGAGCTCTTGCTCCTATGTATCTGCAAGATCTTATTCAACAATACGAGCCCACTCGCAATCTTCGTTCTGGCTCAAAATATCTTCTTGCGCATGTTTCTTCACCTTCTACTTCATATGGTCGCCGTTCTTTTCAAGATGCTTCTGCTGAACTTTGGAACAATTTACCATATCATGTTAAATCCGCCAAAACTCTTGAACAGTTCAAATCATTGCTAAAAACTTACCTATTTAATGTTAATGTTTAATTTATTTTTGTTTTGTCTTTTGTTACTCATGTTACTGTGTGTTTTTGTTTGTTTTTGTTTGTGATAGCGCATAGGGACTTAATTGTGTTATGCGCTCAATAAGTATGGTTTTATTATTATTATTATTATAAATACGTCAAAACATGTTATTTTTACAATTTATTTTCATGGATGTGAAACAAAATGTTGAAGAACAATTAGATTTCGTATGTATTAATTGATTTATACTCAACGTTAACATTTGATAAAGGCATATAAAGTTAAACAAAAGGGTATTAGGGACTAGTCATTAATTACTAATGCTGTCTCGGTATGTTAAATGTGTGCAACTATAGGTCTATAGTCCTTGCAATTGTTATAGTTCATGCAAACATTACTATCTTCATAAGATAGCAATATTAATAACACAATGTCATGTTATGTTCCTAGCATTAAAATATAAAATCATGGAAAATAATAATAATATCATTTAGATACAAAATAAATAAAGCCACATAAACAGAATGGATCATACAAACAAAGATAGAAGAACGAAAAGTCACTTTGAGTATTAGGGACTGGTCATTATTTACTAACGCTGTCTCTGTATGTTAAATGTGTGCGACTAGAGGTGTATAATAGGCCTTGCCATTGTTATGGTTCATGCAAACATTACTATCTTCAGAAGATAGCAATTAATGACACAATGACATGTTATGCTCTTAGCATCAAAATATGAAATTATGGAAAATAAATAAAGTCACATATATCAAATAAATGCGCCATGAAGACAAAACTCTAAGGTAACGTGCCGATTAATAAAAAAATGGACTTTATGATCGTTTAAAAATAAGCTTAGAATCACACACAAGAAGAAGAGCAAATAGAAGCTTGGGTAAGGATTCGAACATGGGGCAGTGGCGGGCAAGTCTCATATCAACTGAAATAATACATTTTTCTTCCAGATTTCGTACTGCTGATCCCCTCAATTCTGTGTCAATTGGCCATACTGATATTATCCCTAAAGACCATATCCGAAATCTCGGAGTTGTCTTCGATTCTGGGCTCCGAATGTCTCTACACATTAACAATATCTGCAAATCAGCCCATAATGCTGTTAGAAAGATTGGTAGCATAAGACAATATCCAGACCAGCCTACTACAGAGCGCCTTGTCCATGCCTTTGTAACGTCAAGATTCGACTGCTGCAACAGTTTGTTGTATGGACTGCCAGACTCGGACATCCTCAAGCTGCAACGCGTGCAAAACATTGCTGCAAGACTTGTTTGTAGGGTAAAACGAAAGGAACACATATCACCTCACCTTCGTCGACTCCACTGGCTCCCCATCAACAAACGGATTATCTACCAAATTCTTCTTCTGACTTTCAAGGCCATGCACGATTGCTCCATCTTATATCTGTGAACTTTTGCAACACCATAATGCAAATCGCGTTTTACGCTCGGCATCACAATTCCGCCTCCACGTGCCTAGATCATCTACTTCGTCATACGGTATGAGAGCTTTTTCGATCGCGGCACCTTTGTTATGGAATATAAATGCAATTTCCATCTCTTCTTTCAAACGTCCTCTCAAGACTCACCTTTTCTCATGATCCTATCGGACTCTCTATTTTGTATCATTTTACGTTCCTGTGTGTGTGCATCATGATCAATGCTCCATGTTGCTGTTATATATTCTTTGCCTTCCCTTCTTTTATGTGTATTTTTGTGTACAGCCCTCTGAGGTTTTTATACATGTCGCGCTTTATAAATACGTTATATTATTATTATTATTATTATTATTATTATATGATATGTACCGCTACACCAACCGGGCGTGTGTGCATGTTGTAACTGAGTTATACGCTATCAAATACACATGCATTGCTATTGCAACGGTGAATCATTACAACGGTTCACCAAACGACCCATCAAATTTCTCATTATGAAATGCAAACTTTTTTTCTCTCAATGGATTAGTGTTTAGTGGATAATGTGAAACTAATAGGCTATGTTTTAGAAGAAATGAGTCGCATCTTCAGTATGATTGAACGGTTCATCCTGCTGAAATAAAAACATGAAAAGGGTCTATACGAACGGTATTTGTCCTCTAATCCCTATCCATTACTGAAACATCAGTTCTGTATTTCGTAACAATGACACATTTGATGATTTGTTATGTGAACCGTTGATATTGATTCACCATTGCGATAACAATACACGAGCATTGATAGCGTATAATTCATTTATAAAATGCACACATCCCCGGTTGGTGTAGTGGTTAACATATTATGAGACTTGCACGCCACTGCCCCGGGTTCGAATCCTTGTCTAAACTTCCATTCGATAATTAATTATTTGTTGCTTCTTTTTTCTAACAATCATGATTTGCATTATTTGTTTTAATCGACACTATCATTATGTCTTCTATTTCTTGAATAATCATAATGTCCTTGATTTTGGTACCGTTTTGTTACACTTAATCATGTTAAATCAAAGAGTGCAGATGTACTCATTCTTATGTATGGGCGTAATGTTACGGTTGACGCATGGCTTGGACAACTTTGATTTATTGTCAAAACAAAACGGGCATGTTGAGTCTATATTTTTAAGTTATATAAACACAGGTATTAAGATATATAGATGATACTGAGATACTGGTCTTGAGATATATATAAACGACGGGAAGATGTTTTCTCAACGTTTAGCTGATGAAATATGAGGTCGAGCATCATCCTGAATTTCAACTGGTGCATGTCTAATTCACGAGCATTTTAAGTGAAAAATATACCTTCGTATTTAAAAATGACCGGTCCCTAAAAGTACGTCGATGCATAACATTTGAACACGTGACCAATGTTATAACCCATCTGTCCTCCAAATCTGGTGAAGAAATCTTTGTTCAATCTCAAGTTGTAGCCAAAAGATTTAAAACAGATGATTTTTTAAACAAATGACTCGGGCAATCAAGGAAAAAACGGTTAGCACACTTTGTCCTAATTACGGGAAAAGCCGGCCTCTCCCCGGAGCCTATGTTGATTAGAGTCGTAATATTATCAGAAGCCTTGGCAGTTACCCCAACATTGATTGATGGGGGTGGGGAAGGATATAAGAAAGGGGGAGACTTTTGCTTTCTATCAAACAGTGCTATGTCCCAAGTCTGATCTCAATTGCGAGCACAGGGATAGTTGTAACAAGTTGCGTCAAGTGTGCCAACTATTATTTTCCTTGATTGTAGAGCGTACAATAAAACACATTGCTCTGTAAACTTAGTTTCATGTTTCTGACATTATTAACGAGATTGGTCATTAAATTAAGAGAGACACCATCAAAATCACGAGATTTCCTAAAACTGTCTGTTTTAAACTTGATTACGTTTGATATCAATGTATACACTTAAAGGTAGATGACCCGATCACATTTTCGTAACACAGAATTATTTCAAACATACGGAGATTTTCATATCATATGAAAGCTCGTATTTTTCTCATCATCATACTGAAATTTGACGGCCTAAATCGGTATAATTACGGAGAAATCGATGAAATAACGTCGAATTACCGCGAATGGTGGTAACCACCAATATAGTTTGTATACTACTCAATGGGTACAGTTCACAGCATCTTGTGCGTCTAAAATAAGAACCATTAGAGCTATGCAACTCAAACTTTGGAACACGACTTTTTTTTATTAAGGATGACCTTTCATGTAGAATAGAAAACTTCAAGTTGAAAATCGGAACATCTACCTTTAAATACACACAGACATGACATAATACAAAAACGTAGGAGCCCAAGAGCTCCCAATTCAATCAATTATAATTATCTGCGGACTCTGGTCCTTATCTCGCAACCATGGTGGATTTTTAACACAACAATAACGTATTACTTTACCGACTTCCTCTCGAAATCGAAACCTTTTGCTAAATCAACTTTTTTTATGCCACCCATATGGATATCACTGGAAAGTTTAAGAACGGTAAAAACTCTCGGTTTTATTAGGTGAAACAAATCTCCACAATTTACCACTTAGCCGCTGATGGTCATGTTTTATGGTTCTATCCTTATAAGCATCTTCCCTACCTCCCTCCCTCAAAGTGGCCAAAATGATTCATTCATTTTATTTACAAAAAACTATGTGACAAGAAATGCATCGTAGGGCCTAATCTCTGGAATTTATTATATTAACACCCTCTCATGTAATATTAAATAGCTTGAAAATAATGATAACAAATATTAACTCTTGCTAGAGATTGATACTCATTCGCCATATAAAAAGTTGGGAACAAGTGTACTTTAGGTCCCAGATACTGGTATAACAGTATCGTTCGATACTGGAACATAAAAGTTGCCAGTATCGGTGATACTAGTACGATTTTACTGTTCCAGTATCGGTTGATACTGGGACACCAAAGTGTGTTCCAGTATCGAGCGATACTGGAATTTTTATGTTCCAGTATTGAACGATACTGTGCCAGTATCGGCCGATACTGGAACACTAACTTTATACCAGTATCGTTCGACACCAAAACGTATAAAACCTTAATAAAAATAAATAGGATTGTCTGGCACACATTTGGCAAGAAATGGAAATAATGAGTATAATATTACGCTTGGATCCACTTGTACTTTCCCACTGGCTAAGTTAATTTATGTCACCGATGAAAACAGCATTTTAATTTTCAAAATATAACAATTTCAAATTCTATCATTTGGAGACATTTTTTGTATCAAACAACCACCGAACTACTTTGTATGGTTCTATACTTGATTGCTAACGACAGTCCCCTCAGACTTTAAATGTCTGTACTCTAGAAACAAAGTAGAACTTCTTTTTCAAGATAAAAACATATGTCACAGAAGAAACAATATTAATTTCATGTTAAATCCAATGGGAATCAAAGTTACAATTCATAGAGCGAATTTTCGGGGGGATGTATGTGACAAGGGAAATATGCTGGCATATGGTAAGTACGCGCTTCATATGTTTAGATTTTGCGTTGTCTTCCTTAATGCTGAAGCCATTGCACGAAATGTTAAATTAACCGATGGCCGAGCAGATAGTTGTTTGCTTTTTTCTCCGCTACTCCCTTGCACAGTCAGACTATCTTTACCGCCAGTGTCGTTGATAATCTCACGCACGATCTATAAAATATAGAAAAATATGTAATAGAAGCATTTTCATTGACTAAAATGTGGTTTTACACGAATCATGCCAATTCATTAGTTAATTTGGGCACCAAGATACCAGTGCCTCTGGGAAATAGATCCCCTCTAACTGTATCAGTACCTTGACTAACCTATAGAATGGCATTCTATTGTTCATTTTGTACAAATACACCGTTCTTTTCAAGTCACAATTGAAAATATGTGGTAATAAAATGAATTAAAAAGCATCTGGAAAATATTTTTGGTCATTCTAACATTACATCTAAAATTCTCAACATAACATAACCAAAACTTATCAAATTTCCATTACAAATATAATACTCACGCTCCAGTTGAATTTTGTTTTCTTCTTTGTTTTGGCTTGGCTCTTCTCCATTGCTTTCATGATAAGTAACGCTCTTGTTGTTCTTGGTTCCTCTTCGTCAAGTTCTATAAGGTTGGGTTTCCAAGCCTGTTTCGAAAGCGAACTCTTCTTCTCTGGTATTAGGTTTTCCATGCTGTTTGTCCGTGCTATATCGTCATAAAGGCCTTCACTGTGGTTGACATGATGGTTAAATTAAATAAGTAAATGATAGTACAGTTACAGATATAAAAAACAACTTCACTACTGTACTCTCACACAAATCTGAATTATTGTTTTGATATCAGGTCATAGATACTCATATCTTTATATTTGGGCCTTAAAATCCACACGTAAGTATCCTGATATGATTCCATATACGCACAGTATGATTTTCAACTTCCTATATCATCCTATATTGGTTGCCTGTTGTATATATCATTGTTTCCCTGATGCCCTGATTTAAGGGGGGTGTGGACTCTCAGGTACAGCCTCCATAAAACTGCCGTAACTTCTTCAATATTCATTTAATCTTTATAAAGGTATACAGTTTTTTGCAGAAAAGGGTTCAATGAATCCAACCATGATAATGAAATTGACCATTTTTGAAAAAAATTATAAAAAACACCTTTTTTGACCCATTTTAGGTTTGGAAAAGATAACTCAAAATATATTTTGTTAAATTTTGTCATACTAGTTTTATTATAATCCTGATAACATTCCCCAGGAGCGTTTTTTTATTTTTAATATCTTATTTTTTATTTTTTGAGTTACAGACCAAAAGGTGCCAACAATTGTGATTTTTTACCGCCAAAATCATGAAAATCACCATTTTTGGGAAAAAAACACATTTGTTGGCACTTTTTGGTCTGTAACTCAAAAAATAAAAAATAAGATATTAAAAAAAAAAAAACGCTCCTGGGGAATGTTATCAGGATTATCATAAAACTAGTATGACAAAATTTAACAAAATATATTTTGAGTTATCTTTTCCAACCCTAAAATGGGTCAAAAAACATGTTTTTTATAATTTTTTCCAAAATGGTCAATTTCATTATCACGGTTGGATTCATTGAACCCTTTTCTGCAAAAAACTGTGTACATTTATAAAGATTAAATGAATATTGAAGAAGTTACGGCAGTTTTATGGAGGCTGTACCTGAGAGTCCACACCCCCTTACATGCCTTAAAGCTATTTAAATGTACTTTCCTGCAAACCACATCATCTGAAAATGTGAACACATCACAAGTTGGTGCGTCATTACTACTGTAAATTTCTCATTGTTAACAGATCCCAAAACAAGTAGTCTGTCTGTTCTATCATTGTTCTTCGTTTCTGGAAGCCTTTTTGAACATGCCGTCACTTGCGTCAGTGCTGCTTGTTTAAGAAGAACAATCTTTCAGGACCGAGTTTTGCAGCATTTTTCTTGACCTCTGTCTTCTACACATTAAAGGCAAATAGACACTTAAGATCTTCCAAGGATCATCTTCGTCTTGAGTATCATATGACAAGAGTTTAAAGCTGGTGAAAGAACTTTTACTGTTTGTGCATCCAAGTTATGGAAAATCACCTGTATTTATTGGGCAGTCTGTTTCTTTTATTGCCTTCAACATGTTCAAGAAGGCCCTCAAGACATATTTGTTCACCATCTAATCATGTTCTCTATATACATGATATATTAAAGGGTTCAACAACAAAAAAGTATACCACTTTGTTTATGTCATTTTGAGTAATATTCATTTTTTTTTGGACCAAACAGGCTAAATAGACATTTAGATGAATCTTTTATAGGCATAATTTGATACCAAATTTGCCCCCTAACAACAAAGATAAACCATGATTAGCACCATTTAAAGAAAATTAGTCACTTTTCAAAAGTCACATTTTCAATACACATACGCGGGAAGAAAAGACCACATGTTACCTGTTCATAATCAAATAGCCCGCTCGCTCAGGCACAACCCAACGTAGTTGCACTGTGTGATCAATATCCATTTTATTCCCGGCCATTCAAAGTGCCACGCACAGCATTTTCTCGCGGCTTGCGTGCGTTGAAAATGTGACTTTTGAAAAGTGACTAATTTTCTTTAAATGGTGCTAATCATGGTTTATCTTTGTTGTTAGGGGGCAAATTTGGTATCAAATTATGCCTAAAAGATTCGTATAAATGCCTATCTAGCCTGTTTGGTAAAAAAAAAAATTGAATGTTACTCAAAATGACATAAACAAAGTGGTATACTTTCTTTTGTTGAACCCTTTATTATTATGTTAACTTATATTATTTTGATTTTTTTTGTAGGCGCTTTGAGTCTCCGGGTAATAGCGCATCACAAATACTTATTGTGTGTAGGCCCAAAGTGTAGGCCTATGTATTGTTTTGTTTTTAATATGTTATTATTGATATCATTATATTAAGCCCTTCATTACGACTATAACAAAATTAGAAAACACTTACGGTTCGTAGGCAGGATTGGTGACATGATGGTGCAGGGAGGCGTCCTTCCTTAGTTGCTCTCTGTGTCGTTTGGCGGCAATTGCTGCTTTGTTGCACCAGGTGCTACTCGGAACCTCTACGCTGTATTTGGATTGATGGTATAGAAGTTGATCTTTATGAACAGCTCCTTCCATCACCAAGATAATTCTTGCCCACTGGAATAAAGCAAATGGTGATATGTTACTCTTCAACTGTAAGTTAGAACGCGACAACCATTTTTAATAGTCTATATATTCAGAAGATGTTTTCAGTGTTATTATTTCGTCGCTGTTCTGACATAACGACACACTCACTTTACTTAATTCTGTTGTGATGTGTCGTTATGTCAGAACAGCGACGATTTGTATCATATAAAGGCAACTGAGCCTCAAAGCCATATGTCTAAGGTCAGAAGTCTTTCAACAGCGGTTTCAACTGAGAGGCCAAATATATTCAGTCAGTTAAGGTACAGTTCCATTTGGTCTATACATACATATAGAACAACATTTGAATAACAATCGTTTATTAGTTAATTTTGAATGTGTTATACAGTTATGGCATACCAACCTGTCTTCTCCATTCGACCTTTGACCTATCTATGACGTCTTCATATGTTTTGGCCATCATTGCTATAAGCATGTTCAGTAGTAGAATTGGTGAAAGAACCATAAAGGTAATGAACAGAATGGTTGCTACCCAATTGATACGACTCTTGTAGAACTCCACATACTGTATTAAGAAAAATAATATCACAGTAAATTACTAGGCTATTAAACTCTTTTGGAGCTATATTGATAAATAACTAGTCTAAAATCATGTTTTACACTTTCTTAAGTTAGATGTTCCATGTATATACTTTACATTGATAACGAATCAATGGGAACAAGAAGATCACAGAGGCAAAACAAACTCGTCAGTCACGAGAATGAGCCATTGGTCACCTGCTCAAAGATGCGCCAAAGGATCATCTTTAAATTACTTCTATGTGTTTATAAATGTCTTCATAACCAAGGACCCATCTACTCTTCAAATTGATAATCATTATATATGTTCCAAAGAGACCACGCCGATCTTCTAATGACTATCTACGTCTTCAATACCATATCACTAGAGTTCTAGCTGGTGATAGAAATTTCACAGTTTGTGCATCAAAAGAGTGGAATAAGCTTAGCTACCTATCTGTATTAGACAACCATTATCTATAAGTGTGTTAAAAACAGCTCTTAACACTTATTTGTTCCCTTAACCAGTTTTCTGTATTTTGTTTCTAATCTATTTTGTAAGTACTATAGTATATTGTACTTTCAAATGTTTACGATGCACTCACAGTGTAGTTCAAGTTGTAATATTAAAGGGTTTTTTTTATCTTGTAAGCGCTCTGAGCCATTTGGAAATGACGCAAATTAATGCTCTCTGTATTGTATTGTGTAGATATACGTCGGTCATAGAATCCCGTTCCCCTACATGGTTGATCAGTGGTATAGATAAATGGGGGTTTATTTACATAAACAAAGGCATTTTCTGTCAACTTACATTGAAATTTCCAAATGTCATACCGAAGAGAGATATAAAGGCGCGTATAGGTGAAGAGAATCCTTCATTTGAAGCATCTGCATCTCCAAGACCCCCATCAATAAATAAATAGCAAAAAACTGTAGAAGAATAATATAACATTATACTTATGTTAACAAGGCGTTGCTTATGCATGCTAGTCTTTTGAACAAGATATAAAATATAGACCTACTTTATCACAAAAACAAATCAAGAAAGGTACAATTTTGAATTCTTAGAATGCATGTTTAGTCCTAATCTTATAATACATTAGTCGTATCATGGATGTGAATAAACATTCGATAATATTTAGAATATAGAAAATCCACTCTCTAGTCCCTCTAATCCCTTTCACTCTTTGAACCCTTTATACAAGGTGATTTACGTATTACCATCAAATAAGAGAAAAAGAGGAAACATACCTGAAGCAAATAAAACCAAAACTGTAGACATTATAATCCAAAACCTAAGGATATCTCCGGTCAGCATTTTGCCTATCATAACCACGTAAGGACCGAGAGCCTCCGTTCCTCTGAAATCAATTATGAAATAAGGATACTCTTTACATCATAGATATAAGCATTTTTACATTGAGCCGGTGGACGATCTTTGGATGATCCATCATCACAAAGCTTCACAAAATAGAATTTAATTCAGCCATTTTAAACATTCAAAAAATTGATCGATCATCAGCCATTGTATTCATGTGGACGTTTTGGTGATCAATCGTGATCAATCGTTATAGCGACTGTTAATTAGTCTACCAAAAAGGACGATCGATCGTTCATCAGGTAAAAGTGTAAACAAGCTTATAATAATGAATTAATAAACAGCAAGAACAACAACTACAATGGTGATGATGGGGATGAGGATCTAGACGACGTAACCACGGCAACGATGATGACAACGACGACGATGATGATGATAATTAAGATCATAGAGGGTTGACATCAATGTTTAAAAACAAAAGCAACGGTTGAAGGGACTGGACAGTCGATACATGCATGAGGGAACAGCATATGACCGCTAATTGCCATATATAATGTTTTGGCGCGAGTTTTAAAATCACGGGTCCTAAACAAAACAGGATGCGCGCGCATACTGCCGGGCAAAGAACAATGGCAACTGCCACCATATGTTTGGTATGACGTCACATGTTAACCCATCTACAATACTTTCTTAAATGTTTTATAAATATTAACATCGTCACAATAATAATTTAGAATGATATTTATAAATAAAACTGGACTCATAAATTACATTACACCAAATTATGTGGCATGCTGACACAGCCACACAAAAAATAAATCGTAGCGAAATTATATGAAATGAAATGAAACCACAAGGTGAAACAAATCGAAACCAAATGATATCCTCCACTCACCTGTAGAAGAAGAACATGTATGTCCACGAGCAGGGTATAGCTACGATCAGTGTCATTTCTTCATACATATAGAGACCAGTAAACCTAAAGACGAGACATGCGTAGATCATAAGACAGGCGATACAAAATATCAATCTCGCGGGTACTTGAAGCTGAAACATATAAAATAAGATGAAAAGACAACAATTTCGACGATTAGGCAATATTTACATAGGTGGCAATATAGTGCGATACATGCTGTTGTTTATTTTATGTACCAGTTTAGTATAGCCACTAAATAGTTATTATATGATTATATCAACCTTTGTTTCATATATCTATAGACCTTATTCACAAAACATTATAGAAAGATCAGCAATTTTCTCATTAATTCTACACAATGTTAAAAATGCAGATTGTTGTTAATTTCAGCAACTGATTATGACAATTTGAATCATAAAATATGACTCTGTTTTTGGACCTTGAATCTGTGTACGTAAACCCGCACAACTGTAACAATTTTGAGTCATCTTAAAAGTCCAATTAACAACGACCCATTTAAATAGAAGAACAATGTGACAATTTGCGTGCATCCACCTATTTATTTGCTTAATTGAATTTACACAGAAGCAAAATGCAGCATTTTTTGAAAGAGTCTCTTACGGACAATTCTACTTTGTGTTCATCTCATACAAAACCGGTGGGTTTTGCTTCAAAGGAACATTACTACGCAGATTTTACGGGCCATTATAAAAAATTAAAAAAAATTGACTAGGACTCAATTTTGCATTAATAAACCCAATGCCTAACGTGTGATATTTTGTCCAATGATTTAATTAGTTATGGCCATTGTAAAGATAAAAACAAAGAATTTTAAAATGCTTAAAAGCATTTTATAAGTCTAGTAATTGTTATGTGCTTACAATTGCTCATAAAGATAAATGAATGGCTGTAATTTAATTGTCATACTGTTCTTATTCTTCAATGGATAGCTCTAAACATTGACAGGATATCACTATTTAATTGGACTTAAAGTTGACATAAATGTGTTACACTTGACCGGTCAAAGAGTCTTTCTCTTTTTAACCCATATTAATTATAAAGATAATACCTTTTGAGCGTGTATTCCACTTACCAGATTTTTGAAATACCGCTTTGGTTTTAGTAATTTCATCTCTAAAGCTTCCACAACGAATTTGGCAGTACATCCAAAAATCACTCCGACCTCCAAGGTGTAACGCACCTAAAACATTGGTGAAATGTATTAAAACGTACGTACCTACATAATTCTCTATTTCATAAAATGAGACGAATATATTAGCAGTCTACTTGTAAACTAACCGCAGATGACTTTTAACTTTGTATAACGTTTGGCATCATAGGATGAAGGTACCATGCTGTCTCGAAGACTTTGGTTTAGCAGCAGAAATGGGTCTTTGTATAAAATGGCCAAAAGATACACGTGCTTACACTCGGTCTCTTATCATGCTTATGTCAGACAATGCGGCCTGTGGAGACAGCTCGGCCAAAGTCGGACACGAGATCGTCCATGAAAAAGGAATATTATTAGTATTGTGTACATAAAGTCTCATAAAGTTCGGCACCCTAATAATCCTAATCCTAATCCTAATAATAATAATAATAATAATAATAATAATAATAATAATCCTAATCCTAATAATAATAATAATAATAATAATAATAATAATAATAAGCATTTACAAAGAACACAGCGCTTAACAATATGAAACAGCATTATATACAATAAAAATACAAACAATATATACACAATATAAAGGGGTCAAAATAAGTAAGTCCCCCCTATAATTTGATCACGTTCGTTTGCATAACTCTACACACAATGAGACGTTCTTGAAAAGAGTTTGAAACACCTATGAAAAGAAAAAATACTTGCCTACCCATAGAAAGTTTCCCCATTTCAATATCATTATTCCTTTTCCCGACATAGTCGCATTTCCCCCAAAATGATGTTTTCAGAAAAAGTGGCACTTTTCAAAAATCTTATGCAAGAAAGTTACAAAAATGTCTCCAGTGCTGTTTAAAATTAATTTCAATTGTCTTTATTTCAATTAAAAGAAAGTTTCTTCTTTCTTCAGCTGGTCTTTATTTGAAATTATGAATAAAATGATTTTATTTCATGCACGACTAGCCAATAGTGTCCACCATTCACGTCAATAACTTCCCTGTATCGTTGAAAAGTGCCACTTTTCGGAAAACATCATTCTAGGGAAATGTGACTGTTTTGGGAAATGTAAACATGGTATTGAAAAGGGGAAACTTTGTGTGTGTAGCCAAGGTTTTTTGCTTTTCGTACATGTTTTAATCTCTCAAAACGCTTAATTGTGTGTGGATTTATTCACATAAACTCGTACAGAATCTTGAAAAGTGCCACTTTTTTTGAAAACATCATTTTGCGAAAACTTGACTATTCTGGGAAAAGTAATAATGATATCGAAATGAGGAAACTTTCTATGGGTAGCCAAGTATTTTTTGCTTTTCAGAAAAGTTTCAATTCTTCAAAACGTTTTATTGTTTGTAGAGATATGCAAACAAACGGGATCAAATGTTAGGGGGGGGACTTACTTTTTTTGACCCCTTTATATATAACATGTGTAATATACTATGATATTGAAACATTGTTCGATCTCGCACATGTCTTCTGCATTATTGTCTCGAAATTACTGGGTACTTGCGACGAAAGTTGCGAGTTACGACTGTTTATGTACATTTCATTGGCTTGCTAAACTGTTCGTTCATATTTTAAAATTATAAATCGCAAAAAGTTCGGAATATCGAGCTTTCCATCAAAACTGATTTAAACTGATACAAAGCTCATCGCAGAAAAACAAAAATGTATTGTGAACGAAATATGAATAACTATTTTTCCCAAAGCCAATTGTAAATTAAAAAGCTGCTGATACTGGTACTTACAATTGATTTGGCATCTGTGGGACCCATTAGGTCTTCATATCTATCTGGTCTCAGTTGTGTAGCCAAGAAGAGACATATCAAATGTACGCATGCCCAAATAAACTTGAACACAAATCGAGACTGAAATAAAAGATCAATGGAGTATGTTGTTGGGCCATATTCAGCAGTATACGGGTTTATGGTATAATGAGAATACAGGCCCTAGATTGATTTTTATTCATACACTCTTAGTAGAGTAGAACCAATCAGAAAGCAAGAAACTAAAATACGCAGAGTGCATTAAAGTGTCTATGCACTTCGCGTGTGCTTTCTTTGTTTTGATTCGTTGTTCAGACATCGCGGGTTAGCCGATTTTCACTGCGGGTGTTAGAAAACTTGTTAACATGTTTTTTCCCGTTATTATAGGTCAAAATTCAACTTATTATTCTCAAATTGTCAATTTGGATTAGTGTCCTTATGGAAAATAACCTTAAACACTGAGGACTTGGCATTATTTGTTGATTGTTGTGCTTTTTGGACTGCGAAATTTTGTTACCGTGCGAAAATTTGTGACCGTGCGAAAATTTGTGACTGTGCGAAATTTTGTGACCGTGCGAATTTTTTTGATCCTACCCCCCCCCCCCCCCCCCCCCCCCCCACCCCCCACTTGATGGTCAATACATGCGTATGTTTTGTTTCTCGAAAAATTAGAAAAATCATTGTACTTGCGCAAATGTTGATGTGCTCACAATAGTACTCTCCCTGCGGGTCGTGCCATTATTCACACATCAACATCAGCGCGCGTGCATTGATTTGTGTAATTTCTTTACGCTACTTGCACGGTACCGATGGAACCATTGAAAGCGAGGCTCTCCCCTCACCACGCACTATTACGCACTATCACGCCACACTGCGTCGTGGTTTCACACTGGTTTGTGCAGCGCGTGACGTGGTTTGGCGCGAGCGCGCGTCATAAGGGGAAAGCCTCGCTTTCATTCTAAAATGGCGATTGCGTGCAAGTAGCGTATAGCATCTCGTATCGTAACAATAACAATATGTAAGAATAAGATACGTACATTGGTTGCTATAAATCTGAGGCTAATAACTAACTAACTAACTTAGTTCTGGTCTCAGCTATAATCATGATAATCCACGAAGCGCAGCAAGAAGAGACTTGGTAGAACATTTCTTAATCGTGTGCACGATACGAATACCATCTTGGCAGTTAGGTAGAACAACAAATTTAACATTTTTGGCGGTTAAGTTATGTAAACCCTGAGTAAGCCAATGTAGCATAAGTGCTAAATTGTGGGAACGAATTTAGTAATTCGAGCGCACGATTTAGTAAATTGAGGGAATTAATTAGTAATTTTTGGAAACGAATCAAAAATATGTCTTCGCTGATTCGGGGGCTTGTATATAATTAATTGTCCCGCTGTTCCACAGTAGAGTGATACTATATAGGCTCTTACAGTTTTAAACCGTGGCGGCACCAGCCTCATAATTTTTTGGGGGAGGGCAAGATTTTTTTTAGTGGGGGGGGGGGGGGGGGACCATGAAAAAAAATGATGCGCGCAATTTTTTTTGTGCCATTTTACGCTTAAATGGTCAAATTTGGTCAAATTTGGTCTAATATTAACTAATTTGGTATAAAAATGCGAATTTTCGCGAAAATTTAGCTGTTTTATGCTAAAATTGTCAACATTTGGTCTAATTACACCAAATTTAGTAAGAAAATGTGCGCACAGCGCGGACAAAAATTGCATTTTTGTCTATTTTTTTCTTATCTTAACTAAATTGATTAAATTGGCTTTCAGAGGGGTGTCCGCTTTCAGGCCGCCCCCCCCCTCCCCCCCCCCCATATTGCCGCCACTGGTTTTAAATGCTCGATGGGCGTGTATCAGAAGAAAGGTTAATAGCTGTTAATGTCGGTTTCTGGGCTCGTTGCCCGGTGAAAATGAAACTAATAAGCCTCAATCGACAAGTGGGTTAGGGCCTTTGCTGTCTAAAGAACCTCAAATTGTATTTAGCCGTACATTGATAGTGTCAATTAAAAGGGTCAATACGAGGTAAATATGGCTTACCTTGATATATCTTTTCCACTTTTCGTCCAATATACGCGCCACTACACTATTCTCTAACATTTCTGCATGGCCTGCTGAAACACCTTGTGTGATGATACTTATAGCCGAACCTTCATCTATAAAGTACAATCATGACAATCGGAAATTACAAAACAACGTTTAATTTTTAAGCATACATACACAAGACTACATTTGTTTGGAAACTGCCTCTTTAGTGCTTTTAGTCATTCATATCCATCACTGATCATTTTCGAGTATTCAATTTGCTTATTAGATAGAACATTGGGCCTAAAGTGTAAATGTTGTAAGGTTTCCTAACCCCACGGGCGTGGTACGGGCATACTAGAATGTACTCAAGGGTATGCGGCTCAACTTTCCGATCTGAAGATATATCTTTGAACCTAAAAAGGGCCATCTTTTTATGAGACACATTTACAAGTATTTCATTTTGTTCAGAGATCGTGGCTATCTTCATTAACGAACTTATCAGCTGATTCCTGATTCCATCCACTTTTCCACCAGACTTTAAGAAAGCATATCTAAAAGGTAGTGAAGCCTCAAATTCCATATATTTTCTTAAATTATGTATCAAATTAAGAAATCATCAATCCTTTTCTAACCAGAGGGTTTCTGTCGTGTTAAAATGTTCAAACAAAACTTCAAATGAATGAGAATATTGCACTACCGCCGCCTATCATTTTCAATCGGTCGATACCGGGACAAAAACGTTCCAGTATCGACTTTCAGTTTGTTTATTTTTGAGTCGATAACTTTCATTTTTGGGGAAGATAGACTAGATTAACACAAACAACAACAATTTCATGGTTCAATGCAAACATCAAGGTCAAATAGCCGTTTGAATCCTAGCCAATTTTTTTTTGATTCACCCTGTACAATGTTATATGCGTATCTTACTTCTCTCTCCATTGGGTCCTATGGTGTCCAATAAATCCAAAGGGCACGCCATACAAGATATGCTACCGTAAGACCAAAACGGATGACTGCTAAGGTCTAGAATCACTTGGAAAATGTCGCTATGTCCAAGTTTACAAGCTAACGCTAGCGGTGTCAAACCTACATTGTTTGTAATCGTCTGATTGGCGGGCATCACTGCATGCTTAAGGGCAAGCATATACATAGACTGAAAAAATAATAGAAATTACAGAGTTTTACAATTTAATTCGACGGGTGTATTACATAGTGACGGGTGGTAATTGTTTACGACATTAAAGGTATATTATGTGATCTTTCCAGGGAACGCCCTCAACATCGAAAAAAAAATTGAAAGCAAATTTTCTTGCAGATTTACATTTCTGATCATAAATCGTACATACATTCTAAGTTACAGGGCGATACGATTCTTAATTACTTCAAAATCATGGTTTTAGAGTGAAAATAAACTGTCGTGATAACACGACAGTTTATAAAATGTAAAAAGATGATTCCAACGGAACCAGGACAGTTTATATTTTCACTCTAAATTCACTCTAAAACCATGATTTTGAGGTAAGGCCTAAAAAAAAAAGAAGTTTGATTGGCGTAACATGACCAAAACAAATAGGGTAGGTCGGTCGGGATTTTTTTTATTTTTTATTATTTTTTTTATTTTTCAAATCACCTTCTTTTGAACACTTGAAAGACAGCAGTACACACAAATCATAGCTCTAGCGTATTTAATTGCCGGGCAAAAATGTATCGTTGTGTTCAACAATATATCATTTCGATGGGGACTTAAAATAGCCGAAATTGAAAGCAAACAGTCAAAAACTTTAATACTTTGTTCAATTTTTATAAATATATATATATATATATATTTTTTTTTTCCCCCTCAAAATAATAAAAAATATTCAGGGTCGGCGATGTATTTAGGGTCGGTCGGGTTACGCCAATCAAACCTTTTTTTTTTAGGCCTAAGTAGGAATCGTATCGCTCTGTAACTTGGAATGTATGTACGATTTATGATCAGAAATGTAAATCTGCAAGAAAATCTACTTTCTAAAAAAAAAATCATGAATAGAGGGCGCTCTCTGGAAAAGATCACATAATATGCCTTTAAGTGAAAAAGAGCAGATACTTCAAACTTACCAAGTTTCGAACCTCACAATTATTTAGTTTATTAATTAATGATCTTCCATTTTTGCATACGTTGAGATTGAGAAGACTTTGGTGTGTTTAATATAGTGACGGATGCTACACCCTCTGTCATAGAAGTAAGCACCCACAGGAAAAGCAGGGGGTACTGTTGAGTGTTGACAATAGTATAGGTCAATTTCAACATGTTCATCGACTTTCCAAAGCATTTTACTCTATGCGAGCCACATCATGCTTTTCTCTGCAATGATAGAGATGGGTTCCTGCACGTCTTGTTGTTTTGATCCCTCTATGTGAATCAGAAGGAATGTTGAAAACACAGATGAATTCAACTTAGGTAAAGGTGTGACAGGGGTGTGTATCAGTTCACCATCATGTGGTCTCACACACAGAAAAAATCATGAGAGATGCAAATGTAAACCAGTATGGGATCAAAGTAGGAGGTATGCCAATCTTAAATCTCAGATATGCCGGTGACACTGCACTCTTTGAAACATAAGATATCGAGGGACTAACATCAGCCGTAAACATGGAATGCTGCAGGCAAAAAGCTAAACCTTAATCTCAATGTCAAAAAGACAAAGCCTCTAACAACTGGAGAAGAACAGACTGAACATACTTAGTAATATCTCAGATATGCCGGTGACACTGCAATGCACTCTTTGAAACATCTGAAGAAGACATTGAGAGACTAACATCAGCCAAAAAACATGGAATGCTGCAGGCAAAAAGCTAAACCTGTTAAGCTCAATGTCAAAAAGACAAAGCCTATAACAACTGGAGAAGAACAGCCTGAACATACTTAGTAATATCTCAGATATGCCGGTGACACTGCAATGTACTCTTTGAAACATCTGAAGAAGACATTGAGAGACTAACAGCAGCCGTAAACATGGTAACGCTGCAGGCAAAAAGCTTAACCTCAAGCTCAATGTCAAAAAGACAAAGCCTCTAACAACTGGAGAAGAACAGCCTGAACATACTTAGTAATATCTCAGATATGCCGGTGACACTGCAATGCACTCTTTGAAACATCTGAAGAAGACATTGAGAGACTAACAGCCGTAAACATGGTAACGCTGCAGGCAAAAAGCTTAACCTCAAGCTCAATGTCAAAAAGACAAAGCCTCTAACAACTGGAGAAGAACAGCCTGAACATACTTAGTAATATCTCAGATATGCCGGTGACACTGCAATGCACTCTTTGAAACATCTGAAGAAGACATTGAGAGACTAACATCAGCCGTAAACATGGTAACGCTGCAGGCAAAAAGCTTAACCTCAAGCTCAATGTCAAAAAGACAAAGCCTCTAACAACTGGAGAAGAACAGCCTGAACATACTTAGTAATATCTCAGATATGCCGGTGACACTGCAATGCACTCTTTGAAACATCTGAAGAAGACATTGAGAGACTAACATCAGCCGTAAACATGGTAACGCTGCAGGCAAAAGGCTTAACCTCAAGCTCAATGTCAAAAAGACAAAGCCTCTAACAACTGGAGAAGAACAGCCTGAACATACTTAGTAATATCTCAATTGATGGTGAAGATGTTGAACAAGTCAGTCACTTCAAATACCTGGGCTCTGTGAAAACCACACTGTTTACGGCACAGCTTATATCAGAGATACAACCGGAATGACCAAGGAAAGGATGATAGAATTCCAGGACCTATGGAAGACCGCAATCTCACAACAAATCTTAAAACAAAGATGGTTAAAACACTGGTTTTGAGCATACTCTTTTTATGGGTTTTTCAAAATCGGCTGAAATCTTGTTCAAACTTGCACAATTTACATTTAGGATCCCGACCAGGGATGAGCAGGGATGACTAGTATGCGATATTCCCCGCCTTCAACAAGACAAGAGATGCTGAATCGCCTACCAGTAGGCGACAGCATCATGACATCAACAAGATCAAGCATGTTTAATCGGCGACGCCACTTGTTTAGTCCCTGATCAATCGCCGACCTTGACACGACTGCACATGTTGCTGTCAAGACTGCTCGCCGATTTGTCGCCGAGTTGTTGGCTACAAGTCGGCAACTAATCTTCTGTAGTCGCCGATTTAACATGTCAAGTTGGATTGCATCTTCTCTCCCGCTTGGAGCAGACTCATTGCCGACCACTTTCCAACTACACAAAACCACTCATGATGCGCGCCAACTCATCGGTTACCGCTTCCAAACCGCTCATGTGTCCATGCCGACCTTCCCGATTAAAAAGTTGTGACATGATGCTGTCAAGACATAATCTTCTTTTTTACATGAGCAGTTGGCTACAAGTCGGCGACTAATCTTCTGTAGTCCCCGATTTAACATGTCAAGTTGGCTTGCATCTTCTCAACCGCTTGGAGCAGACTCATTGCCGACCACTTTCCAACTACACAAAACCACTCATGACGCGCGCCAACTCATCGGTTACCGCTTCCAAACCGCTCATGTGTCCATGCCGACCTTCCCGATTAAAAAGAAACCGCCACGATTTGTTTATGCTGCTGCGAGAAAAAATCCCGACCAGGTTCAGTCACATAGCCGATTATTTGCTAGAAAACCACTTCCAGACTGCTCAAGACTGGTTGCGATTGGCCATTATTCGAAAATCGTGAGCAGTTTTCCTTTTTCATGTGTAGTTTCGGCAAGGTCTGGGACTGTCCTGTGCAGTCTTCTGCAGTCTTGTGTGGTCGGAAGCACGTGGTAAATTTGATAAACCCGCCACGATTTTTTCTCGCAGACTAAAAAATCGTGGCGGTTTTTTTTAATCGGGAAGGTCGGCATGGATACATGAGCGGTTTGGAAGCGGTAGCCGAAGAGTTGGCGCGCATCATGAGTGGTTGTATGTAGTTTCAAAGTGGTCGGCAATGAGTCTGCTCCAAGCGGGAGAGAAGATGCAATCCAACTTGACATGTTAAATCGGCGACTACAGAAGATTAGTCGCCGACTTGTAGCCAACAACTCGGCGACAAATCGGCGAGCAGTCTTGACAGCAACATGTCACAACTTGTGCAGTCGTGTCAAGGTCGGCGATTGATCGGAGACGGAACAAGTGGCGTCGCCGATTAAACATGCTTGATCTTGTTGATTTCATGATGCTGTCGCCTACTGGTAGGCGATTCAGCATCTCTTGTCTTGTTGAAGGCAGGGAATATCGCATACTAATCATCCCTGCTCATCCCTGGTCGGGATCCAAAATGTAAATTGTGCAAGTTTGAACAAGATTTCAGCCGATTTTGAAGGAAAAAAATGGTGGTCTTGTGTAGTTGGGAAGAGGTTGGGTTGCGAGCTGTCTTCTGTGTGACTGAACCTTACACAGAAATAAAATAGACAATTTGATATATCATAAAGGTTTGGTAAATATTGAATTTACAAAGAAGTTATATTGGGATATAACATGTTGTGGTCTTGATCGGTCTTTAGTAATTGCACTATTATGATACAAAGTGATGATAATATTACCAACATTACAAACCAAGAAATGACGAATGTACTTTACCTTCTGATTATGTATGACGCACATGTGAAGAACCGTGTTACCAAACGAATCTTGCGCATTTGGATCGACTATTCCGAGAGATGGATGGAGATCGCTCTGTCTAATGAGATATTCGTATATATCAACCTGCCCAGTACTAGCAGCAAAAGCCAGTGGATATTCACCGTAGTTGGCAGGTCCTTTATAAGTCGTCTTTTCTCTTTTTTTCGTTCCATTTTGAATATCAGAGGGTAAGAAGAAAGTACCACGGGCACGGGCATCCAGGCGGACGCGATGTTCGATTAGAATTTTGACACTATCCATATGTTTTTTCACTATTGCAAAATGGAGAGCGGTTTCACCTGTGTTCATGATATAAATGGAAACACCGTAACAGAAACAAGTCGGTGATATATAGAAGCTTTTCTGATACAAAATATTCGTAATGAGACAGACTTCCTAATAAAAGTAATAACGTCGATTGACAATGTAAGATTGATAGGACACATCATCCCGTGCATCGTGTTTACCTCCCTTAACCCTAACTCTACTACACCACCTGGCAACTGTGCGGAGAAAATGTTTTTATAACCCGGCGTGCAGGTTTTTGGGCTACAAAACGGACCCAGGCTATATAACGAGGCGAATATACTCGCCGAGTGTCGACTGACAGCCGTGGTGTAGTGGCTAGGATCTGGGTCCTGGTGCTGGAGGTCCGTGGTTCAAATCCCGGGGGGGGGGTCGGGGTTTCCTTTCTGGTGAATTTTTGGGGTCGGAAAAGAAATTTGTTGCCGTGTGGTGATCTAGAGTTAGGTTATGAAAAACTGTCGACAGGTAACACAAGTACTAGGCCTACATGTTGCGAAATAGGTGCAATAACTTTTCCACCAATTTGACCACACTTACAAAATACAGTTAAAGTGTCTATTCTAATATCGGAACTAGTGAAAAGTCATAATATGCAATTTCCTTCCAATGCCATCTTTACTGATAGATTCGAATTCCTTCAATGCCACCTTTACTGATAGATTCTAAAATAATTCTTGATAACAAATGGTTTTCGAACATGCTTTTGTTACTAAAGGACTCAGTCTTTGTCTGAAACCTAGCATTCCATACTGTATATAAAAACACTATATTAACAACTTCAAAGCATAAAACGGCTAAACGGCATGCATAGCTATAGCTCGACATAGTCGCAATCATACTGAGAGCTACATGTATAACAGCAAGGAAATCATATGGAGATCATCACAGATTACTAACTTCATGAACTTTAGATGTTGCTGCGTACGTTTATATAATTTATATATGGCATAAATCTCATGAGATATGATTGTGTTTGAAGAGTGCGTTTATCCTTACCAAAAAACGTTGTCCCTTCGTACTGGTCATGAGCCAAATAAGGAAATTCTTCCAGCATTATTCTTGCGATGTTTTTATCGTCCTCGGTACTGGACAGATAACACATGTGAAGCGGTGTTTCCCCGCACACTCCCCTCATCTTTAGATTCCAGCAAGCCGGATGGTCTCTGACATCGGAAAGATTCTCGTCGTCTGCTAGAGTTTTTCTAAGTGTCTCGTTCACATCCTTGATATTGTCTTCATCCTAGAAATTATAAGAAATGCAAGATATCGCCTATAATGTACACGGTAAATTAGTTCCAATTAACATCTGCCAAAACAAGTGTGCGAGGCTTTTTTTAATCTAAAAACATTTCACACTGTACTAATAATAAACTGAAGTCTGCGGATAAATTCATTTGGTTGTAGTATCTTATGTTTTAAATGTTACGTTTTGGCCTTTTGAAGAATTAGTTGATATAGCTTTGTGTCGATCTTACGCGTCTTAATATTTACAGATATATTACGTCAAAGTTACGGTTCCCTGGTACCAGGGTTAGCGCTGACCTGCAAATTTAAGGGGTCCAAATTGAGAAAACTCGGGGTCCATGTATCTAAATCTACACACAATTCGAAATTTAAGGGGTCCAACCTAGTCCAAACTGTCAATCTAAGGGGTCCTGGACCCCTGGACTCCTTAAACCGCCATCCCTGTCTGGTACCATCTCATTATTAAGTTCAATTACAGTAGGCCTACCTTACGCGCGCAGCTCTAACATCAAGCCCTAAGTAACTTTTTAACCGCGCCATTCAATTGGCGTCTGTCTAATGACCACCTCTTTAAAAAAGAAGAATATTCCCCGGACTTTCGTAAATAATGGCGCATCTAAATCGCCATGTTTGTTTCCCATTCCTATCGGAAAGTGTCTCGATAAATAACAAGAGAAACCAGTTTAGTCAGTTGCAGTTTGCACATTATTATTGGTAAGTTACATACTATCTCCTAAAGAACACTCCGAGTTGCTTCGATTGCAGGTCTTGGCGTAAGGATCTCGAAGAAGCTATTCGGATTATTCCCCAGCCTCCAGGGCGTGTCCAGGATTTCTCTGATGGGGTTCTCCCGATTATTTGTTCCTCGCGCGCACGAAATCTTTTAGTACTATTTACATGACTGATGAAGTTGGCCATAATTAAGGTATGTTTGGTTCGAAACGGGCTTTAAAATGATATTCCTGGACAGCGCGCTGAAATTATCTATTTTTATACTAAATTGGTTTCATTTAATGGTAAGGTGCGTAAAAGGAAATTGCAAGAAATGAGCATTTACAGTCATTTGAATGGAGGGATTATCCAATTTTTTGCAATCTTCTTGCCATTGTCAAGTGAATGGGATCTGCCATGCATGAGTGATCATGTCTAAATTCCATGTTAAGCTGTTAGAGGATTACTTTCTGCTTATTTTGATATACAATTATATATAATGTATATAATTATATATTCTATTAAATATTAATTTTATTTAAGTGGCAAGGAACTTCTTTTGACGAGTGTACTTACCTCTTTACATTCGTCACAATACCAAAGATCTTCTGGTACCTTCGGTAGTATTGGATTAAGACAATATATGTGTATATTCACACCACAATCGTCACAGACCGTAACGTTATACCATTCGCTGTCTTGAAGACAAACATGACATACCTACATAAAAAATATTAAAACATAATTTGTATTACATTCTGATAACAATTCTTATTCCTCTCATTTCCAGACGACTTTTGTTTTTAAAATGAAGCAACTTTTAACATCAAATACAGAAACGGACAGTTGATCAGGTCACATGATATGGCGTATGAAGTTTGGGGAATGGTTATGTGGAAAATAAGAGGGCTCTCGAACAAACAGAGCTACACACATTGAAAGCACACAAATAGAATGTACATTTGAAACAATTGTATCACCATAATGAACTAATGACTTTAAGGAAATGCCGTAGTGGGATTTTTAAACCTTAAAATCGCGATTTCAGAGCATAATATTTGTTAGTACATGTTTCTTTAATAATTACCATTGCCTGTGCTTTCTTTGATAATCGATGTCTGTATCTGGCAAACTCCATGAGAGTGATAACACCTTCCTTCTTTCCATCGAAATATAAGTATTTCGGAAGAGCCCATTTGATGTGTTCACGTAAGCCTTCAGCGCCCTTTTTCCTGTGGGAAGTTGAATATTGTTGACATTTTTTTATTGGCGGGATTATGTTCCGGCAAGTGCTATTCCCTTTCTCAAATGCTTGCTTGGTGAAATAGTGGAGCAATATCAGCAGAGAAAAATAACTTAGATCGTGAGTGATGAGAGGTCATGCAAGATATTGTACGCGAAGAAAATCTTTGGCTTCATGCCCAAAAAATAAAATAAATAAAATAAAATAATGAATAAATGAAAAAATAATTCAATGAAACAATCAGACATACACAATTACTCAATTATTATTTCCTCAAAAATATTCGATCATTCATGCATTCGTAATGTCCAATAAGCGCGTATGATCTAGCAAAGTAACGTCAATGGCGTCGTTAGGAAGTGATATAATAATAATAATTCATCATACCTATAGATCTTTTGAAATTCTCCGCTACCGCTGAGATGGATGAGTTGATAGGCGACATTCCTCCGAGCTGAATTGTTCTGTCGCTTCCATACCGTATCAGCATCAGCTTCCACAAGACGTGCACCCCTGCACACACAGCGCGCGTATTGTAGCCAACCACATAATTCAGTAGTCATCGCACTTCGTTAAAATGCACAGGTTAAAATGTGAAGCCGGTTTAGACATTCCCAGCTGATAATTTACCACCAGAATCAGCAAAGTATATAATTCAACTGAAACACAAAATTATAAATAATAATTCAATTTTTTAATGATTTTGTATTAAACAAATCAGATTCGATTATTGCTAGTATAGGGGAGAGCGGGGAGTGTTCGCCCCATTTTCTTTTGAAACGGTCCTAGAGACGTCAATTTTAAAGATTGAATGTCAAGGGGTGAGTAGTAAAGGATAAAGACAGGCTTCTCAAAATGGTGAACTTGCCCCACCTCGAACATCGTAGACACATGTCAAGATATTCACAAAGACACAAAGATCTTCACTATGTACATGTACATACCCAAGATGATTGTGATAATGACGACCTGGCCAATTACTATTAATTACAAATATATAGAAACATTGGTCCCTGGTCCGATCTGGGACTAGTATAAGATTCAAGTATCAAGCATGGACATTTAAATATTTTAGTCCATGATGTAACGCCATCGCCATCAAAACGAGCACGGTATTTACCAGGTTTACTACCCGCTGTCTTGAGTCTTGAGTCTGGTACTCCAAAAAAGCAACTGCTGTGCGGGGTGAAGAACTGGTGCTCGCCAGGTTCGTATATTTACAAATGGTGCAAGTAAAAACATAGGTGCTGGAAGTTACAGTTGGTGTTGAGTAGCTGTCGGAAGCATCCCGCGGAGAACCGGCATTGCCAAAGATTAAAATTGTCGGACTGTTGGTGCTGTGACGACATTTGAGGGGAGTATGTTCCAGATTGTTATTGTGCGTACAAAGAAGGAATACCTGTACGAGTATAGGCTTGGTGACATGTTCTGGTAACATAATGTATTTGTAAATCTCCCTTGGCGAAGAGCCGGTATGACACAAGATGGAAACGGGATATTGACAAGTTGATATTGTATTTTATAGAACATGGACGACTGTCCGAGGAATCTTCTAGTAGCAAGGGAGTCCCATCCCAGATTCTGTAGCATTTTAGTGACGCTGGCTGCGTGGTCGTAATTTCCAGTTACGAATCGCCGCTTGCCGTTGGACTGCCTCTAACGTGTTAATTTGTTGTTTGACGTGAGGGTTCCATGCTGCAGACGAATACTCGAGCTTAGGACGCACGAGAGCTTGGTATGCACGGGTCTTGACTGCAGGTGAGCATGATGATATGTTTCTCCTGAGTACGCCAAGTGTTCGCCGAGCGTCTGCTGAGATGGCTTGTACATGGTCTTTCCAGTCAAGGTGGCTGTTGATGTTTACCCGTATTTGTGTTTTGATGTGACCTCGATGCAGTGGTTGTCAACCGTATAAGTATTTGAGTGGTTTGGTCTTCCGTGTAATGGAGATGGACTGGCATTTTGCAGCAAAGACATCTGCCATTTATCGGCCCACTGAAAGATTTTGTTCAGGTCGTCTTCTAGTCGTTGTTGGTCATTTGCATTTTTTGTTGGTCATTTGCATGTACAAGATGCTGTCATCAGCAAATAACCTCAGGGTGCATTTGACATCATCAGCAATATCGTTGATGTGGAGTAAAAATAGTGTGGGACCAAGGACTGAGCCTTGCGGGACGCCTGACTTAACCTTTGCATTTGGAGATTTGGTGCCGTTTACAACAACACTCTGGTTTCGGTCATCAAGAAAGTCCTGTATCCAATTGAGGGTTTTGCCCCTGATGCCGTAGTAGTCAAGTTTGGTTTGTATATAGCCTCTTGTGTGGGACCTTATCAAAGGCTTTGCTGAAGTCAAGCAACCGTAGACATCTGTTTGGCCTCTTTTGTCAAGGACCTTTGCCCAGTCCTGAGTAGCTTGGATTAATTGAGTTTCACATGATAGCTTTTCACGGAATCAATGTTGCTCGTTGATTATTATGTTGTTTGCAGCTAGGTGTTTTGCTGTATAAAACAAGACAATGTGCTCCATGATTTAACATGCAATGCATGTCATGGTTATCGTTTCAGGCTACCGTGTAGTGTTTCAATTACAAATGAATTAGTAATTACTATAGTATATAAATAGTACTGTACCGTATGCTAGTTATTTACCAATAGCGACTGACCTACGTTTTACCTTAAGTTATATGGTAGTCTTGTTGAGTCCAGATATAGAGAGAAGAAGCGTGTAACGATATCAACCATGCATTACTAGCGTTCAATTTTGCCGGCGAAGTATGTTGAAATGTCCATGTTGTTATAAGGTATATCCAGCATCGCTATCAAGTCGTGTTTATTATTATTATTACTTGCTTGCATGTAGTATACATGTACTACATGTATTACTATTACTATTTACTATAACTATTACTATTATGCCTCTTAAATTCAATAACAAAAATGGTGACTTGGTCTTGGTGAGATGGTGAGATGGACGTAATCAGTGTTGCCGAATAGCTTGAAACAAGTAGCCCAATTTGTACAAGACAACATTGGGAAGTAGTGGTAATGTAAATTAAGCCAAACCAATTCGCTAAAATTGCTATCGTAGGGCAGTGAATCGTTCGTAGGTATATCCATTGATTTATATGTATTGAACTCCCCAACTGAACAGACTCAGTGTGTGCACACGTACACACGTACACTTTTTGATCATGACAGGTTTACTGACGTGTGCAGTGGTCTATGACCAGCTTCCTTGATCCATGGTAACCAGATCGATAATTCGCCCAATACGAGATGGTTACTAAGCTCTCATTTTAGAAGCATAATTGGGCTAAATTAGGACGTGATCTTCCGTCATCGTGAGGGCAACGGCAGATTGAGGTAGGTGTGTCGTCATGTAATATTATTGGGTAGCCTCCATTACATCATGCAATAATATTGCATGATGTAATGGAGGTTACCCAATAATAGTAATACTAATAATAACAGCATTTATATAGCATACTAAATAAAAGTACACTCAAAAGTGATGACATAATAAAATGCAATAAAGCAATTTTAATACACAAAACAAGTTATATAGTGATGAATGCAATCAAATGACTACATGAAAGTTGCAACTGTCTTTGAATTACGGATCTGTAGGGGAAGATTGTTCCAGAGTTTTGGTCCCGCGATGCAGAAGTCCCCGTAAGTAGCAGTGGCACTTTTATTATAGGGACTATAGGAGTTTACCAGTTTACGGCTACACTGAGCGGAGATTAGCAGATAGACAGTATGGTGTGAGAAGCTCTTTGATATAGTTGGGTGCATCAAAGTTATTTAGAGCTTTATAATACAGTTAAAAAAGAAATTTAAAAATGATGCGTTTTTAATTGTTATAGCCAGTGAAGATCAATCAGAACCTGAGTGATATGCGTGCGTTTATTGACACCTGTCACAAGTCTCACGGCCGAGTTTTGTACTCGCTGTAGTTTGGATATAAGTTTATCGGGGAGGCCGTAGAGTAGACTGTTGCAGTAGTCCAGCCGCGATGTAACAAAAGCATGAGACCCTATAACTATGGGACAAGTATCTCGAAGGCAAAGTCCCCCGTTTACTATGCTTAATTTTTACAAAGGCTGGTTTTAGAGGGGGCGCACTATCATGGTCGTAGCAAACCAGACGACCTAAGACGTGGTGGATTTTATCGGCTCAAAACAGGATTTGTGGCACAGAAATATAGTACATCAATGGTCAAAAAAAGCTGATTGTGATTTAGAGTAAAACTTATCATTGCTTTGATGATAGCAGAATTTAGTTCTTATATGACACGAAACATTCAGAATTGGTTATTTGAAATTAATACGAATTTTAAATTGTGGATGGCTTCGTCTGACAGTGACAGAGGAGGGGCGTGGCGTTATTTGCATTTTATGAATATTGTAATTAGATCAGTTGGGAAAGACGCTGGATCGCGACGATCACATCGATCGTGTGAGGTCATGAATAGTCATGGATGAATATTCATTCACAACGAATGATTGACAGTTTACGCTTAACTTCCGGAGGACGAACTTATAGAGTGCGCTTAGGGACGCACCATTTGATTTTCAGGGGGGGGGGGGGGGTAGGAAAATGGGTTCGGGGGTGATTTTTTTTTTTTTGGCCGCCGTAAGGGGTGAACATTTTGCGCCGCCGAAGGGGGCGAATTTTTTTTTTACGGTATCCATTCATATTGAATTGGGTGTGGGGGTAGATTTTTTTTTTTTTTTTTACTCATCAGGGGGTGAATTTTTTTTGTTGTTGCCCGCACAGAGGGTGAATTTTTTTTCTTCCAAAAACTTCCTACCCACCCCCCCCCCCCTGAAAATCTAATGGTGCGTCCCTTATATACTGTGAACAAAATCTCAACAATGGGCAGATAGGGTTTTACATCACCCTGACCAACCTCTCTGCTGACGCACGGTCAAGATATTTACGGACCTACTGCACTTTGGCATTTTGACATACTCTGTTTACGTGAGAAGTGAAGTCATTAGATTACAAGTCAAAAATGACTCCGAGGTAGATTGCGCACTTTTTCACTAGTGGAATATCGCAATCGCCGACAGTTTAAACAGCATCAACCGAATGGTTGTCACAACCATTTCGGTTGATTCCGGTTGATGCTGTTTAAACTGTATGTGGTAAATCGAGACGTGATGGGATATGTGGATAACCTCAGTTTTTTGATATTTAGTCTGAGTAGTGTTTGCCAGCATCCATCTGTTGACGTCCAAGAAACAACGTTCTATAAGCTTTTCAGCCCATAATCAAATGAACAATTCAGGCTGTGTGTCATCAGCAAAAGATAAAACATTTATTCCCATGGTTTAAGATCACATCTTCAAGTGAGGCGCTGTTACTGAATTCCATAAGACCAACAACTGATCCTTGTGGCAAACTGTATATAAGCGGATTACCATCTGACACATGATGACCGATTATTGCACTGTTTGGTCGCGATTAGATAGGTATGATTAAACCAATTCAGAGCAGTGTCAGTAATACCATATCTGGAATGCATTCGGTTTACCGGGAGCAAATTGTGATCAATCGTGTCAATGCAGCAGATAGGTCAACAAGAACAACAACCACTCTTTGTCTGCAGTCTACGGAATAAAGAAGATCATTTTGGAGACGTAAAAGTCCCGGGGGAGGCACTGACATGGAAAAGGGTATAGTATGTGCCGCGCTGAAGACCCCCTTTTTCACCCTCTGCTGCTAGTTTTTATGACAACCCCCCCCCCCCCCCCCCCTTGAGCCTGCACCAGTTCTTAGACCCCATTTTATTGAAAATTCAAAAATCGCCGAAATTTTGCGTTTCAAAGCCCCAATTCTCGAAAATGGTGCGGTCTAAAATCAAAAAAACACAAAAATTTGCCTTCTGGTAATCAAAATTGAAGTATATAGGCCAGTTCCTCAAGACCTACTTTTTTGAAAAATCAGTCCTAAGACCCTTTTTGTCGTCATAAAATCCACTCAGTTCAGTTCTGTAGCCCCCCTTTTTGAGACCCTGGGCGCACACCTCTACCCCCCCCCCCCCCAAAAAAAAGTTGAGTCCCCCCCCCCCCCCGGGTAAAAGTGCTGTTTCTGTACTGCAGTTTGGTCTATAAGCTGATAGGTGGGTACGTAAAGGTCATGCGTTGCCAAATGCTGGTGGAGCTGATTACAGACAGCGCGTTCCTCCATTTTTGATAAGAAGCTGAGATTAGAAACCGGTCTATAATTCGAAAGTATTTCAGGTTGTAGGCTTAAGCCTTCTTGATGATAGGCGTTATACGTACGAGTAGACTTTAAATAGTCTTGCACGTGCCCAGTTTCAATTAGGAGCCTGTTAATAATGATCATCTTGAGAACAGGAAAGAGAAAGTCCAGGCACCGTTTAAGTAGCCATGATGGGAGGGTCCAAGGCACATGATTTAGTGGGCATGGTTTGTCCATGACAAGCTTTCGTATCTCTTTTTCCGAGAGTTTGTTGAAGTGGTTGAAGCGCACAGAACATGTTGGAGAGTCAATGAAGCCGCCGGTTCAATATGAGATTACTGTCCAAATCTGATCTGATTTTAGAGATCTTATTTAGCATGTTTAGTGAAGTATATAGTCACTAAAGTTATCAGCCACAACATTCTTCTCACCAGATGGAAGAACTTAGCTAGGCTAAAGCCGCACAATTTGTCGATGGTACGGAAGAGTTGCTTGGAGTTACATTTAGGGAGCAGTTCCATTTATACGCGAATAAATTTATCGCGACTGTATCGGGCCTGATATGTTTTGGACCCGATGTTTTTCAAGTTGATACGCGATTAAATAGTCATCAGGCCCCGATAAAATAGACATCGGGGCCCGATACGAGGCCTCTGCCATATCCTGGGGTATGTTTAGCAATAGAGCGGGACATTGTTTAGCAAATACAACGAGGATAAATATATAATACAATTTACGTTAAAAATCCATAATCAATAACATTATCTCTAAAAACATGAATGCTGAATTTGTACCTTACAACTAGAATAAATAACCCGAAGCTCTATTTACATACCGACCACTTATCTTTGACGTTATATTTAAACAAACGGTAATACGCTACTCGATAATAATCCTTTAGCTACTCGCAACTGTACGCGCTAAAAATCTCATCGGGGCCTGATAAAAAACTCATCGGGGCACGGAACATTCTCGCAATTTTTATCGCGTACAAATGGAACTGTTCCCTTAGCTAATGAAAATGTGATGCTCTGTCTTTGCATCCTCCAGCAGACTACGGTATGGTATTCTTTTGCATTTGACCTTATATTAGGGACCGTTCATTATTTATGGTGGAGGGGGGGTTGGTAAAATATAGGGGGGGTTCATGTAACTTTCATATGTTGAAATAGGGGGGGTTATGTAACTTTTATTCTTAAACAGGGGGGGTTGTGTAACTTTTTAAACTCAGATGGTGGTGATTAGGGTGATTTTAGAGGCTATTTTGGAGTGTAAATGCCAATTTTCTGTGCGCTTCGCGCACATTTACTTACAACCTTCAACTTCAAAACATGTAGGCTACTTATGATGACACTACATGTACTTTCGTACAGCAAATCTTATTTGTGCACGCCCTGCTCGGACGATCTGTTGGAAAAACACCTATATAAACGTCAATGGTTGAAAACATTAGAGCATAAAAAACATGTTAATAGCCTAGGCCTATGTTCCAAAAAACCAATTTGATTAAAAACGGTAATTTCTTGCATGATTTTCACCTCGTCTCACTCTCAGCTCTGCACCAAAGCTCACAAGAATATTTCCATACGTTTTTGTCTGGATGTTCTAACTTTTTTTCGGGTTATAAAGACTCACAAAACACCCAAAATGTATAAATATGACAATGTTCCGCCTCGCTACGCTCGCAATGTAGTAAGTCATTAAATTATTGGCCGTTCAGAGACACAACCAACGAATCCATGGACAAAAGAAAAATACATCTCCTAAGGGAGCAGTTCCATTTATCGCGACTGTATCGGGGCTGATATGTTTTGGACCCGATGTTTTTCAAGTTGATTCGCGATAATATAGTCATCAGGCCCCGATAAAAATAGCCATCGGGCCCGATACGAGGCCTCTGCTAATCCCTGGGGTATGTTTAGCAAATAGAGTGGGACATTGTTTAGCAAATACACGAGGATAATACAATTTACGTAAACATCCATAATCAATAACATTATCTCTAAAAAATGAAATGCTGAATTTGTACCTTACAACTAGAATAAATAGCCCGAAGCTCTATTTACATACCGACCACTTATCTTTCGTTATATTTAAACAAGCGGTAATACGCTACTCGATAAATAATCCTTTGCTTCGCCGCAACTGTACGCGATAAAAATCTCATCGGGGCCTGATAAAAAACTCATTGGGGCCCGGAACATTCGCGCAATTTTTATCGCGTACAAATGGAACTGCTCTAAGTATGGACAAGTTGATTTTGAGGGGGGGGGGGGGGGGGGGGGGGGGGGGGGGGGGGGGGGGGGGGGGGGGGGGTTGTGTAAAAATCTATTGGTTAGTAGGGGGGGGGGGGGTATGTAATTTTCAGTTTCAAGCTGTAGGGGGGGGGTAGGTAATTTTGACATACGAGTCTTCGAATTTGTCCCAACCCCCCTCCACCATAAATAATGAACGGTCCCTTATAAGTTTGCTTGTCAACTTGATATGATCATACTCTTTTGTCACGTTTGACATTTAGCGCACGTATAGTATCCTAAAACCAAGGAGCGTGTGGCCCTTCTTTTTTTTTATTAAAATTTTTGGTTTGCAACATATTACATCAAAATACATATTAAGCTAACTTAAAAGATACCTATAATGATATATTACAAATTTATATTAACACTAAAGACGATTAGGTACATTTAACCATTGAAAAAAAAAGCAAGACAAAACAAAACAATACATGATATGACCCGGCACGACACAATACGACACGGCATGGCACGGCATGTCACGGCATGGCACTACATGACATGACATGACATGACACGACATGCAACATCATGGCCTGACATGACATGACATGACACGACACGACACGAAACAACATGCCACGACATGACATGCCACGACATGACACGCCACGACATGACACGCCACGCCATGACACGCCACGCCATGACATGCCACGCCATGACATGCCACGACATGACCCGCCACAACATGACAAGACAAGACACGACAAGACACGGCAAGACAAGACAAGAAAAATGGGACAGAGATAGTTTCTTACAATCACTTGTTTAGAATGGTACATGTATACACTTTAACATGAGTACTTTCAATGTACAATCATTATCTTATATATCAATATTTAGAAGTACAATTTCATCATTAAATAAATCTTTTCCATTTGTTTTCAAATTGCTCACTTGATTTGTTTTGTAGAAATATTGATCTTTGCAGTGGCGTAGCTCAGGGGGGGGCAGGGGGGCAGTTGCCCCCCTGACAGATTGTTTTTGTGCCCCCCGCCCCCCTTTGTGCCCCCGCCCCTCTCTTTGGATATAGTGTTTATGCGGGGTAACCATTTAAAAATGACCATTTTAGCTGGTTTTTAAAAATAAATGACCATTTTTGTTGAAAAAAATGCTTAAAACCCTGAGGATTGCCAATATTTGTTGACTACAGTGCTTTTTGACTGGTAAACCTTGTGTCCGTGCGAATTTTTTTTGACCGTGCGAATTTTTTTGACTTCAAACCCCCCCCCCCCTCCCCCACTTACGTGAAATTCACGAGGTGACTGACTTGGAAAAATTTTGGGGCAACCTTTTACGAAATTTTTAGAAATCTTGCCCCCCTGAAAAAAAAACCTAGCTACGCCACTGGATCTTTGAGTCAATGATACTTTTAATAACTCAATATCAGGTTTACTTTTGCGTGTGTGGTCAGAGCGTAAGAGTCTTCGTCGTTTTAGGGGCGTGAACATCCATAATATCGGATAGGATCTTGTTATGATTGCTTTGGTTTTTTAGTCCGTCTAAACTCTTCTTTGGCAATATCGCTACAAAAATCGTCAACATTTATGGCTTTGAATTTGCGAAAGCAAATGGGTTTCTTGGTAGCTGATGGACGGACAGACTTTCAATCTGCATTTTACTGCAGAGTGGACTGCAAACAATGACGTATCGGAACGAACTTGGGAACGGCGTTCTCACGATTTGTGATGATAAGATTCAAGGTATCCGGTCCACAAACTTTTTGTAGGAAAGTCAACCAATTGCTGCAGGCCAGCGTTATCGATCAATTCCATGAAGACCTTTGAATTTGGATCAGATTTAATGTCAATATGGATGTTGAAGTCTCCTGTGATGACAAGGGTGCGTTAGGCAGACTCAAGAAGTTAAGTGTCGAAAATCAGTGAAGAAAATAGGCGCTGTTAATTTGTTACGAGTTTGTGATGAGACGCAAAGAGGATGGATTGGACAGTCATATAAGATAATCAAATGTCTTAACATTATGTGCATCATTAAAGTGACCTTGAATCCCTTCTTTATCATGTTTATGATAACACAGACACCTCCGCCTCGCTTTGCAATTCAGATGAGACAATGTGGTTTTAGAGATAAACGGACGCGGATCAGGTTATTGTTGTCCAGGAATATCATTAAGCCCATTTAAAACTAATATGTATATCTTAATGATGGTGAGTGGCCACGCAGATTCGTGTCGCAATATGCTTTAACTATGCCCTGAGAACATCTAAATTAAAAAGCCATGTTGCATTTGACCGTTATACTCACCGTGCATGGGACTAGGGGAAACTACCTCATACCAACCTCAGGGGCGGATCCAATATATAATCTCGTGTATACTTTTGGATAATGTTACAGCGTACGACTTTCAGATGTAGCTATCATTAGTATTTATTCCGCTTGTCATCTCATAGTCATACATTTAAAGCTGATTTTTAGTGCCCAATCTCAACGACACGTCATTCAATATTGGGGGGGGGGGGGGCGATCGCCAGGGTCGGATTACCTTTTTGGGGGCCCCAACTCACTGTGAGGAATCATGTTCTCTCAAGTAGCTAAAGAGCGAGTATAATACCAGTGGTGTACCCAGGATGTTGTAGAGTGGGCAAAACATGTTGCTATTTTACACTGATTTGGCCATATTGAGCATGTTGAGGTACTGTTTGCCTTTGAACAAGCTTCTAAAATTATTACTTTGGGGCAAAAATGCGATTAGCGCGAGAAATTTTACTGCATTTTCTTAATTTAGTGTTTAGTGTTGGTAATTTACTAACAGTGTTCCTAACAGCGTGCCAGTTTCCAGTAGAGGAAGGGGTACCAGAGACCATTGACAACATTCGTCAGATCATAGGGAAATTAGTGCAATAAATTTAAAAAAAACCTCTGTGCTTCATTGATTATGCTAAGGCTTTTGACTGTCATGACTGTGTAAGAAATGGTGCTTTGTGGAAAGCCCTGCAAGCCCTTGGGAGTTCCATCCCATCTTGTGCAGATAATCAAGAACCTATGATAGCCCAGCTTACCTGTTAGAGAAAGGAAACAGTGACTGGTATGCATGGGGGGGGGGGGGGGGGGGGGCGGTGCGTCAAATTTGCTCCAAATTTGCATTCCCTTGCCTACACTGTTCAACATGTGATACCGAATACATCATGACAAATGCCCTTAACAACTGGAATGGCGGTCTGTCAATTGGGGGATGGCAGCAGTATGCAGATGACCACCCTTCTCACCACTTCCCTTGAGGATCTCCAGTATGCTTGAGAAAGGGAAACAAGAGAGTGAGCTATGGGACTACGTCTAAATATTGTGTAACGGGATTGCAAATCATGTTCAATTAATTACCCAAAATGGGCGAGCTACTTGTTTAAGGACTCTTCTGTATTTTTGGCATTACTGCATTATACTGCATTAATTAGGGCATGCCGGGACAGCACCGCAACTTTTATTTTCAATCAATTAGCGACTTAGCCAATCCGCGCGCGCGCCGGCTTCCGTTCTTCCGGGCACGCACGCACGCATGTACGGCAGGAAAATAACCCCATTGCGATTTTGATATTTGGAGCGGACAGTTGGAATAGCTTGATTTGTGTGACGATAGAGTGAGTTTTAAGTTTTATCCGAGGATATTTAGAGAGTAAGTTTATTAATAAATAAAAGTGAGATTTTGTTGTAGCATCCAATCCATAACCTATTCTGCAAACATGAATGCATCACATTAGTAATCATGTTAACTATTGTTGGGAAATTGTTTGGATTCGTCAGTGATATTTTTGTAATTAAAAGATAAAATACGGCCTATTGTACATGTTGCATGGGCTTCTACTTCTATTAAAATTATAAACTTGTACATTGTGAGTATGCGATGGCGAGGGACACGGTGGTTTTGGAACACTTTAGAGATCGTAGGCATGTTTTTGAATCAATAGTTTCTTGATTTATTCGATGGTTATAATTCAAAACATCCAAATTTTGTATCGTAGCTTTACACGGGCCTATTGATTTGTGTATTTTCGATTGATCTGGCGGATTTTTAGGATTTTTAGGATAATTGTTTTCATAATCCCTATACAAAAATAATGTACAATTATGGGTGTTCAGATTGACGAGACCTGACGATTACAGTATAATGTTGAAGAGGTATTTTGCAAAAGGGCTATGGTGCATTTTTTCAAAAAATGAGTTTGATATAGAAATGTATAGGGAAAAATCATATGTTTCAAGGGAACAAAGTCATTTTTTTCAAAAAGACCTACATCTCATTGTAAACAGCATTGAAGTTGTTGTTTTGTTGCAAAAGGGCCTGTATCCAGAATTATATCGGGGATACAGGCCCTTTGCAACAAAACAACAACTTCAATGGCTGTTTACAATGAGATGTAGGTCTTTTTTGAAAAAAATGACTTTATTTCTTGAAACATATGATTGTGACCTATACATTTCAATATCAAACTTATTTATTTTCAATGATTAAAATAAATGATTTTTTTGTGTGTGGTATTTTTTCTTTATGTACAAACAGATGGAGTTTTGTTGCAAAAGGGCCTACATCCAAATTTCAAAAAATGTAAACATGATTTAAAAAAAAATTAAAACTAGCACATTTAAAATTTATATCAATTTCTATTAGTATGTAGTGTACCTCTTTCATAATCCATTCAGTTTTTCAATTGCTCAACTTGAATATTTAGAAACAGTTTTTTGACTTTTTCTCAATAAGAGCCAAAGTGGATGTAGGCCCTTTGCAAAATACCCTCTTCAAGTGTAAACCAACGCTAGCCTAGCGTGTTGTTGTGGGGTAAATGTAGGCCTGACTGTGTTGGTATTTTTAAGACTACAGCCTGTTTTAATATTTTAGTACACCTTTCTAAAAATATTGATGCAGCGTGTGAAGAGGGGAAGGCCTGTTAACATGGTTAAGAAAGCCAATGTTTTCGGAAATTCTATTTCACATTTTTGGAAACCAAATTGCCCTTTTGTCAGGACAGATCTATGATATATTATGATGCTTAAAATCATGCAGTGTTCTTTTGAGCTGTGTGATTAAATTAATGTGATGATTGGTGATTTATATAAACGTTTTGGACGTTGCAAAATTACGGTTGTGATTCTATTTTATTCTTATAAGATATCTGGTAAAATTGAATACATTGCGGTTTAATTTAATTCGTTGTGTTCGTGCAAAAGAATGTCGGATAGGACTGGGCCTATAAAAAAGGACCGAGGGCTTGTTCGTTTATTTATTATTATTCTAATGTAGATGATGTACAAAATGCAGAAAAACTGGATGATGATCATAATTTGTAGATACCGTTCGGGACTTGTTGAATATTATAAGAGAACGTTGGATAGGACTGGGCCTATAAAAAGGGCCGAGGCTTGTTCATTTATTTTATTATTATTCTAATGTGGATGATGCATAAAACCTAGCCTTTGGAGATGATCATGTTTGTAGATGCGTTTCCTCAAAACTAAATATGATATTGTGGTGGCATGATGAGACCTGTTAAAATCTTTATTTTATTATATCTGATAACCTATGGGTGAGAAATGACGATTTATGAGGTGTTATTCAAAACTTGCATTGTATTTTATGAGCCAAATTGCGCGGATATGACGGTGTTGTGGTGATCGAATTTGTAGGCCACATGGAGTTGAGGATGAGACAATTTTGGAGCAAATTGTGATCATAAGCCTATTTGTTATGGGTTTACTGCTTAAATTTACTAGGATTTGATATCAAAAACTTAGACCGATTGTGCGATTTAACTAATCGGTCGGTGCAGCTTTTCGATCGAGTACGGCGTGTTGGTGACTAAATTAATTATAGAATGTAGTCAGCTAAACTTGGCGCACTTTTGGATATTGATAGAATTGGCGGCGTATTTTATTAAATGTCGTCTGCTAATTGGCGCGTTTTTATAGACTAATAACATTAGCGGTTCATTTGCAGAACGATCATCTAAGGGCGTGTTCTCACTGTGCGAATGTAGACTCATACCTGGGTGTGAGTCTACATGCATGTTGTGTTCTCATTGTGCGATAAAATACATGAAAATACCGATGTGGTATCGAGTCCACTTACCCGGATGTTACTTGTTTACAAGTTTAAGCGAGTGCGCCGTGCGTACTTACTGCGTAAATACACGCGTGCATGACATTTGGCCGCGTGAAATTGCATTTTGAAGCGCGCGTCGGACGGCGGCGCAGTCCGACGCAGCGCAACATGCTTGTTATTTAGAGAATAATGACTGCGTAACAACTGTTTTCGTGAATTTGTTTTAAAATCAGAGGTTTTTGTTCTTGTCTGAGGAATTGTCCCGAGGGGCGCAGCCCCCGAGGGACAATTCCGAATGACCAGAACAACATCCGAGGATTTCAAAACAAATTCACGAAAACAGTTGTTAAGCAGTCATTATTCTCATTCATTACTAAAAAAGATGCATATTTTATCGAAATTATTGATTTGTACCGGTATAATCTTGCTAATAATTAATTAGTTTTCTGTTTATTTTGTCCACCCCTTCTTAGTTATTGAAACAGTCCAAGTCGGGTCATCCCCTCATTAACATTTTTATCATTCAACCAATCAGAAATAAGCTTTAATCGTGTTTCCTCATAACTCATTGAATATTCAGTTTAGGGGCGTGAGGCGTTAATTTGATTGGTCGGTCAGTGAGCAAAACAATGGAACACTTTGGCGCAGTACTTTCGGGCAATTATTAGTAACCCGCGCTCGGCGTGCGCGTTCTCATCTAACGATTAATTTGATTGGAACGGACTTGGTACGCGCAGCTATCGCGATTATTCATGAAGTAATGAATGTGGAACAAGTGGTACGAGTCCACATACGATAAGTTAAACGCGTTCTCACTAGCAATTTTGATACCACGTCCTAGGTGCGAGACTTAGAGAATAAAACATAGTTCTTAGCTGTTTTGCTACATAGGATTCGACCTGTAGGGTCGAAACCCCTTATTGCGCGTTCCCACTAGGCTTGGAAGTAGACTCGATGTAGCATCGAGTCCACGTCCTGGTATCAAACAGCCACAGTGGGAACGCGCCCTAAGATTTTGTATACTTCGCTAGGTGAAATGCGTAGGCTTCTCATCATAAATCGTCTGTCTCAATTTAATAAATCGATTGCTGGATGCTGTGCCTTTCAGAGTATTATATCGTAGTAGATTAGATTAATTATCGGTGGCCTATTGTCTTGTATGATTGTATTATAGGTAGTAACAGTTGTGGAGCAGAATAATTATCTTGTAGGAGTTTTACTTGAGGAGTAAGGTAAAAATAAACAATTGGATGTTACAAATAATAATTTCGTCTTTCCCATCATAATACCCATATGATGGCAGTATAGTGTACGAAATTATATTCGGTTATGTAATTCACGATTTGGTGTACTGAGGTACGGTTGAAGAATGATGGGAATTTGGATTTTTGGATATCAGAAAATTACTAAATTATTTACTGATTGTCACCTAACACTTTTGGAATACTTGGTAAAGTTACTATGACGTAGGCCTGCACATAATATTTGGAGTAGAGTAGATGGTTAAATTCACTCAATAATACCATTGACATGTTTTGGACGATGAGATAGAAAGTTACTGAGGGCATGATATTTTGAGTAGGCTTTTGGATGTGTATTACAAATTGACAAATTACTGAGGATTCATGCCTTGGGAATCTAATGGGCTGGACAATTTTATGGGTAATTATAGAATGTGTATGAGACCGTAAGCATGGTAAGAGCGGTAGACAGCCATCGAAGTCTGTTGAGACGGAAGAGTGGTAGACAGCCATCGAAGTCTGTTGAGACAGAAGAGCGGTAGACAGCAATCTAATCTGATGAGACGGAAGGGCGGTAGACAGCAATCTAATCTGATGAGACGGAAGGGCGGTAGACAGCAATACAATCTGGTCAGGAGGAAGAAGGCTGCAAATGCTGGGTCTCATACCTGTTTCATGATTACTATGTGGTTGGGGTAGGGTGTTTTGGTGATCTCTATTTGTCCATACCAAAATGAATATCTTGAACCAATATACAAGGATGCATATTCTGTATGCAATTCGTGTATATTGGGGATGGCCATATACGTATATACACCCATAGGGAGACACACGCCCGATTTCGCAATTGTCATTAATACGTATGCATTTTTAATGTATTTTACTACAAAATGTATATCTTGAACCAATATACAAGGATGCATATTTTGTATGCAATTCGTGTATATTGGGGATGGCCATATACACCCATAGGGAGACCCACGCCCGATTTCACAATTATCATGAAATGGACTTAGTTTGGGTACATGTGTACCAGGGAGTAGCTTGGCTGTGACAATCTTTGATATAGTGGACTTTGACTTAGGCAAAAAAATGCCTAGAAATTTATATATACCATGTTCTTTGTATCATTTAACAGGTAAACCCCAAGGCGTTACAAGTTTTTGAAGTGGAGTGTTGTTTAGTAGAGTTTGTGGAGTAAAGTTTTGGAGTAAAGCTTGTTGCTTTTAGTCGTGTCAAGGTTGTCTTGTTGTATCTGTATTAATAGCGATTGTTGGTGGTCGGCGTAGCACGAGGGGCATTCAGTAAATAATGAAAGTGATCATGGTATGGGATGCATGAGTGATTCTATTGAGGGGATAATGTGATCAATACAAAGTATGAACCTTTATCTTTCATACAGTACAGTTTTGGATTTATAAGTGTGAACTATGACGTCATAGCATTGTCTCAAAGTAAGTACACTTGGGACACTACTTAATCAGTTATTTGGCGGGAAATTTGAATTATTTGTATGAAACATGTGATAAGAAGATTGCATAACATGACACCAGAAGCAGGTAAATCCCATTTTTTTTCCCACGTAAGTATGATAAAAAGACAATAACTTAAATCCCTGTGTAATTTGATGTATGTAGTATATGAGTAAAAAGTAAGGAGAGGCAATCGAATAAAAAGTATACAAATATCAGTATTTCAAATAGCCAATTTTCATTGAAAAATGCCCAGTCAGCGAATCACTAATATTGCGGAAAATCAAACAATTTATGAAAAATCCAAGCAATTAACCAGTTTGGGAGATTCCATATGATAGTTAACTAATTTTCTGAACTTATTCGCATGAAACCTGCAGAAAATGTGCGCATGCGCAGACGGCAGATCATTTTGAACAGGGCCACAAATGGCTAAAATCAAGAAATTTACCAGATAAAAGCTTACTGTGCCTTCAAATTCTAATCAGAAATAATTAAAAATGCTTAAATCAATGTGTTTAAATATTGTGATAGTCAAAATAAAGATATACATGAATGTATCAGTCAAAGATGGCTGCCACAACCTCTCTTATTACTGTTATCTTTAGAGCTACTATATATGTATTGTTAAAGTAATCGTCACATAATTTCAATGGTTTGAGGAAATGTTATGAACAGCTCCTTCTGAAATCCCCACTATTATTGCTTTACATCCCACACAAATTTACTAAATTATAATCCCTCCATTGTTCTTTATCCTTTGTTGTTTTCAAAGGTATATTATTGCGGATTTTGCTAAATAAAAGCGCATTTGAGATGGTCCCTTCTTATTTGCGTTAAGGAATTCAGGTCTAAAAAATAATGTCAAGCGGAGATAAGTGTGTGTTCTAACTATGTGCCAAGTGTTATCTGTTTTTATGCTTGCATTGCCGAGATATACGCAAATGTATCGATCAACCCATTTTCAACATATTACATATCCAGCCAAATAATTGACAGATTTCAGTCAGTGTCTGAAACCTATTGTGTTTATGTTAATGACATTACATAACCAAAGGTATCTAACATTCCAAAAGTGTATTGTTTGAAAGACAAAGGTTCATACTTTGTATTGATCACATTATCCCTCAATAGAATCACTCATGCATCCCATACCATGATCACTTTCATTATTTACTGAATGCCCCTCGTAGTTGTAGTGAATAAATAAATATTGTATAAAGTGAAACAAAACAAAGTTGTCCGACGTTGTGTATTGTCGTCAGTGGAAGGGAGAGAGCGTGGGGTTCCATCCTCACAACTTACCCAGGCCTTGCCAAATTAAAACCAGATTCCTATTTATCCCTGTTGCCCAAGAAAATAGGTGGTGTCAGATTGTGACTTGACTTTGTTCAGACACACTTTCACGCAGCTCGTCGCCCCCCCCCCCCCCCCCGACAATTGCTAAAGCCAAAATTATGATCATTGGTGGAGTCCAGCCATGAGCCAACAGACCATTTGAGGGTATCGTTGGTTCAAGGCAACTCCTATCCTCCCCCTCCCCTCCCCGGCTGCTAGCGGTTTGTGTTGGCGTGTGATAGAGGGAGCGAGATCGCGCGCGACATCATTAAATGGGCGTGGGAGGCCGTTATACTGAGATCAAAAGGATGGTGGTATAGGGTGTGTGGTAGGGGGAAAATTATGGACTTAATTTCAAGTCTATTTGATGGTAGTTGGGAAGAAAGTTGAGCAAATATCATAGTTCAACTTTCTTGGAGCATTTATCACCACGGTTGGCAGCTGTAAACAAGAGATCAGAAGACGCCTGACAATGACAAGATTTGCCATGGCAAATCTCTCAACAATTTGGGCAGATAGAGGAGTCACCAAAGCATCGAAAGTGCACTTGTTTCCCCCAAACATGCCAAAGCCACCTATTCCTGTGAAACATGGTCACTTACGGCAGATTGTGATAGGATAAATGCATTTGAACCCTGGTGCTGGCGGAAAATGCTGGGAAAATGCTCGACATTCCCTGGGTTGCTTAACCCTTACAGCCCCGGATCCAATGAAATCATATTTCCCAGCCTGTCGGTTCCACCTGGCGCTGAGGTTTTTGTGTGAAATAATGGCCCCGGGCTATATAGCTGGGCGAATACACTCGCCCAGCACAGCTTCCCCCGTGGCGCAGTTGGTAGAGCGTCCGCCCGCCAACCGAGAGGTCGTGGGTTCAAACCCCGGGGCGTGGCACCTCTTGTTGTGTGTGCTTTTTTCGCTTGAAAAAAATTTCATTGGAAAATCCACCGGATGGGTTATGGTTAAAGGACAAAATGTTAGCGTTCTATACATGATGTTGGTGTGATGAATAGACGACTGCCTGTTGAGAAGGTCCTTATTCAGGGGGAAATTGAGTGCTCAAGAAGACGCGGGCGACCTAGGCATCTAGGTGCAAAGTGATTGACAGGATTATGAATCTTGTTGGACAACCAAGTCTACTAGAGGTACCGACAACAGTGGAGAGCCATCACGAAAGTCACGAACTGTGAGACACGACGGAGGCGTACTAACCAAGCAAAAGTGTGCCTTAGCTAGTTTGATGCCAATTTTTGAAAGGAGGACAGGGATGGGCTACTCAATTTGGTAAGGATGCTCCGTCCGCAGCCAAATAAAAACTGACCCTATCCTTGACACATGTTCACCTACCTATAGCCGTAAATGCCCACACCATGATAAGCGTGTTTCTATTCGAATGCAAACGGTGGTGATAGGTGGTGATGCGTCGAATAGAAACACGCAATCACCACCTTGGTCACCACCAAAATAACCCACTATTTCTGGGTTATTGGTGGTGATGGAGGTAGTAATCTTGAATAGAAACAGGCGGCGATTATATTATTAGTGATGAGATTCCACGCGCCGCATTATGCTTGCGCGCTGCTTTCGCGATGCTTGCGCGCCACGCGTGAAAAACATTTTTTCCCGGTGCGCCCACTCGCGGGTAAGATGGGCGCGTAGCGTGACGGTTTACTTGGAATCCTTGGATACGCTTGCCTTGCGAGTATTTTAGTGAAGTAAGCACGTCTCTAAATGTTCCGGATCGAAAACTGGCAACTGATCTTGCGCAATACAATTATAAATTGCGTGTTTAAAATAGTGATTACTCGGTAACTAAACTGATTTAGCAGTCGAGATTGGTAACAAAATAAAGCTTGAAATTTCTAGTTTGATAATAACTATCACAAACAATATTAACAACCTATTGTTAAGAAATATCAGTCCACTTTCACGGCGTAAGATTGAAGTCATGCAAAACCTCAACTTGTAAAATGACGATAGGTGGAAAATAATACAGGGTGACCCAAAAAAATGTTAACACTCCGGGCACATAAGATATCTTAGAAGGACAGGAACACACGGGTCTAATTTTGATGTATTATGAAAGCTGAGTAAATAAGCTTTCATTTGCATTTCATTGCGTTCCAATTGGTTATTTAGAACGGGAGATATGCTTCAGCAAACATGAGGAAGCAAAATCGGCTTGGTCCAATCCTCTTAGTATGAAAGTAAAGCTTTTAAAATGCACGAAGCAAGAAGCAACATGATTAAGTCACACACACACATCAGTTAATCTCTTCTTTGTTCTTTTCAACGCATTCTTTCGATTCTTTTCAAGCTTAAAAGACATTAAAAAATATATTACACATAAATTATATAGGCCTATGTATTTTGCCATGAGTTCAAGTTCTATACTCTTTTTCCATGTGCAATGGGTAGCTGTCAGTAAAGCAGTCTTTAAAATTGAAACATTTCATGTTCTTTGTTGAAATGGTCCATCCAATTAAATAAATTAACTAATATTGCACTGAAATAAAACTAGTATTGCACTGAAATTAACCATAAATCAATTTAAGCTTGAAAAGAATCGACAGAATGCGTTGAAAAGAACAAAGAAGAGATTAACTGATGTGTGTGTGTGTGACTTAATCATGTTGCTTCTTGCTTCGTGCATTTTAAAAGCTTTACTTTCATACTGAGAGGATTGGACCAAGCCGATTTTGCTTCCTCATGTTTGCTGAAGCATATCTCCCGTTCTAAATAACCAATTGGAACGCAATGAAATGCAAATGAAAGCTTATTTACTCAGCTTTCATAATACATCAAGATTAGACCCGTGTGTTTCTCTCCTTTTAAGATATCTTATGTGCCCGGAGTGTTAACATTTTTTTGGGTCACCCTGTATATCCGTACTCGCTTGATATAAATATTACGATTTTATACGAAAGCGTATTAAAATAGCTCGAGTTTAGTACCACATTCAATGATTTTCTATGTGTAAATGTCAATATATTCTTGTTAGAAAATAGTTCAAATCACCTAAGAATTTCAAATCAAAGGTGACCCGTATATTATGCAATGCGTCATATTTCGGGGGGGGGGGGGGGGGGGGCATAACATATAGACATTTATACATACAAATCCATTAAATATGGTATTAAATTGTAGTTTTGATAAAGATCTTGCGATTTAATTTAAATCGTAAAACATCGAGCGAGTACGGATAGATTTTCCACAATCGGAGATAAGCCCGTCCGTCGTTATTTAACAACTTTTGTGTACGACGTGTCGGGTTTCCACCATAATCGTAGGCCTAACATTTTACTAACATTAAATGGTTAAAATCTCTCTATCATTTTAATCATGTTTTTGATTATTGTCTTGGGTTTAATTTGACACCAAATTCAATTTCTAAATCATGATAGTCATTGAGATCTCATCGTTTAAAGCGACGCGCATCGATCAAAAAAGGAGTAAAATGGTGTAAAAATGAGCTATTATTTAGAGGTGTGCTACCTGAACTTCCGGCATCACCACCTTTTGCTGTACCACCCCCTTTTGGTGCTGAATAGAACACGAGGGCCGATCGCCATAGGCACTGTGTCGTCTTATTCGTGATTACTCAACCGCGTAATTGCTTGTCGCCATTTACATTTTCTGATTTCGACACTAGGTGGCAGCATCCACATAGGTCTCAGATGTGACGTCATCGCCTTCGTAATTGATATTAAAATGAACTTTGCACATCAAGAACGATACTTTGGCACTGCGTAATGTTTCTATAATTTAACCGTAATTTAAAAGCAATGACATGTTCCAAACCCGATCAAAATCGGAGTTCATTTAGGCAAGATATATCGGTTTATTTGGAAGGGTTTTTTTTCGCAAAAAGATATGTATTAAAGTAATTTTCAGGCCCAAAATACGGACTTGTACCATTAAATTACCAAACTTTTTATTTTATTTTTAGGATAACTAAATATTTAAGTTTTTAAATCTAAAAACACTTTTGATGGCAAATGAACGGAAAATAGTGTAATCAGGAGACCATTTATATGTGTCGATCGTCGAATATTTGTGATATTATTTATTAATTTTATAAAATTTGTCATTTTATAAGCAGAAATGTTAAGTTGACGCATTGCGGCGCACAGTATTGATGGAATACATTGGTTTGATACTTTTATTGTAGTAAATATAGAAGCAATTCAAATAAATATATTAAAATATTTCATGGGCTGGAATTTTAGAGCGACATATTGTTGCAACAGGGCTACAGTTAAGGTATACAGTCATGGATCAAGTGATATCGATTTGTTTTGAGTACAAAGGAAAGGCATTTTGAAGTTTGTTGAAGAGGTCGGTAGCAATCGATTAATTTATAGATAAGTGTTAACAGCTAATAAAAACTATCAACTTGCAAAATAGAGGGCAGTGCGAATAAATGTCCGGTTGCAGACCTCGTGAGAAACACGCAAAAGGGGGTGATATGTGATGATGATCCCAAAAGGTGATAGGTGATATGGTGGCGATGGAATAGAAACAGGCTTCATGATATGGCAACTGTATGGCCAATTGAACGTACCCAACGGGAGGTTTCAGGAGCAAGGAGTTATGACGTCATTATCGTCATAGGATAGTGATTGTCCAGTCTATTCATATTAGCCTGTCATGACAATGCATGATGCTTTGGACGACTTTCAAGCTATTTCACGCGAGCGTGATTTGTCGTTGTTCCCGGGGCTGCGTCCTAAAGCATGAATGCCCGGCTATTCGCGAGCAACTATGTTACCCGAAACATCAGATTTTTCCAAAAAAATAATGTATTTGTCTTCTTTTTTCACATATTAGCCTATTCATATTTGCGAAATATTTTCTCGTCATAGGTAAACCCAAACTCTGTTAATACAAAGTGTTTGAAGCCGGGGTTTTATGTGTCATTTCAATAATCCAAATTAAACAAATTCCTGTCAACACAAACTAAAATCTGAGTCCAATGCAACTTTGTGTTAACGAGGTTTACCGTTCGACTGTAATAAATTGGAAGCCTGTATCCTTGGTACAAGACATTCATAGTTAGACTAATGTGAAGAAGACCTCATTACGAAATAAAGCTGAATAATCCTTTAATCCATCAATAGATGATTTTGTGCAAGGTTAATTCCATGCTGTCGTACATCAAGGATATAAAACGAACAATTTAGGGAATAAAATAACACACACGTCCTACAGTCTGAGTAGTCCTACAGTCTGAGTAGCCGAGTAGGATTTACTATTTATTTATTTTCTCAAAACCAAATGTTATATTACTATTGCCAATCTTGTTGGATTAGGAGTTTTGTTCCGACTCGCGTACATCTATGTCAATGAATACTCGGTGACGTTTGTTTCAATATTGCACAACGCATGAGTATTATATTGCACAAACATCTATGCGCATAACCTAGTGCATAATTAGCATCAAAGCATTGATATATAGTTAAAATGTGAAATTTATAATTGCTTTATCATAAATCTATTTGATAAAATGACTCGTTCGATTGCGATTTACTGTAAGTGAGGCAATTCACAAATAAAAAGGTTGATGTTATGGTTCATTTCAGAGTGTGTATGTTGGTACATTAAATATTACTTAAATCCATTTTTGTTGGATGATATTAAAACAATCGACGTTTCATTTGACACACAGTGCATATAAAATTAGGCTTCTTCTTCCTCCTCCTCTTCGTCAAACTCGCCCTCTTCGTCAGCCGTGGCATCCTGGTATTGTTGGTACTCTGACACCAGGTCGTTCATGTTACTCTCTGCCTCAGTGAACTCCATCTCGTCCATGCCCTCGCCAGTATACCAATGCAAGAAAGCCTTGCGACGGAACATAGCGGTGAACTGCTCTGATATGCGCTTGAACAACTCCTGGATGGCAGTGCTATTGCCAATGAAGGTAGAAGACATCTTAAGACCACGTGGTGGGATGTCGCAGACGGCTGTCTTGACGTTGTTGGGGATCCATTCAACGAAGTAACTACTATTCTTGTTCTGGACATTCAGCATCTGCTCGTCAACTTCTTTCATTGACATACGACCACGGAATATTGCAGCGACGGTTAAGTATCGTCCGTGACGAGGATCACAAGCCGCCATCATGTTCTTGGCATCGAACATTTGTTGGGTCAGCTCTGGCACGGTAAGGGCACGGTATTGCTGGCTACCACGGCTGGTCAGAGGAGCGAAACCAGGCATAAAGAAATGGAGACGGGGGAATGGAACCATGTTAACGGCTAATTTACGCAGATCTGCATTCAACTGACCAGGAAATCTCAAGCAGGTGGTAACGCCGCTCATGGTAGCCGAGACTAGATGGTTCAAGTCTCCATATGTAGGAGTTGTCAGTTTCAGGGTACGGAAACAGATGTCATACAAGGCTTCGTTATCAATACAGAAGCTTTCGTCAGTATTTTCTACGAGTTGATGAACGGATAGGGTTGCGTTGTATGGTTCTACAACAGTGTCCGATACTTTAGGAGATGGGACCACGCTGTAAGTGTTCATTATACGGTCTGGATACTCTTCACGAATTTTACTAATGAGTAAGGTACCCATGCCAGAACCGGTGCCTCCGCCAAGCGAGTGTGTCAGTTGAAAGCCCTGAAATGATACAACACATATAAAGAAATTGGAGTATTAATGGTTTGAAAAATGTGTATGGGTTATATGAATGTACCATTACCAACTCGATTACAAGACAACCTTTAAGTTATGACAACCTAATTATTCAATGAAGCTTAATCATGTAATTCAGTTATCGTAATTTATAACACAACATATTTTTCATTCACGAATTGTTGTATTCATTGCATTGTTTGTGAGACCATAACATTTCCGTAATGCTTTTTCTTGACACATCTTGAACTCATAGCTAAGATCCACATAAGCAATTTTAACTCAAGCAATTTGAACTCACCTAACCTAATACTAAGCCTAATAGAAATCTTGAGACCTTTTGTTTAATGTCACAAACCAAATAATTAAATTGTTTCACTGATATTATGCGTTTTTATTTTAGTGTCAATGTTGATGACATGAAAACACTATCAACAGAAAAGGATTTGTCCAAATGTAAATCATGTTTGACTAATTGCTACTTCATCGTACCCTTGTGATATGTGATTACCTTTTACCTAACTGCAATGTTGAAAAACGATGGAGCCAAATTGGTATAGTGTAAAGTAATCCGATTTGATTCAATGAAACCCGAAAAGAAATTCTGGAAAGGTCCACTGTTTTTAGCACTTTGTATTCAAAACCTCAAGTTTGTAATAATGTACCTGTAAACAATCACAATTTTCCGCTTCTTTCCGTACTACATCAAGAACTGAATCGATGAGCTCAGCGCCCTCTGTGTAATGACCTTTGGCCCAATTGTTTCCAGCTCCGCTCTGTCCAAACACAAAGTTGTCTGGTCTAAAGATTTGTCCAAAAGGTCCAGATCGGATGGAGTCCATGGTGCCGGGCTCCAGATCCACCAGGACGGCACGGGGGACATACTTGCCACCCGCCGCCTCATTGTAGTATACATTGATTCTCTCCAGTTGAAGATCAGAATCTCCAGCGTAGCTACCCGTAGGATCGATACCATGTTCGTCTGAGATCACCTCCCAAAACTGAAACAAACAAGAACACCACAGATTTTTCAATTTCAAATTATATGATGTAATAGGGGAATATGGGGCAACTGGTCCGAGACGAAGGATTTTGTAATTGTATGGGTATACTGCTCTCTTTTGAACAGTACGATTTATGTTGAAACTTGACGTATATCCTTACCTTCTAGATTCCAAAACATTTGCAACTTTAGAGTATTTACATGTGATATTCTCCAGATCTTTGAAGCCACCTCCTTGAGTGACTTATTGAAAATTCACAGATAGTATGGGCGATTTATGAAGATTGGTTTAGATCATGTTTTATATGATTGATAGATATGCAAAAGTAAATATATACATGCAGTACAGTCATCTTAAGATGCTAAGTGCATATTGCATTTGATGGGTGGTATATCGTAGTGTGCTACGGGACTTTTCGAAATATGATTAAAACCCTAGGTTGTGGTTGTAACGACCGTAAAATGGCGCCTGTTGCTAATTTGGGACATTGGTGGTTTGGATTTGCGATCAAAATTATCATTTAAAGAACGCTTCAACTTAACTCATTATCACGGGTATTTTTTAGACATTTTGGGGTATTTTGGGTCTAATACCACTATTTCTGCTATTGAATGATTACAATATGATACGAACTTGCTTTAGAATGGTTTAAAACCTCGGTATTATGAATTACATCTGTATTTCATTTTAAATGGTGTCTGTAAATATATTTTCAATGACGAAATATCATGATTTATGTATTGTATTCACTGCTTTTTGTGTATATTAACCGTTGGGTCATCATTATCATATTGACTAACTTCCCCTGGAACATGAAAAGCTGCCTAAATATCAAGATGGTTTATTATAAGTTCTAAATGATGATTATGAAGTAAATAAAATCATTTAAGAAAGGGGGTATAGCCTATATAGACAAATGTATGGGGCATCTGAATATCACAACCATGTAACCATTTAACTAGGTTCATACCGTTGTATCTAATAAACGTGCAGTCGAAAATGTCGCTTGCTTTGTACACCATTAGTATAACTGCTATTTCATGTATTTACACGTTAACCACGAAAACTGTATAAAACATGGGTTTCATGAGACATGTATCCTTTTTACACGTTAAATAATATTGAAATGTGTTTGTAAAGAAAATACTACAGCCTAGTTTCCGTGAACGTCATTCAATGATTTCTGTGTAGGCCTATTCTAACCGTTGGATTGGAACATATAGGACCAGTTTCCCCAATGATGGGGTAACTGGTCCGTGCCCAGTACATTTTTTAGTTAGTGGTAGTTGGCCTTTTGTTTGGATATTTCTTAACATTGACTATATGTTATATGTAAACAGTTATACATGGGTGATATTTTCATAGCAATTCCATAAATATTTACACGAGCTTTAAGCTTTTATATCATGAAATATGCTTAACCGGACCAGTTGCCCCGCCCATAGCCTATCAATCATGAACATGACAACGATGTCGTCATGGTCGTAGTCGTAAGGTAGGTAACGAACACTCGCCCACTTACGAACTTGCAGAATTCTTCCCAGACTGGCTGCACAATTCGGTTTTGCCACCGAAGAATTCTTCAAATACAATTTCCCTCCAAATGTCTATGTATTCTATACTTTCCAAACAGATATTTACGTACAAATACCAAATAATATCCATTCTTGGAGCTTCCTGAATTCCCTGTTTTAGTATACATTGGAAAGTATTTATGCCCAAACATGATCAAAAATCAAAAAGATGATCAGAAAATGTAGATGGATTATTCATTCCAAATACCCGTCATACATTTTATATGATAACCCAAGGTCAAAATTATACTTGAAGGTTGTCAGGTATCGGCATTAATTACTCAAGTATGACCTTGAAATTGAAAACAATACATTTTAATTTATTCTCGTCGTGAAAACTCCCAATAGTCAATTATATAGAGCTTCGATTAGGCCCTTCACAATAAATTGTGTGTTTCCGGTTACAAATTTGAAAAAGAGGATGAGGCGACTTTTTATTATTTATTATTTATTAATTTGGGGATTTTATTATTTGGGCACGGTTCAAATTAATATCGGCACCGCTTTAGTCTTTTGACTGACAACAAAAGGTATATACACCATAAAACAAAGGCAATACAATGTTGATTGATCAGCAAGTATGGCTATGACCATGCCAGCAGGAGAGGGGTGGGAAACAAAATAAGATGGACCAAAATAGCTACCAATTGTTTTTATTAAACAAAATGTTGAAAAAGGGACCACCGGAGATACCAAACAAAATGAATATACAATTAAAAAAGGGGTCTTTTGATATACATTATACAAGATGGCATGGTCTGTTCTACAGTAGACCTACTCCCACCCCTGGGGTTGCATATCACTTTGGTTCAACTAAGGTAACGTATTTGAAAAATTAAACTGTTTTTTATGCATAGAAAATAAAAAGCTAGAAACTTCAACGGCAAAACACAAAATCCATTTTAATACTCGGTTGTATGTGAGTTTTGGTCATTGGACAGCCCTCACCCAAATACAGCAAAGTAACATTTTTCCTCCCATCTCTCATCTTCCCTCAGCCCCGGACCACCCAAATGATACCCACCCGACCCCACCCCACCACAGCCATGGCCATTTTCCTCCATCCCCCTTCACCCAACCCATCATCCTCCCCCACCCCATCCCCAATCTCAAAATGTATACAGCAACAAGTTTTTCTCGATTACCCCCACCCCCACCCCCATATCAACCACTACACACTCTAAGAAATTAAAGAACCCTTTTTTGTCCTGCCACGAGAACCCTTAAAGGCTTTTTAAAGAACCAAAAATAGTTCCCCAAACGTGATACAGAACCATTTTTGGTTGATACAGAACCATTTTTGGTTCTATGAAGAACCTTGTTTGGTTCTTCAATTTTCAAGAACCTTTTTTGAAGGTTCAAGAGAGAGGTTCCTTATAGAACCTTCAAAAAAGGTTCTTGAAAATTGAAGAACCTCCAAAAGGTTCTTCATCGAACCAAAAATGGTTCTGTATCAACCAACAATGGTTCTGTACCATGTTTGGGGAACTATTTTTGGTTCTTTAAAGAACCTTTAAGGGTTCTCCTGGCAGGACAACTTTAGAACCATTTTTTCTAAGCGTGCATGACTACCACCCCTCGACCCACCCAATCTACACCTAGCACATAAAGTCCCTGACCAGGTGCTTTGAGGTTGGCTAATTCAAAATATATAATCGGTACCAAAAATCTGAGATATACTCCCAGGGGGGCCAGTCAAACATAATGGTGTACACACGTGTGACCAAATTTTTTCCAGACACCCCCTAAACAAGTTTTACCCTGCAAGCAAAATTACCCCCTAAACAAGTTTTTAGCGCGCTTTCCTTGCAAATTTTGACCCCTAAACAAGTTCTTGCCAGAATATGACCCCTAAACAAGTTTTGTCTATTTGCGATTATGACGCTGTAGAGACGAGTGACACACATGCATTCTCAAATTGGAAATGAGACGCTCAAAAGAAATCGCAAAAACGGGGATAACATTCTTCTGGGAACGGAGAACAAAACAAGTTACCCTAAACACGTTCGACAGGTATTTTAAGCCACCCTTTTTCTTGAAAATCAGCGTTTTTGATACCCTTAACGCGTCACTCGCGTGACGCGTCCAACACTGAAAAAACACCCCTTTTTACGCGTTTTTTTGGTCACGCCTGTGTACACTATTATGTTTGACTGGCCCCCCCGGGGATATACTTTAAATGAGCAAATTTCTTCTCCGCAGTTTGATACCTCATTCAACAAAATCGAATGGATACTTTTAAAGTTATGGCGATTTCAATGACCGCGCATAACAACAGCAAAGTTGCACTAGGTATTCATTGAATTGTGTGTGATTACTGTCAAAACTGTCACACAAATCAATGATTTCCTATACCTAGTGCAACTTTGCTGTTGTTATGCCCGGTCATTGAAATGTCGATTTCGTGTTACTGGCAAGTCACGAACGCAATGATCAAAATGAAATTTGGGTCTAAAAATGTGCGAAATAGATGGAAAACAGCATTTTTCAAAGGGAAAATGTAATATAATAAAATATTATCAAATAATAAAATATATGACGAGGGGGGACTTTTGGACGCGCGCTCGTAACAGGAAACACACATTTTATTGTGAAGGGCCTTAGTTCTGTTACCATAACAACCAGGTCGGATTACAGAAATAAATGAATGCTTGAATGATAAATTATAAAGAGCTTCAATTGGTTCTGTTACCATAACAACCAGGTCGGACTGCAGAAATAAATGAATGCATATTAAATGATAAATTTACCAATATAGCATCACATGGAAGGTGTATAATACATTCTGCTGTTAAATGATAAGTTCAGCGTAAAATGCGAGCCAGCCATTAATAACGAATTATTTACATCACTACCAATTTACATGAAACTTCTATATTTTGAGATATTAAAACTAAATTACCAGGAAAAGCATTTGATCATGTTTATTGTTTTTTTCTTTTGAATGTAGCGTGGAAAATGTTTCTGATTGATGAGATTTCAAAAATATAGGCGGTTTTTCATTTCTTATACATGTACTTCATATGGCATAGTCAGTGATCAATAATACTCGTATAAGTCAATTTCAGAAGGCTTCTTTTTTGAAATCAGGACAGGCCATTTGTTCAATTGTTCTCGTTAATATGATGCTTTTCCATGCTATAAGTATTATTGTGAATTTCTTTTAAATCGACATGATTTTTTTCTTCACAATTCGTAAATGTCCCTAAAATCAATAATCACTGAAAAAATGAAATCAAAATAAATGAACAACCTATTGGAGTTGGAAAATCACTTTTTAGGTGGCGGTCGGTGTTTTCCCGTAAAACGTTTATAATACTCGTAAGCATGTTGCTAGATGTATTTTTACTCAGTTGATTTGCACCCAGACGAAATTTCAGTATAGTCTGCAGCACTACTGGCAGCAGGTGGTAGGTGTGTAGTCTGCTTCGTATACCGTGTATAATTTCACTGTCACACGATCGAACAACAACCTCTGATACTTCGCCTTGCCGAAAACCGCTCCTGTGACAGTGAAATTATACAAGGTATACAAAGTCGACTAGTAGGTGTGTGACGTGCCCGTGATGTGCACCCACAAATTTGGTCCGTACGAATTGAAAATACGTATATTAAATAATACCCAGAATACCGGCTAATCGCCGAAATTGTTCAAAAGAAATATAATCAATTGGAATTAATTATCAAACTTCATCGCTTTTTAGTAGAATTAGTTTAATGATATGCGAATACTAGAGTTGATTAATAGAAATCGCAGATTTTGGCAAATTGTATCGGCCATTATCTGCTACCGGGCTGCTGCCAGATTTATCCACCATCGTCTGATTTTTCATGAATTTTAAGTTTTAACTGGGACTAAAATAAAGTTAAGTGATTTTAGTTCCAGGTTATATTAAATGCAACTCAAAAGCCACTTTCTTGCCCGCTTTCCTGTTGTGAAGCGGTTTAAGCACAGTAACGGAATTTCAGATTCAACGAGCCGAAACTGTCAAGTCCCGTGAACCAGTGAGTGACAGTTTGCGTGAACTGACTAGATTCAAATCAAACGCCTGGGCAGTGATTGTGTTGGTTCCCGCGATCAAGCGTTGGTATCGACTCACGACCCACGGACAAAATAATGTGGAGCTCCAATATCAAGGAACCAACATGGGCGAGCGATGAGGTCACTTGCGACCAGAGCACATTGCCAATGTCATTGGTACACGTTTGTGGCACTTTCCTTTTTTGGATAAAATAATTTTAAAAAAACGAAAGTAGGCTAACTATCGTTGATTAATAAAAAATTAATATTATACTTCTACAGTATACCATCGTGATACTATATATTTTTTATCGATTCTTATATCATTCACGATTGAACTGTATTATCGATCAAACTTGGTATGAAATTTCACATTTTTCGTGAGGTCTGTATTTTAGCGCATTTATACTATAGTCATTACTCATTAGTGTCACTTTATTTACTTATAATCAACATTTTAGATAGTCCAGTCGTTACTACATGTACGCTTACCTTAGATCCAATCTGGTTTCCACACTGCCCTGCTTGAAGATGGACGATTTCACGCATTTTGATGTGTTTTTGTGCGAAATAGTATATTTTTGAAGACGATATCTCTGCGATCCGTTCCCGTAAGCTGGTAAGCTGCGTATGCACGCGAAACAGCGAGCGAGCGGCGAGATTAAGAAACCGTTGGTACATGTGTAGAATATTAGCGCTGTGGTTGGTTGACTTGCTTTAGACGACCTCGACCCTAGGCCTCGGTTTCGGTGCAAAATCTATACATAGGTAAATGAGGAATTGCAGCTGAACAAAGGTTGCTAGAATTTATATTCAAAGTAGCCTATCTTGTTGCTAAAAGTGATATTTTCTTGTATTTTGAAATTTCGGCAGTTATAAACTTATATAGCCTATCTTGTTGCTAAAAGTGAAATTTTCTTGTATTTTGAAATTTCGGCAGTTATAAACTTATATAGCCTTGAGTTATCATGCATATCATTACGGTCCCCGGCGGGGTAAGTGTCAACAAGAAGAGTTTTAAAATAAAAACCTCGCTTAGAGGGGGTTGAGTTCGAATGCTAGCAGAAATTTTCACTACGACGCGTTATGTCTTATTCATGCCGACTCCATGGTAACCTCGCTGATGTAACTTCGGCGTTCGCTGACATGGTTACAGCATGGTTACAGTACGCATAGAGATAAACAAACACGGCCCGTATCAAGAGTCTGAAACAGCCCTGTATTTTACTGTTTTGCTCATATCTTTGTCAATTCTGTACGGTTTTCGGCCATTTATATCGGGATTTATATATTCACCATAGGCGTGCGCAGGATTTTTTTACCCGGGGGGGCTTAAAAATAAATTTCATTGGTTCGCACCGCTATCCGCGGTAACGAGTCTGAGGGGAATGTGCCCCCTTGGATTGGATTTTTGGCTTGGATTGGATTTTTTGGAATATTGGCTATTGTCAAAAGAAAGGTTTAACCGGGAGTTTAACAAACCGTTCCTGAAGCCATGTTGTTAAGTTTGACTTATAATATGAAACTAATTTGCGCGTAGCGCGCCAAAAATGTCTATTTTAACACTAAAAAGGTCCAGAAAACGTTTCTGAAACCATCTTGTTCCAATTAAATAACAAAATTTGCTATATGTAAAAATAAAGGTTTAGAAAAACGTTCTTGAATAATAAATAATCAGTGAAACTAATACGCGCGTAGCGCGCAAAAAAATGTATATTTTAACACTAAAAAGTTTCAGAAAACGTAATAAAACAAAATAAAAAAATAATTCCCGCGGAGCGCGAAAAAATTGGCTATTGTAAAAATAAAGGTTTAGAATTTTTTTTCTGAAGCTATCTTGTTAAGCTTGAATAATAAATAATCAGTGAAACTAATACGCGCGTAGCGCGCAAACAAATGTATATTTTAACAATAAAAAGGTCCAGAAAACGTTTCTGAAGCCATCTTGTTCAAATTGAATAACAAAATATTTAAAAAAAATGGCTATTGTATAAAGAAAGGTTAAAAAAACGTTCCTGAAACTATCTTGTTAAACTTGAATAATAAAACATTCCAACCAATTCGCGCGTAGCGCGCAAAAATTGGTTATTTTTACACTGAAATGGTCCTGAAAACGTTCCTGAAGCAATCTTGTTAAGCTTGAATAATAAAACATTGAAAATAATTTGTGCAAAAACTGGTTATTTTAACACTAAAATGGTCCTGAAAAACGTTCATAAAGCCATTTTGTTTAAGCTTGAATAATAAAAAAATGAAACCAATTGGCTCGAAACGAGCAATAATGTCTAGTTTACTAACTGAAATGGTCCAGAAAACGTTCTTGAAACATATTGCAACGTTGTTATAAAGCTGGAATAAACATTGAAAGCAATTCCGCGAAGCGCGCAAAAAATGCTACTTTAACACTAAAAAGCTCCAGAAAAACGTTCCTGAGCGTACAAACTGTCACTTTTTTAAAACTAAAATGGTCCAGATAAACGTTCCTTAAGCCATCTTTTTATAACTTGAATAAAGACACATTGAATCTAACTCGCGCGAAGCGCGCCAAAATTTCTGACTAAAATGGTCCAGAAAACGTTACTGAAACCATGTTGTTAAGCTTGAATAGCAATGGCGTATAGGTAGGTTATTCATATTGGAGGGGGAGGGCGAGAAATGAAAATGAACCGACAAGACTTTTGTGAGCCAAGAAATGCGCGCGAAACTTTTCGACTTTACACCTATTTTTGGCACGATCGAGGTACATTTTTACTCTTAAACAAGCTTGTAGCAAAGAATGTTGCACTTTTTTATGATTCCCCCCATCATTGTCACGGTGGGGACGATGCCCCCCCCCCCCCCAAGCCATTTTTTGCGCGAATTAGTTTCAATATTTAACTATTCAACAGTGGCGTCGCCAGGGGGTGCTACACATTATGCGAGCGTAGCGCGCGAATTCTTTTTATCTGTGTACTTTTGACCATCATAATTCCATGAATTCTGTGGTCAAATGAACCGACGTCAATATTTGGGGGGGGGGGGGGTCGTCTTTTTTTTGAGGGGGGGGGGGGGGGGCATCGTCAATGATGGAGGGAATCATAAAAATGGTGTTGGTTTTTTTTGGGGGGGGGAAGGCCCCACCGTGACAATGATGGGGGGAGCACTCCCCGCTTGCACTGTCTATGCTCGTTACCCTTCCTCCTTATCTTCCTTTTTATTTTTTACTCTTTTGCAAATGTGGGTGGGGGGGGCTGTCTCCCTAGTTACGCCACTGGTGATTCAGAGGGCCGAGTTGTTGGGTTTTAACTTGCCTGGATGACCTAAAACTCTCCTTGCTATATCAATATTTAATTTGGTTATAAAACACTCACATGGTGGTTCAGAGACGTAGAGAAAAAGTGAGAGACACTATTAAAAGCTCCTGGCTTCTCCTTTTCCCTCCCCTCCTCCTCCCCTCCTCCTCCCGGGCACTCAACTTTTTTGGGGGGTAGGGGTGTGCCACCCAGGGTCTCAATTAGGGGGGCTACAGAACTGAACTGAGTGGATTTTATGACACAAAAAATAGGGTCTTAGGAACTTGTTTTTTTCTTCAAAAAAGTAGGTCTTGAGATCTGGCCTATGGTTCAATTTTGATTAGCAAGAACGCAAATTTGCGATTTTGTTGGGCTTAAGAACGCAAAATGTTCGAAGAATTGGGGTTTGGAACGTAACATACAACATTACGCAAATTATTGCAAGACCAGCGGCAGTGGCGTAGCTAGGTTCTTCATATTGGAGGCGAGAAATGCAAATGAACCGACAAGATGAGCCTGAGTGAAGTAATGCGCGACGTCAATGCCGGGAGGGGGGGGGGGGATCCCCAAGTCACCCACCGCCCGTGGCTTATCTCAACCCCCAAGACCTAACCATCTGCCGTACAGAATTGACCAATTATGAGGGGGAACGAAACTCATGTATTCTTACAAATTTCGTGATAAAAGTATACTTATAGCTACTTGTGTTATTTCATTTTGTAGGTGTCTATCTGGTAGGGGCTACTACTAGCGGCGGGAGCCCGTTCGAAGAACGGGCGTCCCGCTAGTAATGGGGCAATCACATGTATCCGTGTAAGCTGAGCGGCCCCTTACCGTGTGGAAAATGGGTGCGGACGGCGGCACACACGGTGGGCCGTTTCCCGTCCGTTGAACACGTTCAGGGGACTTTGCCGGCCACCGGAGATTTAAACATGCTCAAAACTCCTGGCGGGTAAGTAAAAGCGGCGGTGAACGATAGGAGCCCGGTATGAAGACGGTATAAGGACGGCGCACCCGTTCGCACCCGTTTCGCACACGTTTCGCACCCGTTTCACGCCCATTCGCAGGGCGGTGATGGACGGTAGTGGACGTCGACCATCTTAGCGATGCGGGCTGCGAATGGCCGCATTAAGCCTGGAACGGACTCGCGTTCCGGACTCTCAGCAGGCATGTTGCAACTCTCTAAATGTAAAAGAGCTAAAACTCACTCTTTCGAGAGCTTTAGGAGGGACAGCTCTTTTTTTTGGAGTGAAGTTCACTCTTAAAAGAGCGATCACTCTAAAAAGAGTTAAAATCACTTTGAAAAGAGTGGAACCTAATTGTTTGGACTCTGTTGTTTTTCTATTAGACGGTAAGGTGGCCGCCTACCATTACCGCCCTGCGAACTGGCGCGAAACGGGTGCGCCGTCTGTATGCCGTCCTCAAACCGGGCTCTCACCGTTTGCCGCGGATTTTACTCATCCGGCAGGAGTTTTGAGAATGGTCAAACTTCCTGCCGGGCGCGGATGGCCGGCAATGTCCCCGGCAACGTGTTCAACGGACGGGAAACGGCGTGTGTCACCGTCTGCTCCAATTTGTCACACGGTAATGGGCCGGCCAGCTCACACGGATATATGTGAGTACAAATGTATTTTACAGAGATTCCCGGAATGTGAGTGAAGCGCGAGCTTGAGCGCTCAGCTTGTACAGGGCAGTTTGATGACGTTATCAAGGCGGTTCGGTCGGTACCCAAGCGTTTCGGCCGGTGAGGAGGTGGTATGAGCCCGGTTCCAGGCCGATGAGGACCAGGTATAGAACAGTATGAACCCGGTGACAAAAAAAAATCAATGCGGCCGTTGACAGTTTTTGCTGATTGTTCACCGTGTTGGGTTCACCGTGTTGGACCAGCTCACACGGATACATGTGATTGCCCCATAAGCTATAAATGGTCGAAAACCGTACATAATTGACCTAGATACTCTCTTAAATCAAAAGATTGAAAAGTAGATCTAATAGAGTGAAATTTCAATATATCGGACTGAAATTTCACTCTTAGATTGAACATTTTCAATCTTTTAAGATCCTTCCCTAAGCACAATCTTTAAGATTGACTTTTCAATCTTTTGATTTAAGAGAGTATGAGCAAAAACACAGCCCAAATCCAGGGCTTTTCAGACTATTTCGTCGGGCCATGTTTGTTTATCTCTTTGCGTATTGTATCCATGCAGACGGCGCGAGTAACGCGTAGTAGTGCGCCGTGAACATAGTCGCGCGCACACACGGGCGGGCAAATAATGGAGAAATGCGATGTGCTAAGTAAAATGGTTAAGGTTAGGCCTTGGGGGTTGAGATAAGCCGTTTGCGGGTGGGGTGAAATGAAGTATGTGGTTTGGGAGGTAGGTGGTAAATGTGGAATAACCGGAGGGCTATGGGGTAATGAAATAATGGGGTTTCTGATATAATAAAAACATGGTATGGCGAATCTAAATCACGTAACAGTGTCAGATGTGGGATCTGACGGGTAGTCCTGATTATTTACGAGATATAAATGATACTAAACCATAGAATATAGCTTATGACAGGAATCATGCAATTTCAGGTCTAAATATTAATATTATGCCTGCATTATATATATGTGATATGGGGTAATGACGGGAAACATTCAATTTCAGGTCAGGAATGTATTATTTTTTCAATTTCATGCCCGTGAGGGTCTTTATTTACAAGCTCTCAACATTAAAAGACAACATAATATAAAACGTACATACATAAAAACACACACCATCAATCGGTATATTGTAATGACAAAGTTTTTTAAAAATAAATGAATACAGTAATAAATAAAGAATTGTATTACAATAAAGGCTCCCATTTTTTAATATGGCTTCCCAGCTTTCCTTTACTCGTAGCAATTTGTTTTTTCAACTTTTTGCACAGAAAGGACCCATTCTTTAAAGTGTTGAAAAACCAACCTCGATTCTTGAACTCGACACTTATAAATATACTTTTTGGCCAAGATAATAATCATAATGAAATTGGTGTTGCTACATCAGTCATACCCAAGACATTGATATACGAAATAATAATTTGGAATTTCAAATCATTTAACCATTTGATTACTTCCTTCCAAAAGGAAGAAGTCAAATCACACAACCACATTTACGGCCGAGTGCACCAATGGCGAATAGCTGAAGAATAGCGCTACCTCGCTAACTGAGGCGTAACCCAAAATGTTGAGAGCACCAAACCGGGGTAAGCAACTAGGCTAGTAACTGGCGGTTAATTTACGCTTAATCTTATACCTCACCGGACCCAAGAGTAAGTTGGAGCATAACAGTTTATGCTGTAACTAAACGACAATTTCTTATTTGCTCGATGGACGATTACATACATGTAGATATGATGATCAGTGGGAGAATCTTATCATGCAATTTATTATCAACTTGTGTATAATAATTATACTCAATGATACAATTAAGACCAATTTATTATAACATATTTTAAAGCTATCCACAATCATGCATATACACTGACAGTTGTAAAAAATAGTTCAAACAATCAAGCATCCAATCAATCAACCAATAATTATTTAATTAATTAATTAAATAACATGAAATCAAATAGATAAACACATTTATAAATAAATATGCCTATTGAATGAATACTATAAATAAAGTTAATAAAAAGATGAATACAAAACAATAATATATATGCCTCTACATTAATAAATCGATTGATTAATGTCAATACATTACTGTAGTTCATAGAAATTGACATAAATGATTTCATTAAAGTCACCATCTTTTTTTGAAGAAAAACAAAATAAAAAAATGGGAATCACGGGAATCGAACCCGTGATTTACGTTTATAAAAGCCAGGATCACAGTAAAACGCCACAGAGATTTGACTCTAGAATTGTGATAGTTTTATTATTTAACCATTGATCATTTATTTAAAACGAATGGATTTTGATCGTGAAATTGTTGCCATTTTATACCATTTTGTATGTTACTCTCGCACAAAAATTGTTTATAATGTAATTTTTGAAAGAATGGTAATAAACTTTGAAATTTTCGAACACAAAAGAGGGCGTCATATTCACAGATTTTATTGCTCTAATGGACGTGGTGTGACGTGTTGCATTATTCATGTTATTTAAATCAACGCTTAACGTAGCGACTGACGACACATTTTGATAATTCTACGGAACACCATTCGTGACAATATGATTGCTGTTTGATACATGTACACATTTGACGCATGCGACAATTAATTTTGTAAGGGGACGATGCTGATTAATGTGGATATTTACCTCGTTACTATGATGGTGTTACTCGCCAGTTATGCTCTAAGAATGACATCGTTAGTAAGTTACGCTACAATTAGAGTATAAACTACTAGGGAGGTAGCTTATCTCCATATTAAGTTACGCTAGTTTGGCGCACTCACTCGGCCGTAAATGTTTGACAGTTTCCTTCTCATAATAATAATAATAATAATAATAATAATAATAATAATAATAATAATAATAAAATAATAATAAAACAAGGATTTATAAAGCGCTTTACTAACCAATGGATGCAAAGCGCTGAGAAAGTAGAAGAAAAAGAGTGAAGAAGCGACACAGGATCAAAGGAAGACAATGATCATGAAGATGGAAAAGGGTGGGATTTAAGGAGCCTTTTGAAGGTGGTCATATTGTCAGCACTTCTGATGCTGGCGGGAAGTGCATCCCACAGGCGAGGAGCTGCTATAGAAATGACTCTGTCACCCGCCTTTTTGATGGAACGTGGAACAACAAAGGATGTGACCGAGCTGGACCGGAGTGAATAAGCATTGCTATGGATCTGAAAAAGGCACATATGTAGCCGGGAAGAGAGAGATTGAAGGACTTGTACATGTAGGTCTGGACAAGACTCTTGAATTGAATTCTTTGGGCCACAGGCCTGAAGGAGGGGAGAAGCATGAGAACGTTTAAGTTGTTTTACGATCAGACGAGCCCATTTGTTCTGCAGTTTCTGAAGACGGGCAAGATCCTTCCTGTCAATACCATTCATGAGGGTATTACAGTAGTCGAGCCTAGATAAAATGATATACATCCTTATAATATTTGTCACTCTCAACCTTACGAATTTGAAATAGAAACACATAAGTTGGTAGAATCCTATGAATAAATCTGTACTGAAAATAATGAGAATGTGCATCAATTGTTATGAGTAAACATCATTCCAAATGATTTGATTATCAGTATCAAACTCTTCAACCCACTTGTGCTGAGTGGTAGGTGTAAATTACTCTGGTTCAACAATTTATATGCAAATTAGCTTCCTTTCACTGCACTTTCCAAATCAATCCATACCTTAGGCGTCTGGCTTTGGTTACATTTTGTCAGATAACCTTTATAGTGCTTGTAGATCACATTAAAGGCAGATGTTCCGATTTTCAACTTGAAGTTTTCTATTCTACATGAAAGGTCATCCTTAAAAAAGTCGTGTTCCAAAGTTTGAGTTGCATAGCTCTAATGGTTCTTATTTTAGACGCACAAGATGCTGTGAACTGTACCCATTGAGTAGTACACAAACTATATCGGTGGTTACCACCATTCGCGGTAATTCGACGTTACTTCATCGATTTCTCCGTAATTATACCAATTTAGGCCGTCCAATTTCAGTATGATGATGAGAAAAATACGAGCTTTCATATGATATGAAAATCTCCATATGTTTGAAATAATTCTGTGTTACGAAAATGTGATCGGGTCATCTACCTTTAATCACACCCAGGAATTTCAAAATAATTCAATCAATATCATACAACATATGGCATCCAATGATTATTATGAATTAAATGGCATCCAATGATTTTTATGAATTAAATCAGAAATAAAATTAACTCCTTTGATGCTCCATGATTTGAAATACACAGTTCTTTTGTTAATCTTAAAGGTAGATGTTCCGATTTTGAACTTTTTGAGTGGTAGGTGTAAATTACTCTGGTTCAACAATTTATATGCAAATTAGCTTCCTTTCACTGCACTTTCCAAATCAATCCATACCTTAGGCGTCTGGCTTTGGTTACATTTTGTCAGATAACCTTTATAGTGCTTGTAGATCACATTAAAGGCAGATGTTCCGATTTTCAACTTGAAGTTTTCTATTCTACATGAAAGGTCATCCTTAAAAGAGTTGTATTCCAAAGTTTGAGTTGCATAACTCCAATGGTTCTTATTTTAGGCGCACAAGATGCCGTGAAATGTGCCCATTGAGTTGTACACAAACTTATTGGTGGTTAACCACCTTTCGCGGTAATTCGATGTTATTTCACCGATTTCTTCGTAATCATACTGATTTGGACCGTCAAATTTCAGTATGTTATTAAATCAGAAAAATATGATCTTTCATATGATATGAAAATCTCCATATGTTTGAGAAAAATCTGTGTTATGAAAATGTGATCGGGTCATATACCTTTAACACATGAGTTACATGTATACCATAAAAACATCATCAATATTATACTTGACAAACATTGCTTAACTTAAACCAGGACTTCAACACATCTTTAAGAAATGTGATACCAATTTGATCATATATAATTAAAATCAGAAGGAGCTGCAGGTTTACATGACTAAATCCAATCACTAAAGGGTGCCAGGCATATTGTTTACATCTGCATATTCAATTGTGTCAAGAACTAGCCGCACATTTCCACAAATATACCTGTTAGTTAAGAAACCTGTTTGATCATTAGAAATAACAGAATTTAAAGGTATGTGTTCCGATCACCTTATTTTTGGGCTATGAATTTTTTTTTCACATCAAGATATTTTGATATCAGAAGAATCCCCATGTTTTTCTCATTATGTTTGTAAAATCTTAATGTTCCATTTAGAAATTATAGGCTAAAATGTGGTGAATTACTGACAAAGGTGGTTAATCACCAGTCAGTTTGTGTATTACTCAATGGGCAAATGTATTGTGACCTTGTGCTTCCTAAATTAGAACAATTGCAGTTATGCAACTCAAACTTTGGAATGCGACAATTTTCAGGATGACCTTTCATGGAAATTAGAAAACATCAAGTTGAAAATCGGGCCGGAAATCAGAACATCTACATTTAATCAGTCTTTAATCTATTTGCAATTAGCTATTTTGGAATCAACATTGAGCAGTGTAACATTAACAGCTCCTCGTCCTTACTAGGGGGGGGGGGGGGGGGGGGGGGGGTACCGCGCCATTTTGCGATATTTTGCGAAAACGATCGTGGTTATCACGTGATACGTAAAGTTGAAAAAATAATTTACACTGTTTTAACGAAATGCACTATGGGATTGTGTTACCAGCCTAAAATCAAAGAGGTCGCAAACTTGCTTACAATTGTATATTAGCCTAGCTATAACAAGCTAAAAGTGACATATCTGAATGTATAAACATAGTGTGCAAAGGAGAAATTGTTGGGCACACTGGTAAAATGATTTTACAACAAGTTTTGCTATCCTTATCAAACTGAACACAATTTAAATCACTCATTTATCGAGCAATAATGTAATTTTTTACGCATTTTAATTGTTTAGATACAAAGTTGAATGAATCAAGAGTTAAATGATAGATAAATAAATAAAAAGAAAACTATAAACGCATGGGCGGCCTTTATAATTTATAAAAATTGACATAACAATGATGTTACATTAATCCACCATCAAGTTTAAAAGATAAGTTTACATGACTAAATCCAATCACTAAAGTGTGCCAGGCATATTGTTTACATCTGCATATTCAATTATGTCAAGAACTAGCCGCACATTTTCACAAATATACCTGTTAGTTAAGAAACCTGTTTGATCATTAGAAATAACAGAATTTAAAGGTGTGTGTTCCGATCACCTTATTTTTGGGCTATGAATTTTTTTTTCACATCAAGATATTTTGATATCAGAAGAATCCCCATGTTTTTCTCATTATGTTTGTAAAATCTTAATGTTCCATTTAGAAATTATAGGCTAAAATGTGGTGAATTACTGACAAAGGTGGTTAATCACCAGTCAGTTTGTGTATTACTCAATGGGCAAATGTATTGTGACCTTGTGCTTCCTAAATTAGAACAATTGCAGTTATGCAACTCAAACTTTGGAATGCGACAATTTTCAGGATGACCTTTCATGGAAATTAGAAAACATCAAGTTGAAAATCGGGCCGGAAATCAGAACATCTACATTTAATCAGTCTTTAATCTATTTGCAATTAGCTATTTTGGAATCAACATTGAGCAGTGTAACATTAACAGCTCCTCGTCCTTACTAGGGGGGGGGGGGGGGGGCGGTACCGCGCCATTTTGCGATATTTTGCGAAAACGATCGTGGTTATCACGTGATACGTAAAGTTGAAAAAATAATTTACACTGTTTTAACGAAATGCACTATGGGATTGTGTTACCAGCCTAAAATCAAAGAGGTCGCAAACTTGCTGACAATTGTATATTAGCCTAGCTATAACAAGCTAAAAGTGACATATCTGAATGTATAAACATAGTGTGCAAAGGAGAAATTGTTGGGCACACTGGTAAAATGATTTTACAACAAGTTTTGCTATCAAACTGAACACAATTTAAATCACTCATTTATCGAGCAATAATGTAATTTTTTACGCATTTTAATTGTTTAGATACAAAGTTGAATAAATCAAGAGTTAAATAATAGATAAATAAATAAAAAGAAAACTATAAACGCATGGGCGGCCTTTATAATTTATAAAAATTGACATAACAATGATGTTACATTAATCCACCATCAAGTTTAAAAGATAGAAAAATATAAGGATAACAAGCAATTTACGGGAATCGAACCCGTGATTGCCGATTACCAACGACATGGCCAACGTATGCACGCCAAAGAGATCGATGAGTGAAATTGTGATGATTTTATTATTTAGCCATATCCATTTATTTATAACGAACGGATTTTTATTGTGCCATTTTTGCCAAATTTGTGTGTTTCTCTTGCACAAAATATGTTTGTAATGTGATTATACTCCTTATTTTTGAAAGAACGGAAAAAAACGTTGACATTTTCGAACACAAAAAATGGCGTCATTTATACGGTCCACAATCAGTGTGCGACTGAACTATATATGAAGCTAAGCTTCATGACTGAACGTGTGTCGTGACGTGACGTGTTGCATTATTCATGTTACGATCTCTTGTATACACAGCGAACATGCACCGGGGTCATGGGTTAATGCACTGTGCAATTCTACATTCCCGACAGACACTGTTCAAAGGCACAAAAGGTGGACTTGTTTTAAGCATTTTTTGCAATTCTAAGGTGTGTGGATCGTGTTTCTTTAACAAATTGGTTAGAAATCCATCCATTTTAGAACATCTGAAATTTAAAGTGAACCCATACACCTGGGAAAGTATGATGCCAAGGGCATATATTTTGCACGTAAATCCAATACAAAAATTGAGAAAATCGACCAAAATATGACGTCATGACCATTGCTTCGGGACAAAATGGCTTCGTCGACTTACAGAAAGCTGACCAGTTTGAAATGCATTATTAACATGATTAAACGACTAAACTAGAATTGGGCTGATCTGGTTCCAAAATAGTTTGTAAAATTAAATAGGGTATCCATCTGACCCGAGGGCTTTTACCATTTGGCAGTGATTTATTGACATTTACACATTCACCAATCGAAATAACACCTTCACACATGTACGCCTCGTCACCCGAGAATTTAGGAATATCATCAACAGTGATACCAATGTTCTAAAGAATGTTTTCATCCACACTATATAGTCAATATTGCTCGTATACAACTTAGAATAAAAATCTACTTCATTAAGAATTAAATCACTATCCGTTATTACATCACCGTACTCTTACAAATTTCGTGATAATGTTTGTATAACTTATACTATTTTTAAATTTCGTTGGTGTCTATCTTGTAGGCGCTAATTACTAGCGGGAGCCCGTTCGAAGAACGGGCATCCCGCTAGTCCATATAACATGTATAAGGAATAGACGGGTGATCTTCCAACTGTCCAAATAGTTTTTCATGTTGTCAGCTGCATTCTTCGAACATTGAATTCATGGTTTCACATTCGGTTTCATGGAAACGTAGTATTCACACCTGTTTCCGGAGGTCGTTCAGGCGGCGCAGGAGAAGGAGAACTCCGTTCATCTTGTGGAGGTTCTCGGTCTCCTAGTATTTGTAGATAGTATGCATTTTCTTCCCGAGTATCTTGCTTATTGTCATGTTTATCTAATTGCTGTGTATCACCAATTTCCTGGTAAGTATTGTTATCACAGTTACCAGTCGTCTGTTGTGGTTGTGCATCGGTAGAGTGGCGGCATCTGTGGAAATAGAGATAGTTTTTGTTCATATGATCCTGTTCTAGGCCTTACTGTCTAATTTATTTTAATTTTTGGCCTGTCAAAAATGTTGATGCCTTTAATCTTGTACTTACTTGTGGCATACAATGATGACTGCAATGACAACTAGTAAGACACATACTCCGGCTAATGCACTACCAACTATTGTCGATGTCGCAATGGGAATGCCTTGTGGCATGTGTGGAGGACCTGCAATTGAACGGACAGTAAATATGAAGTTTCAGAAGTTTCCTAATCTACCGTGGTTAACTGACTTCATAATCACATTAATGCATTGTCTGATCACCTTTGTACCTTTGTGTTTGACTTTCACGTTGAACAAGTGTGGACATTCATACGGGGTGAAATTTTAGGTGGAAACATCCCATATTGCTAATTTAGAGAGTTGGTATTTCTGTCATTCGGCCTTTAAACACCGGCTTGAACATAGGCGCATTCAAAATTGTAAGCTATACGCTACTTGCACGCAATCGCCATAGAATGAAAGCGAGGCTCTCCCCTCGGATCTCGCGCGCACAACCGCATCACGCGATGCACAAACCTGCGTGAAACCACGACGCAATGTGGCGTGATAGTGCGTGGTGATGGCAGAGCCTCACTTTCAAGGGTTCCATCGATGTACCGTGCAAGTACCATCACTTCAGCGGAAGGTACAGATGGATAATTATCAGCGGTGTCGAGAAGGCGGCCAAGGGCATGAGGGAAGAAAAGGATTTCCATTTATATCCAACAACTGCAAGGCCACTGTAAAGCCAGTAACATGCATGACATGAGTAAAGGGCTCAGCAGATTCCACAACGCTCCAACGCTGAGCGCAAGCGTTGGCCACCGTTGACCAATCAGGCTGCGTCATTTTGTTGTGGTTGAGCTACTACGCATGTGTGAGAGCGCCAAGAGTTTTGTGGAGTTTGCTGAGCCTGTAAGTTTGATGTGTGTTCATAATGCTATGATATGACGATGATTTGCATCGATTGCATGAGTAATCAGTGACTGATTTGACATGTTTGATGCGCTTTTAGCATCGCATGCATCAAGTTGCATAGTACTTACCTTTGTGTGTTTTAAATTCAACGCTTCCAACCTTTTCATAGTGTTTATCACGTGTCAGTGCAACCACTTCAATCGTATATGTAGTATCAGGGTTGAGACCTGTGATTGTGTATTCTGTGGTACTAGAATCGGCTATAATATCTGCATTTTTTCTAATTGATGACTTATTAACAGGATTATGAATTACCTGCAATTAAGACAATAATTTATTCATTTATTGTTAGTTTGATTAACGTTAAGATGCATTTATTGATGTTATACATTGTCTTTCTTTTTATAAGCTTGAAAACCGTATATAGGAGAAATCGATATGTTCAAAGAGTCGTAAAGGGAGAAAGCACAAAAATGTCGAAACTAATCTTAATATTTCCGGATTTTTTCTCACATTTTATGGAAATCCCCTATATTGATTTTGCTGTCAATCCTTTGCTCTGGGAGCCCCATAGAATATTTTCGATCACCGGTACCAATGAATGACACTTGCTACAATTGGGTTAGAAACTAAATTGTATATTGTATATTGACAATGGCAATTCTCTCCTTTTTGGTATCACTGATCACTTACTTCACAAACTACAACTTGCTCAAAATGCAGCTGCTCGCATTCTCACAAAGAGCGTGTTTCTACAGAGTCATTAGCCGGTTGATCACGGGGGGGGGGGGGGGGGGTAGACGTCTAACAGCTCTGTAGAAACAGTCCCTGACGCCGTTAGCCTGCTAAGACAAGGAAATTTGATCATATCACTCAATATTAAAAGATCTCCACTGGCTTCCAGTTCGCGAAAGGATTCATTTTAAACTTCTTCTTTTAAACTTGGAAAGCTTTGCATGGCACTTCACCAACATATATTGCTAATCTTCTTGTTCCATATCATCCAAAACGTACTCTGCGGTCATCTGATAAACTTGTACTTGTTGTTCCACGGACTACTTCTTCATTTGGAGATCGCGCATTTTCGGTTGCTGCACGAACTCTCTGGAACTCACTACCTTATAATTTGAGATGCTGTGATTCACTTGACTCTTTTAAGAACTTGTTAAAAACAAGATTATTTGACTCAGTTTATAATTGATTTCTTTGTATATACATATATATGAAAATTATTCTCTGATCCTTGTTTATGTATTTTTCATGTTAATTTGTATTTTTGTTTTATATGTTTGCGCCTCGGAATAGTTCACCTAGATTGACGGCGCATTATAAATGCCATTATTATCATTATTATTATTAGGCTTTTAGTATGTTTTAGCCTTTACGCACCAGCCCGTTTTCGCATGCAATTTACCAAGGTTATTTTCTGGAAAGGTGTATTTTATAGTTCCCAGATTCTGAACTGAGTATCGTCCGATACTGAAACCGTCCAGTATCGTTCGATACAAAGTCAGTGTTCCAGTATCGTCCGATACTGCACATATTAAATGTTCCAGTATCGAGCGATACTGGAACACGATTATGTACCAGTATCGTCCAATACTGGGACACTATATACTGGTAGCACGTATAGCGATACTGGAACATAAAAATGTTCCAGTATCGCTCGATTATGGGACACAACTTGGTGTATGAGCGATACTGGCAACTTTTACATTCCAGGGGACCTAAAATCTGATCTGTTTAACTTCCTTACCACGAAACGAGGACATTTACAAAAAGGCATAATCAGGCTTGCATGTACGTAGACGTGTTTCAAAAATGCTAAACGCCCAGATCCAGAGAGTCTACTAGCAAATATATTTGTTCTATGAAAGACCATATCTCACAGGGGCGGATCCAGGATTTCCCAATAGGGGGGGCCAAAGCGGGGGTCAAGGGGCGGCAGCCCCTTGCGGGGGTTGAAAGGTGCAGAGCCCCCATGGCGATTTTTTTTACACGTTTTATTACACGTTTTCGCCATGTCAAAAAGGCGCCCTGTCAAAAATAAGGGGTGGGGTGCGCGCCCCCTCCCCTAAATCCGCCCCTGTCTCAGACTCAAAGACTGAAATGTAGACTCACGTGATATTCCTTTACGTTGTTCACTGCTCCCCAGGATATTTGAATGGAGAATTCAGTCGCATCGATTATGAAAACATCTGGAAAGATTTAATAAAGTACAATGTATTATCATGATTATAGCCTACGTATACACAGTGTTGAATACATGGCTTGTCTAGAGATAGCAGGTTCATGTCCAGGATGTGTCTGGTTAGGGGCCAGGACCTCCAATCCCCCGAATAAATTCACACCAATAGCGCACGAAAACTTGCTACTATATATATGTAATTTGGTTTCGATCCCGCCGAATGACGTCTTTAAATTGGATATAAATGGAGTAGGCCTAAACCTACTTTAATTCACCCGTGTTCAACTGAATGGATGCATTTCAGCCGAATGGCCAAAGAATACCGTATCGGCCTTAGCATCTGCATGTAATACTATTATCTTCAAAGTGTAAATCGATACATTAGCTGGATTTGGATCTCGTGCCTGAGCTGAATTTGGATCTCGTGCCTTACCATTCGGTGTTGTGACTACCACTTCACCAACGTGTTCGAACTTATTGTTACGCAGTGTAGCAACTACTTCTATATCATACACTGTATTCGGATGTGAGTCCAGCCATACTGAGGTTACATTCTTCGGAACAAGCTTCACATCTCTATTGCTTGGATCGTCGGAAGGCCCGTGAAGTATCTGAAAACAATGAAAAGAATGGTGACACTGCTGTGTTTGACAATGGAGTGCAAAATACTACATCTTTGTTTGTAGACTACCGTATTTGGACACTGGATATAGGTAAAGCTTCCCCTGATTAATAAAGAGTCGCACTCTGCACACTGACCAAGGATTAGCACGTCACGGTTTAAATTTGTACTTGAACATATCCCCGCAAAATATCTGCATAGATTTTCGGTGGGGTATACGGAGATGTCCAATTTGGATGTTTGGACGGACAGAAATGGCTCAAAATAATAAAGTTTATGAAAGGCCTACTTTCCTAAACCAAATAAATTATTTACTAGAGCTGACAGTCGCCCTCTAGGCTTTCAATTTGCATAATGCGTCAGTGTGTCTTGGTTACCGGACGCCGGGCCAATCGACACTATGCTCTTGCTTACATACCCGCGATTTTTGAGCCTTTATTTTTGTGCAAGCGATAGGTTCTGTGTTTTTGCCTTTCCTCCCCTGTGTCATGTTTACATTCGCATTTCTTGTCGGCTTCATCGAGACAGGTTGCGGTTCTTAAAATTCCACTCCCACCCGCCCAGTGCATACTCTCCGCGCTTCCGTCAACCCTTTTTTGAGTCAGCAATGTATATCTTGTATTCATTCTATTGCCTTTAATACCTTATAAAATTGATACAATTATAGGACATCTAAATTTACATATTATGTTGTCTCGCGGAGCATAACTCTCCAGGGGTAGGTAGGAATGAATTGTGAATCCAAATCATGTTGAATACAATGTGGAATCATGTAGACATCTGTATGAGCGATTCTCTCAGGGTAGTTTTACCAATCTTGGAATCATATGGATGTCAAATTGGATATTATGGTTCTATATCAATTCAATAATTTAGCCATAGATATCTTTCGGAGCAATTCTCGAAGGGTAGGAATTATGGGTAGTTTTACCAATCTTGGAATCTTATGGTTAAAAATGTATCAATGGTTTTATCATATGTTTCGGAAGCGAAGCCATTGTCCTTACATGATCAATTTGAACCAATTCTTTGTCATGACTTATTACTAATTATACAAACGACAATGAACGAACATCGTCACCTATTGTCATACGGTATTGTATCCATGGACGACGGTTTAATCATGATAAAATTATATCTGTAAATTATTTAAGGTACTACTTTATGTAAGTAACATTAATAAATTAAATGATGCTAAACAACATTTTTATAAATAATGGTAGACGAATCAATAATTAAATTGGTACATTAAATTGTATATTGTCTTCTTGCATGACATGTTGTATCATAGTGAAATGAAAATAATGATATTTTAGAGCGCAGAGCGCGCGAAGAAATAAAATCGTTGTAGCCGACAAGCAAATACAGTCAATTTTTCTCTTGTGTTTACTATCTGTAAATAATAAGTTATATGTTATATGTGGTCTTCACTATTTAAAATGTTACTTTGTAAATATGTTACAGGCTATGCACACAATCAGTGACTATGGTTTTTTTTGTTTCCAATCTTTAAATATTGTGTTGAGACTATTGTTATGTTATTGCATGTATTAAGTAAATAACAGGTTTTAAACAGGTCAGGCAGAGCTACAAAGCTTTGCCTGACCTGTTTAAAATCTGTTATTTACCTATTATCTATTTACCTATTATCTTATGGCATCTTTATTTAAAAGATCCAGGTCACCTTTCCTGCCTGTACCTGTTTACAGTTTTAATTTTTGCTGTCTTCACTTATTGCATGTATTAAGGTTACATGTATACCTACTTTGAACGTCAACTCGTACGTCGATCATGTACATGTAATGTATAGTGCTCATGTAGACGCACACAAAGGGAAACTACCTCAAAACATAACACAACTTTTAGAGCAAGCGGTATTTTCATTATAGACTCAATAAAGTCCATTATTTCACAATCTAGTAAGTTTATTTCGCGAATGTAATAAGGTCAAATATTTAACAGCTCAGAAGTATGAAGAATTTTTATGATTAGTGCAAAGTTCACCACATTGAAAAACTACATCACTCTCGTCTCGGCTACATAACTAACTTCGTTTTCGGAGCACTATTTGCTCTGAGCATGCTCAGTTGGATAGCACGGCCCTCTTTTGACGTAAATGCGCCAATTACGAATAACGTCTATTTTTCACACATGAGCTTTTTGAAACTCAATCTCTACCTAACAATGGTAGTAGCATGTTTGGGTTATTCTAAAGAAAAATATGAATTTTGCGTTTGTCAATTAAAATGACCATGATAAAAAAGCAAGATACTGCATACTATTTACAAATTCTAGGAGATTGAGGACCTTCGCAGGAACAAGAGTGCTCCTGCTCCGCCTAAACGACCTCAGGAAAAGGGAACTATTTAAATGTGTAAATTAATCCTCCAGGCCTCTACTATCCCACTCTGTAAAAATTACTGAATATCCACTTGACTGGAATGGCCCTGAATTTCATGTCACATCACCACCCCAACCCAAAACCACCACCAACCCCATCACCACTTAGTTACAACCCACCCACCACACCCTACCAACTACACCCCACCAACCCACCCCACCCCAACCCACCGCAGTACACTAACCTCAACCCACCGCCACACAAACATCTCCACCCGTGAATGTCTTGCGCATGCCAGTGTAGTTGGGTTGTTGTTTTCTGTTTTACAGTCACTAGTTCTCAAAATGGGATGAGGACAAATTAATGCTAATATTCAGTGTCATAATTAGTGCATGGCCATGTGTTTCGAACTCGCCACCCAAAAAGGGTGGTGGCGTTGCATTTTTTGTGACGAATCATCCATCTCTCTCTATAATATTAACTCAACAACTAAATGTGGTAGAGCTATGGTTGAGGTGTCATGTGAAAGCCTATTTATCTAGCTACATTGTGTGAATGAATCAGGTATTTCTATAACTGTTTGGCTGAGATATGATTAATTATATTGTAAAAGTCAGGGGTGGTGGTGATGGCGGTGGCGGCGGCGGCGACGGCGCTGTGTACAATCTCTATGGGGAATATAGAAAATGTTCCCAATTCTACGTTCAATTTACAATAACTCCTCATCCTGCATGGTACAAAAATGATTTTGCTCTCATTTTATAGATTATTTTATATTCTATAAGATTCTGTGACAACTTTTATGTAACAATTGTAATCATGAATCGATTGCATTGTCCTTGGCTTTTCCCCTATTCGCTAGTGAACTTGCCCTAATTCATCGGTTTTACATACATGACTATAACCAAAAAAAAGGTAATCAACCATTGATAGCGAAATTATACATCTTTGGAAAGCTCTCAAACAGTGGAATTCAACAATGCTGTTTAAATCAGGATATGGTGCATACCCCCCCCCCCACCCCCTCCCCACCACCAAAAAAACGAAAAACAACAACTTGTAAACTCTAATAAATATGAAATATAAACGTTTGTAATCATTTATTTCTCGATATAGTGTATTTCAACAAGTTACCATTGACAACCATTATTTTCTGATGGTTATTGCATGAGGAACTAATATGCACTGTAAAATTATGATTGGGATAGGTATACAAATATTATTGAGCTTAAGGAGGACTTCAGGAAGTTTTTTGCTGAATATTGTGAGTGCTGTAATTATTATTGAACTATGACTCAAATGTATATAAAAGTATACATTTTTTGAAATGAAATGGATCAGAGAATCCAAATTTGCCATCAATTTTGACTAAAAATGTTGATTGTTTTTGGAGAAAGTCGCACATTTTGACCCACATTTTTTGAACAAAGCTAACAAAAATAATGTTGAATACAAAATGCCCAAATTTGCTTGATGATGATGTTAAAATACTAACTTAGGGACGATTTTTGTTTAACCTAATCTTATATTTTTTGGAAATATTGACTAAAAAGTGCCACAGAAAAAACTTTTAAAAAATGATATATTTTTATTTTCTCAAAAAAAATCAACATTTTTGGTAACAACTGGCGCCGAATTTATATTCTCTGATCCATTTCATTTCCAAAAATTTATACTTTTATACGCATTTGAATAATAGTGATAAAAAATCAAATCAAAAACTTCCTTGAGTCCCCCTTTAAATATGAAGAAGAAAAATCGATATTTTTTTAACATTCTTAATCACAACAGGTTATCATTAGGTCCTATTTAAATTCCAATAGCATATTTAGATTCCTTGTTAGATTACCGTTCAGAAAATATATACTTTTCATGGGGTAGAACAAGTAGTTATTGCGATATGCTAATTCGAATTTCAGATGGTGTAAAATGGTAAAATCTGGACATGCAAAACGGTGGCGAGTTCAAAACACATGACCGCATTCCCTTTGAGTGTTTGTCCTAGCACCCTAGATAAGTGTGACAACTCAGAAGAACAATCAATGAAACTGCTGTAATGAAACTGCTGTAATGAATCTGTTTTGTAATTGTTTACTGTCAACATCAATGGTAAGAACTTACTTGCGGATAAACTTATGTGATGGAAAAAAAACTAAACGCCGGTAATCTGCCATGGTATGCCAAAATTATTAATACACGAATACATTTTATCCCGTCAATGGATAAAATAAAAAACACTACTTACATGATAACCAAGTGCATCTGGTATTGCATTCCATGATATGTTGATACCCGTCGAATTCGCTGTTACGGACAATGGAATACCTGACGAAGAGAACAGATTTTGAATAATGGACTCTTAAAGTTAATAACCCAGAACTTTAATTGTGAAACTATGCCTTTAATATGATGATGATGAAAACTTGTATATATTATAATTTCTCTCTCATTTTGGCAAATGTTAAAGATATTGCATAAGCTATACTCACGTGTTGCGGCCAGAGTTGTAGTCACTACAGGTAGTTTCGTTGATGTTGTTGAAGCTAGTGAAGCTAATGTTGTAACAGAAGGGGCTGTGGTGGAGAGTAAAACAATATACAATATAATGATAATGAAAGGATGAGGCTGATCAACGATGAAATATTAAGCAATGTATTATATTGTCAGGAAAACTCTACTTTGAGTACAAGATTTAATGAGGCTATAACAATCCAACTTCAGAAGATAACATTTTTGTGTGTCTATCTCCACATTTTATTTAACTCAAATAGGCCAAATATATAGTAAATAGACATATATGATCAACGATGGAGGGAATGTCAGTTTAATCAACTTTTGAATCTGTTGACCAAGTTCTGGCGTGGCAGATTGTTTAGACCAAGAAACAGGGAATTTAAGGAATAATTAGAGCATCTAATTAAGAGGTTGCGTTGGTATTCCAGTGGCCCAAAGTCGGTCTAGTGACGTCTTTTTTAGTATTTGTAATTGGTTAACACCGTAACAGTTACTAAAATTGCCAGTAATGGGCAAATCCTTGTTTATAATACGTTATCGTATTCATATTGATATAGTCGATATTCTATGTATTTATTGAAATGATTTTCAGAACATGTATGTGTTTATTGTTTATTATTTACTTAATTATTGTATTGTTCTCGCTGTTTGTTTTGGTACTCTTACTCTTTTAGGGCACGAATACAAAGACAACTTGAACATGGTTTGAATTACTCTCTCGGATCCATCATCGATACATTATTATTAAAGTGGTAGTTCAATCTCCATAACCATTCTGTATGTATTACATGTGGGTTCGGCTCATGGGAAACGTACGTTAAAATATTAAAGTATCTTATTAATTACAACAAAAAGATGTGCTTGTAAATTGTAGATAATCTTGTTTCTGTTCACTAGGATACACCTGATCTAAACAATTGACTCAATGGAGAAAGTCTATCGGTATATATATATAAAATATGGTCGTGAGTGCGTGAAACTTCGAGTAACATAGAATGGAATAATCTACGTGTTAACCATATTTTATTAAACTGTCTCTACCTCGGTATTGAGCACCATTTAGCTATTTTGCGAAACAAATAACATTATTATTGGTATATATATATATATATATATAATGTATATATAACTTGCAATTACAAAAGACAATAATATATGTGTCAGATTATTAAATGAGTTACCCAAAACAACACGAACACGCCAAGACGAGAAGTTTTAAATTGATTGATACATTTGTACTGTTCCAACCTTTAATATTGACCAGCGATGTTGATCTTATCTCAGGTGCGGGTGATCAGCCTTTTAAGGAAAATTACGCTAACAATCATGGCACCGAAATGTTGAAAATCAAAAATATCTAAATTAATTTTTGTTTTGGTACTTCTTGTTTAAAAACTTTTCAAATGACTTCAATAAAAATCTTATCACACTCGTGTTCTGAAAAAAACACTTTTGAATCTGCAGATTTGGTTTCAAATTATTAATTTATTCAGTTGACATAAAAACTGGAAATATAATCAATGTCTTTTTATCTTACACACAATGGCACTCCATCCATCCATCTTAACATTAACTATACATTTACATGTCTTACTTGTGGTCATTACATCAATGAGGAAATGAAAGTGTGTTTTTTCAATGGTGTAACTGTTCAGCTGAAAAAGATATTCCGCAGAATCTGAATTAATGCAGTCTATAGTTTGGAGATGATAGTTAGAACTATCTCCGTACTGTTGTGGTAGCGCAATTCATCCATAGCTATCCATCACAAGCAATCGTAGGTTATGATCGGAAAAGTGATCGAGGACGGGTCTACCCAAAGAGACCAGAACTTGCAAACCAATAGTACAGGATTAAATTGTGAGGGGGAGGTGCGGTGATCGCGGTGAAAGGATACCTTTTTTTTCAGTTGTGACAAAAAAGGTCATTAAAACCATAGATCCTTCAGACAACGATCTGTGTTAAAACATAGTACCCCATACCTTAAGGGGAGGACTCTTTTGGGGACGTATGTTTCTTAGTTACCTGATGATAGACTTCGCAATTTCCGTGTTCAAACTTCCGCAAGTGCACGTCATGACGGTACAGTAAAATTGTGTAAAATAAAAATAATAATTTTAAATATAAAATGATATTATTCATATTGATAGCTTGTTATAACTTTCACTTACCATAAACTCCAGAAAACCAATTCAATAACGCGAGAATAATCACAGCCTTTATATTAGTGTCACTAAAACACAGGTGTGTTATCTGTACATTTGACGCATCCATTGCCAAGTTATTTCGAGTTCTGTCAATTTTAAGGTCAAATGTTACGGTAGACTGGTCTTTTTGTTACTTTAACCAATCAAAAAAGATATATGGTTAACGTCATACATATGAGTCTAAGTTATAGTTCGGTCCAATGCCTTAAATTGTTCTGTAAAACCATGGCGGTCTTATGTTTCATAATACGATAAAATGCCGTCATGGAATATTTTTAGATTCAAAGAAAATTCCAGGCCACGGGATTTCCCCGTTACGATGATTTGTAAGAGTGCTTTGTCCCAATATAAATGGACAATAAGAGTTTAAAGGTGTATGTTCCGATCACTTTTTGGGGGCTATGATATTTTTTTTAACATCGATAATCACACATCTTTAGCTGCACTGGCGATTTCTATGTCTGATTCACCGATTTTAATTTTAGGGAAGGTCAGAGTTTTCACAAACTTGGAACTTACAAATATTACTTCTGTCTTAGAGTCATCCATCATGAACACATTGCTCCAGTTTGCGAATAGCTGTTGATCTTTCAGAACGATTAAATATTAAGTAGAGCAGGGTATCATCAGCGTAAGTCATGTATATAATTTATACCATGAGCTTCAATGAAAAAAGTAACTTTGAAACTCGGAAAAAAGTAACTCGAAACTCGAAAAAAGTAACTCGTAACTCGAAAAATGTAACTCGAAACTCAAAAAAAATAACTCGAAACTCGAAAAAAGTAACTCGAAACTCGAAAAAAGTAACACGAAACTCGAAAAAAGTAACTCGAAAGTCGAAAAAAGTAATTCGGAACTCGTAAAAAGAAAATCCAGTGCCAGTCGCAGGGCAGTTCGCCAAGACCCCCCATTTCATTTCAAAGATGGACATTTTGCTGCCGGAACCAAAAAGTAGCGTCCGTAAAATGGCAGGAAAATGTCCAGACAACATTTTTCATTCCGTAAAATAAACAGAACATTAACATGAGTTTTGACATCTTTATGCATGGTTGTTGGTGGAATAACAATGTTTACTTAGATGTACTATATTATGTGCAGGTGTTTGGGCCAATGTGGCTGATTGTAATCACGCTAATTAGCATAATTAGTATTTGCATTAACGGGAAAATCCGTATAATTACGCAGAAAATACGGCATATTTCACTTTACGGAGACCGTAAATTTACGGATATTTTTAACAGTGAGTTATTCGATACATTATACTAGTTGAGATGAACACGGTCCGATGCACTCAAAATCACACGCTTAATAAATTTGGTTATTAAATTCCTCTCCTGTTCTCAAATTGTCCAGTGTACCAACAGCATAATGTTACTTTGTATATAAATACGTATAGTTATTATAAAATAAGTAATAAAACAATGACAACCGTAATGCATCATTTAGGCTAGTCAAAAGTCCATGATGACCCGCTCAACCATGATACCGCGATTTTTTTTGGCTTACAATCAAACAGTAGCGTAGCCAGTGGGGGGGGGGGGGGGGGGGGGGTGGGGGAAGACTGCCCCCCCCCCCGGACGCGAATTTATTAACCGTACTCACTCACTGTATAAATGTATTGCTGTACAATGTACATGTGCTATGCACTTTACTCCGTCAGGTATCAAATGTTGTTTACGGTAATAAAGATCGCCCCCCGGACACCTAAAATGGGGACGGAGAAGCTGAAAAATGGGGACGAGAAATTGTTCATGTAGTACATTTACTGTGCGATTTTCTTTGACTGTGCGATTTTTTTTTGGACTGTGCGATTTTTTTTTACTAAAATGGGGACGGAGAAGCGGGAAAATGGGGACGAGAAACTGTTCATGTAGTACATTTACTGTGCGATTTCTTTTGACTGTGCGATTTTTTTTGACTGTGAATTCTGTTTTTAACAGTTATGTAAACAATTTATTCAGCTTTCTGGAGAACTTTAGATCATGTAAATTGGCCTTACCAAACTAAAGATACACTTGATTGTGTGACAGGGGGAGTTTTCGCCCTTTTGTAAAAGTGAAACAATTGTAACTTGGTTCAGATATGAAACTTAACACTTTCCACGCGGCAGGCGGCTGCAGATGACAGTCCAAATGTTCACAAAATTGTTTCAAAAATGTCAGAATTATTGAATTTTATTACCATATTTGAAAATAACTATAAGAATGCATTGAAATAAGTACAAACATGCCTGGTATTGGTTCAATAATTCTTGAGATAGTCTGTAACATTTGGGAAAGGTTTCTGAAAAATCTGTTTTGATATGGTAAAACCAGTAGCCGCGTGGAAAGTGTTTTAAATTCTGTTCTAAGTGGGGTGAGTTAAGTAATCTTTTTCTTTTGATCTGTATTTATCAAATTAACATTTTCAAATGAAGTCAAGGGGACTTCAGTTTTTGTTTTCAAAGTCTCTTTATATAATAATAATATTGATTTACATAATAAATTAATATTGATGAGATACTGTGCAGAAATGGTTTCAAACAAGCACTTGTTCTGCTCATGTAGCATGAAACCATTTTTTTTGCACTTCACTTACACTACAAAACAACACTTCTTACAAAATTACATGTATTTTAAGTTTCGTGTGGCCTATTTTTATGATCTAAAATGTTTCAGAAAGTTAAATGTATGGTGCACATAGCTGGTGAACGAGTTATGCAATATTTTGTTATTTTAATGGTAAAAATAAAAAATTGAATTTTGTGATTTTTGGGTTCAACATTTTCTGGGTCACCCTGTACATTGATAGAACAAAGTGCAGTTTACATTTTCACACTTGGGTTTTGAACACGCAGGACTGTGTGACAGGTATGTGTGTTTGGGCTGCATTGATCAATTTGAAGCATCCCCAATCCTCATCTTACTATCAACCCGTGAGTTGTCGCTACCACTACCACTGTACCAGTCAATCAATAATCTGCCTGTTGCTAGCCCGATGCTGCGTGTCGACGAGGCAAAATGTTAAAATGATAAACTGACTTTGTTTCGGTTTTGGGCACATAAATGAGTTAATATTCATTCAATCTTCACATGTAATATCTCAAATTAAAGACAAGAGATTTCCATACAACTTTATGTAATATTTCTACGTAAGAGCTATAGTTTTGGCATTGAGAGCATATTAATTACCTGGTCAGTTACTTATTTTGAGGACTGCACAGTTCTATTGATTTCATCATAACTTTTGTCAAGCTAATTTGAATCTTAAATCAACTTAAAAATATTGATGCAATAAACCAGGGCAGGATCACCGAAATATTGTTATATTACTTAGTAAATGTTTTCCCTTAATAACATGTAATAATGTTTCAAGAGTAGACTACCCCAAATTCGTTCAAACAAAAGTGTAAGAACTTTCATTGGTTTTATAAACCTAGAATACCCAAAGGCCAACACAGTGGTTCATGGGTCCCAGTGTTTCTCTCAATTTGCAGCTTGCAAGGTCCTATGATTGGTTGCTCAGTATAATTGTATAATATTGACTTCAGGAGCCAAGCGTTACATCTGTATACGGTACTGTTTGGTTCAAATGCTATACGATTGCATTAGAAAACCAGCGGAAGTGACGTGAGTATCTCTTTTACAATGAAGACACTAATGAAATGTCAGAGTAAATAACATCGTATAGCCGCACACCATCTCGCCGAGTACATTATATATGTGATATTTTCCAAGTTTCCAAGTAGCGCCCTCTATCATTGTTTTTTTTATTATGAAAGCAGATTTTCTTGCATTTTTGATCATAAATCATAAAGATCTATAAGTTACAGATCGATACGATTTCTAATTACTTCAAAATCATGGTTTGAAAAAGCGGTACAATCTATTTTTTTTCTTCAAATTTTAGTCTAAATTCACTCTATTAGGAATCGTATCGCTCTGTAACTTGAAATATATTTATGATTTATGATCAGAAAATTAAATCTGCAAGAAAATCTGCTTCCAATTTTTTTCTGAGGATTGAGGGCGTCCCCTGGAAAAGATCACATAATATACCTTTAATATGCTTAACAGAACTCGATATCTGAACATATATTGTAACCTTATCCATTCATCGGTCCGTTACATAACTGATACTTCATGTGGTTGTGGCGGCCTTGCTGATGCCCTTCCATGCCCTGCATTACTTCTGCACAGGAACAACCTGATTCCCATTCATGCATACGTAACCAGCACCTACATCTGTTAGTGTTAGCGTATGACTTGACTTAGGGGATGGTTTAGGGGAAGGCTTGGGAGAATCCTTAGAGAATTGTTTAGCTGATGGTTTCGGCATTGTTTTTGGTGGGGGTGGTTTCAGAGATGAATCCGCCGGTAATGTCGTTGCACGATGTGGCTTCGGGGATGGCTTAGGAAGGGTCACTGGTGGTGACGATTTTGGTAACGATGATGAATATTTTTTAAGCGAGCTTTCCTGTTCATTCGGTACAGTCAGTGCCTGTGGATCTAAGTACTGATCGTTGGTGTCTGTGGGCAACGCATTATATTTCAATTCATTTGGATTCTTTATGTTCGATTGCAAGGAATTGTGACGCAATTCAGATGTCTCTACAAGTACTGGTACATTCTTTAGTAGCACTCTATCATAGCCATCCAGGTCTATGTTTGTATCCGGAGGCGATGAATCATGTTGTGATGATAGTGCGGACATATCCTGGGCGTTTTCGACATCTGCTTCAGGTCCTGCATGATTAATGCATTCTTGCGGCGGTTCAGGTAGCGGTATGGTTGGTTGGACAAAGACGGTTTTTTGTTTAATTGCGACTTCCCACTCGTCGGTGGACACCACTTTCAAACAATAATCATTCTGGTTTTCTTCCGGTAATTGGTTGTTATTATCATGGCCCTCAATTTCGTTGTAGATACCCTCCGACTTTTTGTCTACTGAAGATTGTGACTTGTACTTTGGATGGTCTTCAACAGACGTTTGTTGGGGCTTCCTGAAAGTTATAATAAAGAGGTGTTAGTTTCAATGTGAACAAAAGCTTGTCATAAAACACGCGGAATTAAATTGACCTGATTTTGTCTTGAAAGATCCGATAACTATTTCTTCATCTATGGAAGAATCAATATACAAAGTGTGCTACATCACAATACGGTATTATGGTGATACGGTGACGGTACGCCCAGGAAAGGTGAACCTTCCTGGGTACGCCTAACGGTAACGCTAACGGTAACGCCTAACGCCTCGTGAAATATTATGATTTGCCCCATTCTGATATGGCGTTATAAAGCTAATTATTCTTACCGTCGACATAAGAATAGAACGATGACGACGACGACCAATATCACGACCACTCCAATAACTGATGCTCCTACGATTACCCCAGTGTCTGTTCCAGATGAATCTAACGAAAACAATATTTGAAGAGAATTTTGTTTAATATATATATTTTTCATCGGGCAGTACTAATGTAACGATCACCAGTCATGCCAGTCTACATTTAAGTTTGATTATTTTCAGAAAGTTACGGATAGTCACGTTCATGAATAAAATAAAATTATGTGGGTCAGAGGACAAGAATTTACATATTTACACTTTTTGTCAACATTTGGTGTCCCGTTGTCAGTAAGGGCCAATTAAAACATAAACGGCGTCTATGAAACAACGTTGAATACAAATTGGCAGATTTCTACGAAAAACATTGAATGAACGATGCTTGTTTTGTTTCAACAGTAACTGATCCTTCTACTTTGTAACGTACAAACAAAAGTCGTAAGTGGACAAGTCCAAATTAACCAATCAATATGATCAATATTTTAAAAACCTGTTTTACCTGGATTGTCTGTTGTGAATCTCACTTCGTCGTCGGTAATTTTTTTAAACATCCCTCCGTTTGTCACTGCTATTACTTCAATATTGTACTCAGTTTTCGGTTTTAGATTGGTTACTTCGATTTCGGTTTCATTGGCGCTAGCTACCAGAATCTGTTTCCTTTGTTCTCGGTTGTCTTCATAGTACATATAGTACTTGATCTAAAAAGTTAACGTGATACATGGTATAAATCATATAAATACCATATGAATGTTTAACAAATAGTCAACAACAATCTAAAAGCAGCTCTTGTTTTCATTGACTTCAAGAAAATATTTTTGATACCATCCACCGAGGGAAAATGCTGGACATTCTACAAGCTTATGGAGTCCCAGTGTGCAATAGGGCTAATGTGCCGACATACTACTGCCCTGCCCATGTCACATCACCAGATGGTGTTACACAATATTTTAACATCCAGGCAGAGGTTCTCCAAGGAGCTATACTGGCACCATTCTTATTCATCACTGTGCTTGACCACGTCCTGAGAACAGCAATGAAGAGCGTCTTGGCTTTTCTAGAACCCAGGAAGTTCAAGAAAGGGTCCGCAAGTTTTGACAGACCTTGATTTTGCGGATGGCATCGCCGTACTAGCAAACAACTAAGAATTAATATTACACCTTGTGGAAGCTGCTGCACTCAAAGTTGGGCTAGGCATGAATGCCAAGACCATGCTATACAATGAGCTCCTTCTTATAATACAATTCTGGATGGAAATGACCTTGAAATTGTTCAAGATTTCAAGTACTTAAGTCATGTCGGTGCTTGGATAGTCAGTAGTGAAAAGGACTTCAACATCAGAAAGGCACAAGCTTGGAAAGCATGTATATACAAAGCGGAGCAGAATCCTGGTCAATCACTTCCAAAACAGAGAAGGCCTTAGATGGCTGCTACTCTCGTCTCCTAAGAAAGGCGCTAGATGTTTCATGGCAATCGCATATCACCAATAAAGATTTGTATGGGAAACTATTGCCGATCTCTGTGAGGCTACAGTCGAGAAGACTAAAACTTGCCGGACACTGTTTTCGGAGAAATGACGAAGCAACAGCCAAAGTTCTCTTGTGTGGCAACCCAAACATGGAAATTAGAGATCCAGGGGACACCCAGAAAAGACTACATAAGAATTCTTACAGAGGGACACCGGCTGAAGTGGACAAGATCTGAAAAAGTGCATGCATGATAGAGCAGCGTGAAAGGCCATACAAAAGTCCAATCTTTTGAGTCGCCATATGCAAGCAAGCAAGCAAGCAAGCAAGCAAGTAGTCAGTTACATGGGTAATTCAAGGCAGTACAGCGTGTCCCAAAAAAAATGGGTTCAAAAGTTTGCGAGCTTACAACTAAAAAAATAGGAAACATAGATGGTTTATATTTGGGAATATTAAACAAAATATACCTGACCTCGATTGGTTAAACTCTGTAATTAATCCAACATAAACTTTTTGAAATACAACGATTTTAATAGAGCGTGGTCAAAACCCATTTGTCCCACTTTTCAAGGAACACCCCGATGTGTTGCAATTGCACATTGTTGTGACTTCGTCAATGTTTTGCCTTTGCATTCATTCTTTACAAACACTTGGGCAGTAAATAAAATTATCTTGGTCATATACCAATAATACAAGTTCATTATTTATAAACATTAAAAACAAAAGTTCTTTGTTACAGTCCGAGTTATAGAATAAACCCCATGCCGGGAATACTGCACATAGCGCACAGTTTCATGCAACGCACGGATGGTTTATTCCTTAAATCGGGACAAATGGGTTCTGACCACGCTCTATTCAAATCTTTGTATTTCAAAAAGTTTATATTGTATTGGTCTCCAAATTTACCCATTTAAGGTCAGGTATATTTTGTTTGATATTCTTAAATATAAACTATCCTTAATTCTTACTTATTTCGTTATAAGCTCGCAAACTTTTGAACCCAGTTTTTTGGGACACGCTGTACATAAATTAGTAATAGTGTGTTGAGGTCGTGGTTGCACTACGGGTGTCCCTAATAGAATTGTGCATATGTTTGCGCAACTTGTTGACCATGAAGTCCTAAAGTTTGGTGTAATATGTTTATACACACGGAAATGGAAAACACTCAGCTTTCAGATGCCGTTTATTTCATCTGATTTGGATTTGTCAATCCTGAGATATGGACAATTAACTAGAGCTACCCAGAATCGATGTTGTGTCACTTTATAGTTTCAAAGGTTTACTCCTAAGATACAACTTCCACTTGAACGATTGCCCTTCACCAGTGTTATGCAACCAGTGTTACGAGGTTTTACCAAATGTTTATTGGGCCTACATTTTTAAAACAAGACAGACATCCATATGGCTGGGTAGGGCCTCAATTTTCAATAGACATGATATAAGACTAAGAGGGTGTTCATGTTCTTAAAATATCACGAAACGAGAAGTCCAGCAGAAGAGTGACCAGAGAGTTTGCCATTCATTTCTCAAACACTCACGTACCATGGAATACACCTACAGGGCCGTAAGACACTTTTTTGAAAGGGGGGGCGGGGCGTTTAAAAAAAATAATCGCCGGAAGATTTTTGTGAGTCAAATATGCGCGCGTAGAAAATTTTCGAATTTGCACCTATTTTTTGCACGATCGAGGTACATTTTGGCTCTAAACAAGCTTGTAGCAAAGAATATTGCATTTTGGGAAGACAAATGCGCGCGTAGCGCGCGAAATTTTTCATCTGTGTACAAATTTTCCGGGGAAGATTTTCAAAGGGGGGGGGGCGATCGCCACCATCGCCCCCCCCCCCCCCCCTTCTTACGGGCCTGACCTATATAAAAAGGAGTATTGGAAATGCTTGGTAGATGGTATGGTACAATTACAAGCACCAATATGAATAAAGAACATTCCGAAAGACTAACATATGAAAAGTGGCAGGACGCAGTAACACATTGATAACGTGCGGCGTGCACTTCAGAGGGATCCCAGAATAACTGCTCGTAGAAATGCCTTACCACATATTCCACATACTACATCATTTTTGTTCCTCAGCCTCTTTTAAACAATTCTGGTCAAATGCCCACCTCAATGTTTCAAGACGATTGATGCACATGGATAGACCAATGTTAGTATCGTTTTGACGCTCATAATCATTTATTCTGTAAAAGCGGCACAACGTCGATTTTGGGTAGCTTTGATAAACTGGGTATCTCAGGATTGACAAATCAAAATCGGATATCTGAAAGCCGAGTGTTTTCCCTTTCCGTGTGTATAAACACACCAAACGTACTTAAGGACTTCATGGTCAACAAGTTGCGCAAACATGTGCACAATTTTGTTAGGGACACCCTGTACATAGAAAAACTTTGCTACTGAAAGGCTCAGACAAAACTGTAAGATATTGGTTTCCTGATACCTCTGAATCCAATCCAATTATTTTTTCTTGATTAAATTTCATACTTTCAACACAAAAATGGTGAATTGCCAAATCGATCTCGACTTCTAGTTTCCCGGGATATATTTATTGTAATAACCCAGCGAAGGGTAGTAACACGTGTTAGGATATAAGTGAGGATTATGTTTTAGGGTTTAGCGTTAGGGATAGGGTTAAAATTAGGGGTCCCTTGCAAAAAAATAGCGCAACCAGGCTTCTGAAGAACTCGGGAACGGGAACATGTAATAATTCGCATTGATCAATAATATACTGGTTCGATTCCGATAATCATAACGTTGAATGAAATTAATAACGGTAAAGAATGAAAGATCATTTGACATAGATGAATCGTGTAAACCAAATTTGAAATACATTTACGGCAGCTTAATATTACATGAATGACTCACGTGATATTCCATGACGTCATTCACTGCATCCCATGATATTTTCACACTTGTAGCCGTCTTGCCAACGATGTAGATATCTGGACATAAATAATATTCAATTTGAAATTATATAATGTATGCAGCAATTGAAATACCCACATGAATGTCTACCCGGGGTTGTCTATATAGGAACTACACACTTTGTGGACTTAACATATTTCTAACCCTAATTTTTACAAAAGGAAATTAATCAGTCATTGAAAAGGTGGTCCTCGTGAGAATCGAACCATAGACTTTTGAATTTCAAGGCATGTGTCTCAACCGCTACAAATTATATCGTAATAATTCCTCTCCATGAAATATGTAACACCAAATAATGCCAACATGTATTGAAAACCAGTAAAGTTACATTTAAGAAGAGACATTGTCACATTTACAATAATTTGTCATTAAAATACAATCTTGCTGGACAACGTGGCCCGTGCCACTTCGTCTTTTCTCAATTTATCAGAAACGAAGCCCCTTGGTACTGGGCACCACAAGTCCACAAGCACGACAACCACGATTGGGTTGAAGTTTAGTGGGTGTACATGATGTATGCTGATTTCCGGGGCTGATTTAGCCTGATTCTGATAGTGTAAAATGCCGAAATCATGTGGAGATTTGTTGATGGCTGTAAGCCAAAAGAAACAAAAGACCGAGGACGAAAAGGAGGCATCAAGGAAGGCGTATAAAAATAATAAAAGGCAGAGGAAATGGTTAGGTTTGAAGTGGAAGGAGAGGAAGTAAATAGAGACTGGCTAGAAAACCATGAAGGGAAAACGATGAGTTGTACATGTGCAAGCCCGGGTGCAAGGGGCACAATCCGAAGGCTCGACCATCCTTCATAAAATAAAGACACTGATACTAATTACTGAAGCTTTTATTGTCATCTTGTGAAAAATATGAAGATTACTTGTTGGGCTGGTAAGTTTACAGTCGGGCTGGTAACTTTTTCTTGCTACCAGCCCGACTTGCTGGTTGGAGACAAAATGAAGGTACACCCCTGATATCATAACATATAGCAATATTTTGCTTGCAATATCGTTTTAATTATTAGAGATTTAAAGAGTAAAAGGAAGAAATACCAACTGGTTGTGCGGAAACAGGCAATGAGAAGGGAGAATAACGCGATAAAACAGAGAAATCCTACTATAAATCTGGAAACGGTGTATGTTTGTGTGTTTGTTTGTTTGTGTGTCTATTTGTTATCCTTATTTCTCCGTTAGTTGTGATCAAAGTGGCGCCTTATTTGCATGAAAGATAGAGGAAATAACGGGAAGGGTGTTAAAGTTTATTTCACTGAAATTGGTTAACAATTGGCTCCAAAAACAGCAAAAAACCTCTCAGATTTGGCTCATAAATGCCGCTAGAATTGAACAACATTGTGCGTTGCGCGTACTACTACAGCGTAATCTTACCGTGGTAACGCGTCGCGTGCATGTCATTGCGCAAGGGTCTCACTGCCGCGGCACACGCACCCTTACACATGGCGCAGAAGCCACACGGGAAATGGTAACAGGCCTGTGTACAGTGTCATGTTGGGGGAGGGGGCGGGGGCGGTGTAAAAGGATAGGCCTAGGGTTATAATGGTACAATTAGCGTTTTGCGGGGGTTAATGAAGCAACCTGATTTCTTTACTTTAGCAACAATCTAAGGGATTCTAAATCAAACTGGTTTGGGTGTGTGCATGGGAGGGGGGAAAAACCACGGGAAATGTTTTAGGATAGGGTTAAGAGTTAATGAAGTAGCCGCGGGAAATTGTTGGTTGGTGTAATTGCAGTGGGGGTAGGGGGGGGGGGGGCGATTGTAGGGGGTTTATGTGGTTTTAAATGTACCGAGGGTTAACTTGATGCGGTTTGAGAGGTTTTATATAGGGGTTAATAAAGTAGCTACGGTAAATGGTTTAGGAGGGATATGGTTATAAATCAACCTGATTGGGGGTGGGGGGTTGCGGGTTTATAATGCCGTTAGGAGGGATATGGACATGGTTAGTAAATCAACCTGGTTTGGGGGTGTTGTAGGGGGTTTATGTGGTTTCAGAGGTAGGTAATATGGCATAACCATCTAGCGGATGAAGTAGCCGCGGGAAATGGTTAGGAGGGTTATGATTATAAATCCACTTGGTTGGTGTAGTTGCAGTGGGGGGGGGGGGGGGGGGGGAGGGGGTGGGGCGGTTGTATGGGGTTTATGGGGTTTTAAAAGTACCGAGGGTTAACTTGATGCTGTTTGACCTGATTCTGATTCTGATTGGGGGGGGGGGCGGTTATAGGGGGTTTATAATGCCTTTAGAAGGGATATGGTTATAAATCAACCTGGTTTAGGGGGTGTTGTAGGGGGTTTATGTGGTTTCATATGTAGTTAATGTGAACCATCTAGCGGGGACCCGAGCGTAGCGAGGGTACGCCGCTAGTAACAATAACACACGGAAATGCACTGAGACATATTACAAGCAATAACAATTTCTGTGCAATAAAAAGAACAGAAATATAACGTAACAATAAAGACCCTTTTTACGTTTTATATCAGAGATTCAACAAAGAAAATGTAAAGTAGGTCTGTTTATTAATACAATGTCAAAAGAAGTATTTGAAAAGTTTTCATAAACATGAAACATGTACATATTGCTCCACATCATTAAGCATGAAAAGGGAGACGTTGTATTGCGTTGAAGTTAATGATATTCAATATCCAAAAGGTTGTTGTTACGTCTAGCTTCCAATAACCAAGGAGTTGTACTTCTTGTAATAACATTACCACTTACAACAACAAAAAATATTTTGGTTTTGTTGCATTGAATACTGATAAAATCATGAAATGAAACCAACTTCTGAACTGCTGAATAATTTGATTCGTAAGCAACAAAGAAGAACGTCACAAAGGCAAGTTTGTTAATCGGTATCTTCCAATTCAAATTATTGTTATCCCCTAAATCTATTTGAAAAGCACAGAGAAATTGTAATACGTTTTGTATCGATGATGCGGGTCAGTAAGACTTTTCTTTCAATGAAGTTGAAGCCCGGGATTCTGAAAATTATTTATTTATTTGCATGGAATATTCGAACCATGATAACCGCTTTTGTTACACACAGACAGACATATAGTGTAGGAATGTATCAAATTGTGTACTTATTCTTTCTCTCTTTTATGCAAATTTCTACGATTTGATTTTAACCAATTTTCTTGGTAGTAGTAAGTAAGTCTGCTAGTGCTATCCTCATAGTATTTGTTCATTATATTTCCTGAAAAACCAGATTTATAATTCCTGTATATTTTTCTCAAAATTCTTTGTGTCCCTACTTCACTGATACGTGGTGAACATGGTGAATATTAACCAATGTATTCAATATCAATATCAATATCTCCACAATTTGTAAAAATACGCTTATTTGCCAGAGGATTTTTTTACAACGATACCTACATTGACGCACACACATAAACAGCCAAAATACAAACGTGACGGCTATCACAGATTTCTTGAACGACAACAACATTCTTCACTTTCATCTTATGACCAGTGTTTTTTTGTTTCTGGTTTCTACTAGACATCATAGTCTGACTAATCGAAGGTCTTTCTTTAAGAAAAACCTGCAAGCATTTGACACAAAGTCAGTCCTGTGTTTTTCGACAGACCCTTTTATTTTAAATTACGCCATGAAAGAAGTTTAAAGGCTGTTCCTATATTTCTACTATTTATACAAGATCACCTGCTAGTGCTACCGTACTTTTTAGCATTATAAACTACTCAAAAAAGTTTAGATTTTTTATTCTATCACAAAATGCAGTTTGAGCAGTTTAGTATTGTACATGGTTTCTGTCAAAAAAGAACACATCTCTCTTCACTAAATGGACAAGAATAGGCCACCAGAGTAGAGTGCATGTAGTATGTGTCTGTCTGCACGTGGATTGGTGTAGGCCTATTTCGATGAAACAAAATAACAATGATACTGGGATATGGGTGGAGCACTTTAGTTGATATGTGTCACAGAAAACGATCGCATTTGTGCAGATTACATTCCATGGCCTACCGTGGGGTGGTTTGTTTGTCATTAAAATAAAGATGATTTTACTCACGTGGTATTTGCATATCAGATGTAATTCCTGGAGTAGCAGCAGCAGGAGGAGCTGTAAGATTAAAGAGGATCACAACTTTATGGATCATCGTAAAGTGGTCGAAGTTGCAACCTCACACATTGACCTTGGTTTAGTCCCATGACTGTCCCTGCCTAATCGTACTTACATGGTCTAACTAAATTTAGGCAGGGATAGTCTTCTTAGGGAATCCAACGAGTTTTGTCAAGTATGAATTACATTATTCGTAGTTCGTGATTTTTAAGAACGGCGCATTCTATACCGATGTTGGTGTGTAGGGAATTACATAATTATGCCAATTTACGGCAAGGAAATCAATGAAATCATAATTTTAGAATGTTAAAGAAATCATGGTCTAGATCTGATTTCGGTCATTAAAATCACACGCACCTTGAACAACACCTGAGACTAATACAGTATTATTAGTCAATGAATTCAATTCTTTTAGTAGTATTAACATTGCAAATTATTGCACTTACCATAAACTCCAGGAATCATGATTGCAAATAGACTAAACCACACTGCTTGCATTTTATTTGAAGAAGTTTGCTCCTGATTCTGACGATATAAAGCGAAACACGTCTTGTGTCGGTGGCACGTTTATGCTGTATGTATATTAAATTGACTTTCATTGAATTAGCAATTCTTGTGAAGTTTGCCAAATAATTTTACACCATTTGTGGTATGTGGTACCTTGAAAAGTAGCCCAAAGTATACCAATAATATACATGTACTGGGTAGGCCTAACACTTTGGTCTTGGTCCATTATCATGATTATTGGGCTAATAAATACAGGATTTGGTAACGCTGCTGACCTGTATAAGTAAATATAAATAAGTTCATTGTTATGGTCCCATGGGTAATAATACTAATTTCATTCCATGACGTTAATATCATTGTGTTGTATCCTGGTTCAACGTATTCTCTTTTCATTGAGTTTTCACTATACATTTATTTATCAAGAATGATCAAACTATACCTGTATAATCAGGTGAATGAGGGGAGCGACAAAGTGAACAATAATGAAACCCTGACACATCATGATCGGGCCCAGAATGAGACTCTCATACACTGTATATCGTCTCACCAGGAAAGGTGACCGCATGTCACAATGTCGCTCAAAAAACTTTAGGGCATACAAATCAGAAACGATTTCTTGACTTTTTGCAATTAAAAGTGATAATTCTTTGCAAACAGTAATGAATAGGACATATACTAAAAGCTGCTGTATTAATTATGTATAGACATGGTAAAACTGATTAACTCAACTGCGCTGATTTGATTAAGACAATCTTATCATAAAATCAGGCGCGTAGCCAGCCCAGCCACTCCGAGGGGCAAGATCCCCATAGATCCCCATAACGGTCCCTATTTCAAAGAAACCAGGTCAAAAAACGGCTGATTTAACATGATTTTCCGCCTTTTTCGTCCCCATTTTGCCAATTTTTTCCCCGTCCGGGGGGGGGGGGGGGGGGGGGGGGGGGGCAGGGGCAGTCTGTTCAATATTCAAACTATCCTAGCGTGCAATATCTCATATTGAAGAAGACATATTTGTCAACAACTTTATATCTAAAATGTTTAGGTAGGACATAGGC
>CM069441.1:137896625-137919925 GCA_035610835.1 Ophiura sarsii | reverse complement strand
GAAAATCATTTCAATAAATACATAGAATATCAACTATATCAATATGAATACGATAACGTATTATAAACAAGGATTTGCCCATTACTGTCAATTTTAGTAACTGTTACGGTGTTATTAACCAATTACAAATATTAAAAAAGACGTCACTAGACCGACTTCGGGCCACTGGAAATACCAACGCAACCTCTTAATTAGATGCTCTAATTATTCCTTAAATTCCCTGTTTCTTGGTCTAAACAATCTGCCACGCAACAGATTCAAAAGTTGATTAAACTGACATTGCCTCCATCATTGATCATATATGTCTATTTACTATATATTTGGCCTATTTGAGTTAAATAAAATGTGGAGATAGACACACAAAAATGTTATCTTCTGAAGTTGGATTGTTATAGCGTCATTAAATCTTGTACTCAAAGTAGAGTTTTCCTGACAATATAATACATCGCTTACTAATTCATCGTTGATCAGCCTCATCCTTTCATTATCATTATATTGTAAATTGTTTTACTCTCCACCACAGCCCCTTCTGTTACAACATTAGCTTCACTAGCTTCAACAACATCAAGGACACTACCTGTAGTGACTACAACTCTGGCCGCAACACGTGAGTATAGCTTATAATTATGCAATATCTTAAACATTTGCCAAAATGAGAGAGAAATTATAATATATAAAAGTTTCCATCATCATCATATTAAAGGTATAGTTTCACAATTAAAGTTCTGGGTTATTAACTTTAAGAGTCCATTATGCAAAATCTGTTTTCCTCGTCAGGTATTCCATTGTCCGTAACAGCGAATTCGACGGGTATCAACATATCATGGAATGCAATACCAGATGCACTTGGCTATCATGTAAGTAGTGGTTTTTATTTTATCCATTGACGGGATAAAATGTATCCGTGTATTAATAATTTTGGCATACCATGGCAGATTACCGGCGTTTAGTTTTTTTTCATCACATAAGTTTATCCGTAAGTAAGTTCTTACCATTGATGTTGACAGTAAACAATTACAAAGCAGTTTCATTACAGCAGTTTCATTACAACAGTTTCATTGATTGTTCTTCTGAGTTGTCACACTTATCTAGGGTGCTAGGACAAACACTCAAAGGGAATGCGGTTATGTGTTTTGAACCCGCCACCGTTGCATGTCCAGATTTTACCATTTTACACCATCTGAAATTCGAATTAGCATATCGCAATAACTGCTTGTTCTACCCCATGAAAAGTATATATTTTCTGAACGGTAATCTAACAAGGAATCTAAATATGCTATTGAAATTTAAATAGGAGCTAATGATAACCTGTTGTGATTAAGAATGTTTAAAAAATATCGATTTTTTTTTCCTTCTTCATATTTTGATTAAAGGGGGGGGGACTCAAGGAAGTTTTTGATTTGACTTTTAGAATTTTGTGAGTGCTGTAATTATTGAACTAGTATTAATCAAATGCGTATAAAAGTATACATTTTGGAAAGAAAATGGATCAGAGAATATAAATTTGGCGTCAGTTTTTACCAACAAGTTTGATTTTTTTGTTGTTGAGAAAATCACAAAATTCACTATTTTTGAGTTTTTTGTGTGGCACTTTTTCAAAAGAGGGCCGTGCTATTCAACTGAGCATGCTCAGAGCAATTAGTGCTCCGAAAACGAGGTTAGTTATGTAGCCGAGACGAGAGTGATGTCGTTTTTCAATGTGGTGAACTTTGCACTTATCATAAAAACTCTTCATACTTCTGAGCTGTTCAATATTTGACCTTATTACATTCGCGAAATAAACTTAACGTATAAACTATCTATTCCACTAGTTTGAAATAAAATGTTTGCTGGTAACCGACACTATCTAGGAAAATGTAGAAGTTCACAGTTCATTATATTGCAGTAAAAGTACGAGATTGTATGTTTATCGGCGTGACATCAGGTATGTCTCCCTCTTTGACATGATATCGCCAATTACGAATAACGTCAATTTCGACCTATCGACCGCCGAAGGCTGGAGGCAGGGCGGTCACGCTGTTTTACCGCCACAAAGCCTTGGTGAAAGGCTATGTCATGCAAACATAAACAATAAACATAGGCATATAGGCCTACTTAGTATATAAACATTAAGTACAAAATAACCTTATTCAAATGCAAAGAAGATTTTGCCAAATGCTCTAATTCTGGTCTCTAATTTATCTATAAGTTCCTTTAGACATATGCGCACAATCATGGCTTCATAGCGCGTTCATCGTTGGATGGAGCTTTTTCAGGTTCTAGTTTTCATGAATAAATTAGTTATTAGTGTTCCTTTTTCTTAATTCTAAAACTTAAGAGCTCGACAAATGCCTCGTGTGGATAAAGCTTTAGTTGGTTGGCGTTCGCGCAATGCATTGTGGGAAGACCTTAAAATCTTCTTTGATTCAACATGTTCCATGCGTCACAGTCACAGTGGCAAAACAAATCGCCGCTCATGCAGCGAAATTACTGAAAGCATTGATGTGAAACATTTTACAACATTGAAGAGAGGTGTTGGTATTCAAAAATAAATCCTTATTTAAATAAAAATAAACGATGACATAGTCATAAATTACTAGATTGTGAAATGATGGACTTTATTGAGTCTATAATGAAAATACCGCTTGCTCTATAAGTTGTGTTATGTTTTCAGGTAGTTTCCCTTTGTGTGCGTCTACATGAGCACTATACATGTACATGATCGACGTACGAGTTTACGTTCAAAGTAGGTATACATATATTTAATACACCGTATAATTTGAACGTAAACTCGTACGTCGATCATGTACATGTATGCAATAACATAACAATAGTCTCAACATAATATTTAAAGATTGGAAACAACAAAAACATAGTCACTGATTGTGTGTATAGCCTATAACGTGTTAACAAAGTAACATTTTAAATAATGAAGACCACAAAATAACATTTAACTTATTATTTACAGATAGTAAACAAGAGAAAAATTGACTGTATTTGCTCGTCGGCTACAACGATTTTATTTCTTCGAGCGCTCTGTGCTCTAAAATATCATTATTTTCATTTCACATTATGATACAACATGTAGACCATATAAAATTTAATGTACCAATTTAATTATTGATTCGTCTATCATTATTTATAAAATGTTGTTTAGCATAATTTAATTTATTAATGTTACTTACATAAAGTAGTACCTTAAATAATTTACAGATAATTTTATCATGATTAAATGATCGTCCATGGTTACAATAGGCGACGATGCTCGTTCATTGTCGTTTGTATAATTAGTAATAAGCCATGACAATGAATTTGTTCAAATTGATCATGTAAGGACAACTGCTTCGCTTCCGAAACATATGATAAAACCATTGATACATTTTTAACCATAAGATTCCAAGATTGGTAAAACTACACATAATCCCTAAGCTTCGAGAATTGCTCCGAAAGATATCTACAGAATGGCTAAATTATTGAATTGATATAGGACCATAATACCCATTGATACAATTTCCATCATACATGTATGATTCCAAGATTGGTAAAACTACCCTTAGAAAATCGCTCATACAGATAAAAAAGGTAAAGGCGGTCGATCCTGTAATAACAGGAGCGGAGTGCTCATCTCCCTTTCAAAGCGATAGGGCCAGACTCACTCCTTTTTATAATGTTGCTGTGTGGGGCTTGCTACACTTCCTCCACAGCGAGTCTGTTACCTTCCCAGCACTGAAGAATGCCGGTACCCATTTAAATGAGAGGAGTAATTGCGGTAAAGTGCCTTACTCAAGAGCACAACATGTTGACCACAACGGGACTCGATCCCACAACCTTTAGATCATGAGTCCAGTGCTCTACCCACTGCGCCACACATGCCCAGATATCTACATATGATTCCACATTGTATTCAATATATGATTTGGATGCACAATTCCTACCTAACCCTAGAGAGTTATGCTCCGCGAGACAACATATGAAAATGTGGATGTCCTATAATTTTATCAATTTTATGATGTATTAATGGCAATAGAATGAATACAAGAAATAAATTGCTGACTCAAAAATATACCTCCTTCCCCACCCCAGCAAATTAAAAAGTACCCCACAAAAGGGGTTGACTGAAGAGCGGAGAGTAAACAATGCACTGGGCGGGTGAGAGTGGCATTTTTAGAACCGCAACCGTAACCTGTCTCGATGAAGCCGATATCGAAACATCCAAATTGGACATCTCCGTATACCCCACAAGAAATCTTAGCAGATATTTTGCGGGGATATGTTCAGTACAAATTTAAACCGTGGCGTGCTAATCCTTGGTCAGTGTGCAGAGTGCGACTCTTTATTAATCAGGGGAAGCTTTACCTATATCCAGTATCCAAATAGTCTACAAACATAGATGTAGTATTTTGCACTCCATTGTCAAACACAGCAGTGTCACCATTCTTTTCATTGTTTCCAGATACTTCATGGGCCTTCCGACGATCCAAGCAATAGAGATGTGACGCTTGTTCCGAAGAATGAAACCTCAGTATGGCTGGACTCACATCCGAATACAGTGTATGATATAGAAATAGTTGCTACACTGCGTGACAATACGTTCAAACACGTTGGTGAAGTGGTAGTCACAACACCGAATGGTAAGGCACGAGGTCCAAATTAAGCTCAGGCACGAGATCCAAATCTAGCTCAGGAACAAATCCAGCTAATGTATCGATTTACACTTCGAAGATAATAGTATTACATGCAGATGCTAAGGCCGATACGTTATTCTTCGGCCATTCGGCTGAAATGCATCCATTCAGTTGAACACGGGCGGGAACACGGGTGAATTTAAGTGGATTTACTCCATTTATATCCAATTTAAAGACGTCATTCGGCGGGATCGAAACCAAATTACATGTATATAGTAGCAAGTTTTGATGTGAATTTATTCGGGGGATTAGATTAGAGGCCCCTAACCAGACAAATCCTGGACACGAACCTGCTGTCTCTAGACAAGCCGGTATCTAATGTATTCAACACTGTGTATACGTAGGCTATTTACTACATTGTACTTTATTAAATCTTTTCAGGTGTTTTCATAACCGATGCGACTGAATTCTCCATTCAAATATCCTGGGGAGCAGTGAACAACGTAGAGGAATATCACGTGAGTCTACTTTTCAGTCTTTGAGTCTGAGACAAGGGCGGATTTAGGGTGCGCCAAAAAGGCGCCGCGCCCCTCTTATTTTTGACAGGGCGCCTGCGCCCCCCTTATTTTTGACAGGGCGCCTTTTTTACAGGGCGAAAACGTGTAAAAACGTGTAAAAAAATCGCCAAGTGGCCGCTTTGGCGCCCCCCCCCCTATTGAGAAATCCTGGATCCGCCCCTGTGAGATATGGTCTTTCATAGAACAAATATATATTTGCTAGTCGACTCTCTGGATCTGGGCGTTAGCATGTTTGAAACTCGTCTATGTACATGCAAGCCTGATTATGCCTTTTTGTAAATTTCCTCGTTTCGTGGTAAAGAAGTTAAACAGAAAGTGTAGAATTTAGGTCCCCTGGAATATAAAAGTTGCCAGTATCGCTCATACACTAAGTTGTGTCCCATAATCGAGCGATACTGGAACATTTTTATGTTCCAGTATCGCTACACGTACACGTGCTACCAGTAGTGTTCCAGTATTGGACGATACTGGTACATAATCGTGTTCCATTATCGCTCGATACTGGAACATTTAATATGTGCAGTATCGGACGATCTTGAAACACTGACTTTGTATCGAACGATACTGGACGGTTTCAGTATCGGACGATACTCAGTCCAGAATTTGGGATCTATAAAGTACACTTTTCCAGAAAAAACCCTTGGTAAAGTGCATGCGAAAAACGAGCTGGTGCGTAAAGGCTAAAACATATTATTAAAAGCCTTTACGCACTGGCCCGTTTTCGTTTCTAACCCAATTGGAGAAAGTGTTATTGGTACCCTACCCAATTGATCGAACATATTCTATGGGGCTCCCAGAGCAAAGGATTGACAGCAAAATCAATATTAGGGATTTCCCTAAAATGTGAGGAAAAAATCCGGAAATATCAAGATTAGTTTCGACATTTTTTGTGCTTTCCCCTTTTTACGACTCTTTGAACATATCGATTTCTCCTATATACGGTTTTTCAAGCTTATAAAAAGAAAGACAATGTTATTTCGACATCAACAAATGCATGTTAACGTTAATCAAACTAACAATAAATGAAAACATTATTGTCTTAATTGCAGGTAATTCATTATCCTGTTAATAAGTCAATTAGAAAAAATGCAGATATTATAGCCGATTCTAGTACCACAGAATACATAATCACAGGTCTCAACCCTGATACTACATATACGATTGAAGTGGTTGCAGTGACACGTGATAAACACTATGAAAAAGTTGGAAGCGTTGAATTCAAAACACACAAAGGTAAGTACTATGCAACTTGATGCATGCGATGCTAAAAGCGCATCAAACATGTCAAATCAGTCACTGATTAATCATGCAATCGATGCAAATCGTCATATCATAGCATTATGAACACACATCAGACTTACAGGCTCAGCAAACTCCACAACACTCGAACTCTTGGCGCTCTCACACATGCGTATAGTAGCTTCACCACAACAAAATGACGCAGCCTGATTTGTCAACGGTGGCCAACGCTTGCGCTCAGCGTTGGAGCGTTGTGGAATTTGCTGAGCCCTTTACTCATGTCATACATGTTACCGGCTTTACAGTGGCCTTGCAGTTGTTGGATATAAATAGAAATCCGTTCTTCCCTCATGCCCTTGGCCGCCTTCTCGACACCGCTGATGATTATCCATCTGTACCTTCCGCTGAAGTGATGGTACTTGCACGGTACATCTATGGAACCCTTGAAAGCGAGGCTCTTCTCATCACCACGCAGCAATATGGGATGTTTCCACCTAAAATTTCACCCCGATGAATGTCCACACTTGTTCACCGTGAAAGTCAAACACAAAGGTACAGGTCAGTGATCAGACAATGTGACTATGAAGTCAGTTAACCACGGTAGATTAGGAAACTTCTGAAACTACATATTTACTCTCCGTTCAATTGCAGGTCCTCCACACATGCCACAAGGCGTTCCCATTGCGACAATAGTTGGTAGTGCGTTAGCCGGAGTATGTGTCTTACTAGTTGTCATTGCCGTCATCATTGTATGCCACAAGTAAGTACAAGATTAAAGGCATCAACATTTTTGACATGTAGGCCAAAAATTAAAATAAATTAGACAGTAAGGCCTAACAGGATCACATGAACAATGAACAAAAACTATCTCTATTTCCACAGATGCCGCCACTCTACCGATGCACAACCACAACAGACGACTGGTAACTGTGATAACGATACTTTTTACCAGGAAATTGGTGATACAAAGCAATTAGATAACCATGACAATAAGCAAGATACTCGGGAAGAAGATGCATACTATTTACAAATACTAGGAGACCGGGAACCTCCACAAGAACGGAGTTCTCCTTCTCCTGCGCCGCCTGAACGACCTCCGGAAACAGGTGTGTATCTCGAACCAAAAACGAGAAAAGACGAGGAATACTACGTTTCCATGAAACCGAATGTGAAACAATGAATTCAATGTTCGAAGAATGCAGCTGACAATATGAAAAACTATTTGGACAGTTGGAAGATCACCCGTCTATTCCTTATACATGTTATATGGACTAGCGGGATGCCCGTTCTTCTAACGGGCTCCCGCTAGTAATTAGCGCCTACAAGATAGACACCAACGAAATTAAAACATATTATAAGTTATACAGACATTATCACGAAATTCAGAGTACGGTGATGTAATCAGGTAATAACGGATAGTGATTTAATTCTTAATGAAGAAGTATATTTATGAGATGACTACCAGTCTCGAATACTGTGTTTGGTAGCATGATTCTGATAGCTCCATTTTTAGCTATTTTTTAGGGTTTTTTGTCCGTATGTGTTGTGTTATCACGGACCAGTTACTGCCTTATATCGTGGTTCGTTTGTGGCACAAAAATCTTGAAAAGTAAGGGCGTTGGTTGAAGGAAATTTTGATAAGTTGTGTATTATATTCCTACCTACTGCATGAGCATATTTTTGAGGTCCAGAATTAGGCGTTACTAAGATGTTTTGGGCCGTAACCAAGGCACGCTCTCTGTTTCACATTTAGGTATCACGCTAAGCCATGGCGGGAAAAAAAATTAGGCCATATTTTATGCTCCAAGTTCTATATTATTAACGCGTTCGATATTGCGCAGTGTTCCGGGAGAATAATAATAAGGCCAGAATCTTTTGCGTGCGATTTCACTATTTGTTAGGATGTACAGTGATGCGCCCCAAAACGATAGTTTTACGCATAAAGAAGTAGACCCCGAATTACATGGAATTAAAATGTGGTTTGTGTTTGTATTTATTGTATTTCATCAATCATTTTCCTCTCATTCTTCTCACTGGCATAATATGTTGGTGTTTGTTGTCATTTATACGCTATTTATAAGGTTATTTGCCTACGTTAATGAATGCGGATAGTTATAGTCAATTATAATTCAAGCAATCGGCCGGCGTGAGTTCATTGATACAATGAGCTCACGTAGTCCTTTACAGTACTTCTTTAGGCAAATGAATAAGGGGGAACCATACCAAAAAGACAAGGCTATCATGTGACTAATTTTAACATAATAATTAATGTCTAAATTCGGTTTTTCACGAACATATCGGACAGGTTTAACTTAAAAATGAGTGCTCACCTGTTTCTTGACATATGCATTTAATATTCGGATGAAATTCAATCCGGTAGCCTTACACAGAAAAACAAAATTACCAATGTGATTATTGTTTTTTAAGATGGCCGACGAAGATTTTGTCTGAGACTAGTACGTATACCACTCTCGGGATTTTGTATTAATACCACAGTTGTTTACTTGCTAGTCATAAATAAAAAGATCCAATGCGACTTTTCTGAACACTTTTGCTAGCTCTTAGTTTCATAGCAATGTCATGAATTCGAAAGAGAACATTTAAGGACAAGTTTGAGTCTCCAAAAAGGTGAGTGAGTCCATGGTGGGACCAAGTGGGACATAAAAATGATTCCCTTTCAACATTGTGCCTTTACCCGATACCCAAATTATAGATTTGGTACCAATCTATCGAAACTAGAGCTTACATCAGTTACGAAAATGAAAATACCCGGCGAAGAATCACATTTTAGCGAAAGAGTACAACTAATGCACAGATTAAATACAAAATAAATCAATTTCAAATGAATCTCCACATTAAGGGGGCTGTCAAGTGTCAGAAATAGCTTCCGTAAAACTGCCGTAACTACGTAATTATTCATATATTCCATATACAAGTATACATTTTTTTGAAGGAAAGGGTTCAATAAATCTAACCATGAACATAAAATTGCTCTAAAAAGAACCATTTTGGAGAAAATCATAAAAAACGAGAATTTTGACCAGTCTTCAATTTGGACAAGGTAACCAAAAAAATATTTTCTGAAAATCTGTCCTTTTACGATTTTTGTAATCTTAAGAAAATTACCCGGGTTCCATTTTTTTTTGTTTTTTGATATCTGAGATATTTTTTTATTTATTGACCAAATAAGGCAACAAAATGGGATTTTTAAATACAACAAACGTGAATTTCCACAAAATGATCCGAAAAATCGGGAAATAGGCCTAAAACAAAAAACAAAAAAATGGAACCTGGGGAAGATCATGGTTGTTGCGTTAAACTTACTTGCTGTCCATCAGATGCAGTTTGTATTGAGTTATCGTGTCTGTAAATCGTATTTTTACTCAAAAATGAACATAAAGAAATCAACCGATGAATGTGAAAAGTGACAATACCGCCGTTTGATCATGGTTTACGGGGAAATACACGTATTTCAAATCCTGTTCTTTAGATATTGTGGGAAACATATAAATCCCCAACTTCGTGCAAAGTTTCATTACAAACCGTTCTTTTCTTGGTATCAAAATAACCTCAAATGTGTGTTAAAAACACCTTTTTCATGATGTCGAGTTTGAAAAAGAAGCCATACCATTTTATGCGCATTCGAAGTGCGTTCACAATTTCCGGGAAGCGTAACGCATTCAAGCGCGTGCGTTAATCGACAATGAGCGCAGACGCGCGCGGAATGTTTTGAGTTGGCAAAATAAATGGTGACGCGTGCGCGTTGAACCGGTTGACAAAGATTTAGACGCTCGTGTATTAATTTCTGTGCGCAACACTCTGCGGCTAATCATCAGAGTTTATCATTATAGGCCAGTGTAGTCGAGTCTTTATCAATGTGATCATTTAAAAATGCACCGTGGCGGGATTAGTGAGTAGTCTGGGTGTAAAAATCAACACCTATCCTAGATAAAGGACTTAGTAAAGGAGAGAGAAAAATTGGAAACAGAGAGAAAGCAAGAAATGGGATGAAGATTTAATTTAAGACCTGTCGTTTGGTAGGCTCTAGGCCTACATGTTTTCTCTTCTTCTACCTCAGATATTTAAAGAGACGGAATCGGGTAAGCTTCTGATTAACATGATTAATATGAGTCACGTCACGAATTGTAATTTCATCATAAATAGTAAAAGGCCACAACATGCCACCTGAACTTGATCCTCGTTATGCCAGCGCCACCGAAAAGAAACTGAAATATATGTCCGATAGGTCTAATGTTTAATGAAGCAGGAAAATAAATGTAACGGTTTGTAAAATGACTATATGAATTGTCTATGGGTAAACTGTCAAGCGAACGAGTAACAGTAGCGTATCAGCAGAGTGTCCCCCCTCGACGGATTTGACCGGGTAGAACAGCTCAAACTACCGGGCTAAAAGGTTTTATTTTCTGTAAATACAGTGGGTTGGGGGAGCAAGGGCCCCAATTTGAATCGGATGGGGTGGATTTTGAGAACACCCCCACCCTCCCCGTTTTCAAATGTCGGACTCGGCGGCGGCGGCAATCCTCAGCCTGTAAAGTTAAAGCCTACCGGGAAGATACCATTTCCCCCTCTGACAAGCGATCTCATCAGATACGCCACTGGCGGGTAATGGAGCACATTTCACAGTAGTTAAATGATGAGTATTTTCCATTAGAATGGACTTGGATCCTTTTAAAATTGATTTGAATTGCTATCTACCAAAGATAATTATTAAATAGTGATTGTTCAGTGTTATAACATTAGCTCTATTAAGCATTTCGGTTGGATCTCTTATAAAAGTAGTTTGCTATTTACTGAAGATAACAATGATAACGTTGAAAACACGGTCATTATTTAACAATTAGCTCTAGTGCTAGGCCTATATACAGTATTCGGTATTTCCATTACTGCATGGTTTTATTATTTATTGGCTATCCCTATGAATTGCCTTGTCACCTATCCCTAGATTGAATTTTTTTTATTGAGAGGACACAAAAGTACAAGGATATCAAAGGTGCAACCACACATTTAATTAATCAGGCCTATTGTTTACATCTCATAACTTCGTGATAAACCAAACCGATGTTACCCTATTTTTTTTATTGGGGTGGGTCCGAGGGGCAGAAATATAGAGCATCCTCTCCCACCATAATCCCATCACTTCCACCTTTGCTTTCAGTCTAGAACATTCGGACGTTTCATTGATTCAAAATATGAATGATGGGCATTTAGCGATCGAAATGGGAAGATCTCTGTTCTTTGTTCAGTCCGAATTTCATTTGGAATGTTCCAGAATTGTATATTATTCAATTTATCTATGACATTTTAGGAGGATTTTATAGAAACATGACTTGTTTGGCCGTATAGGCCTACTTCTGGTTATCTTGGAACTTATTTTGTCTTATATGGCATGTCACCAACCAAACCGTAGGCCTAACAGCGGGGCCTTAGACCCGAACGCAACTGAATAAATGAGCTTATAATGGATAGTATATTAAAATACATGCCAGGAGAAGCTGTCCATCCCTGCTCTCCATGGCCCTATACACCCCCCAACTCCACATGTCGTGTGTTTGATTGCCGCGTGTGCAAATACATGTACTACTATACAAAGTTAGACTATTATGAGATAACCATGTGAACCATTTGATAGCATCGGCTCATCGGCCCGAGGATGCTTCTCCGATCATGCCCATGTAGGCCTAGGTAAAACGGCACTTATAATTGATATTATGTTTGATATAACTGAATGACAAATTAGTACACCGAGTTGAACTAACTGAGAACTAGCTAACTTAACAACGATACGAAGTAATAGGCCCGGGAATAGGCCTACCATATTCAGTAATGACAATAAATAGATAAACAGGTAGGCCTATTGGATGGACGGGCGGGTGGAACGGACTTGTACAACATCGAAAGGCCAAACAAAAACAAAACATTAACGTCTTCGGATAAAACCCGGTGTAAGTCTTTTTGATCTCCTTACAATGTTTCACTCCGATCATGGATTCAAAATCTTTCTCTGTCCTTTATTTTTTATCTTTTTTCCTTCTCTCTTTAACTCCTTGACACTAACGCTTGTGCTAAAGCCTTGTTTTACTAATAGGCCTACTTGCTTTCAGGCTCAGCCACACCCCGGCAAAAATGACGGTTTGATAAGTCGGGCCTCCGATGCGTAAACAATGCGTATGAACAAGCCCTCAAACGCGGCAAAAACATAGCGGGTAACGCAGCACGCACTGACGGCTTTCGAAATAACAGCGTCGCGTATTTTAAGCGAACTGGCGCGTGCCAATTTGCGTGAAAAACAAAACACGGGATACGCGGCGCATGGGAGTTTCGCTGATCCCCTGCGGGCAGACTTTTCCATTCTACTTTGTCAATGATCACAATAAGGGATTTAAATCCTTCTAAATAGGCTTTTGGAATTTCAAAATTGAAAATTTCTTTGCATGTACTGATAGATAACACTCTGAAGTTTTGAAAAATGAAGAAAAGTGAAATTCCTGGAAAATACGAAATGACACTTGACAGCCCCCTTGAATGTGCATTAAATAATCGTGATTTAGCCGACAATTTTTTTTAAATAAGCTTATTATTATTTTTTATTATTTTTATTTTGATGAATGAAATGATGGATAATTCCAGAATCAAATGTTTAGAGACATTTCGGGAATCCCGGGTCCCAAAATGGGCCCCGGGATATCGAATTAGTCTAAAAATGATGGATACCATGATAAAATGTGTCCCGATGTGATTTTTTGGATGATTTCACATTTTGAGCTACTTATTAAAGTCTGTGTACTGTAGCTATTCCCTTTACGAAAATGCTATCACCAAAATGTGATTGCAGCAAGGTGGTACCAGGTTGCACAAGGTTGTCGCACGGTTGCGTAAGGTTGCACAAGTTTGCGCAAGGTTGTGGATGATTGCTGCAAGGTTGCGCAACCTTCTCAGAAGAACCAAACTGGTTGCGCAAGGTTGTATTTTTCCAAATTTAACCTTGCGCAAGGTTGCAGATTTGATTGCGATTTTTATAAGACATTTGACGCAGAAAAAAATGTCCAGCAATTTAGCCTAACAAAATGAATGGACACCATAAAATGTGTCCCGATTTGATTGTTTGGATATGATTTCACATTTTGAGCTACGTATAAAGTCTGTGTAGCTAGCCGGTCATATTGCAACACATTTGACGGAGAGAAACAAAATCCGACAATTTAGCCTACAAAATGACAGACACCATAAAATGTGTCCTGATTTGACTTTTTGGGACATGATTTCACATTTTGAGCTGCGTATAAAGTCTGTGTAGCTAACGGGTCAAACCGCAACACATTTGACGGAGAAAAAAACATTCAGGCAATTGAGCCTAAAAAATGACGGACACCATAAAATGTGTCCTGATTTGATTGTTTGGATATGATTTCACATTTTGAGCTACGTATAAAGTCTGTGTAGCTAGGCGGTCATACTGCAACACATTTGACGGAGAAAACAAATCCGACAATTTAGCCTACAAAATGACAGACACCATAAAATGTGTCCTGATTTGATTTTTTGGACATGATTTCACATTTTGAGCTGCATATAAAGTCTGTGTAGCTAACGGGTCAAACCGCAACACACTTGACGGAGAAAAAAACCATTCCGGCAATTATGGACACCATAAAATGTGTCCCGATTTGATTGTTTGGATATGATTTCACATTTTGAGCTACGTATAAAGTCTGTGTAGCTAGCCGGTCATATTGCAACACATTTGACGGAGAGAAAAAAAATCCGACAATTTAGCCTAAAAAATGACAGACACCATAAAATGTGTCCTGATTTGATTTTTTGGACATGATTTCACATTTTGAGCTGCATATAAAGTCTGTGTAGCTAACGGGTCAAACCGCAACACATTTGACGGAGAAAAAAACATTCCGGCAATTTAGCCTAAAAAATGACGGACACCATAAAATGTGTCCCGATTTGATTGTTTGGATATGATTTCACATTTTGAGCTACGTATAAAGTCTGTGTAGCTAGCCGGTCATACTGCAACACATTTGACGGAGAAAAAAAAATCTGAAAATGTAGCCTAAAAAATGACGGACACCATAAAAAGTGTCCCGATTTGATTTTTGGGACATGATTTCACATTTTGAGCTGCGTATAAAGTCTGTGTAGCTAACGGGTCAAACCGCAACACCTTTGACGGAGAAAAAAACATTCCGGCAATTTAGCCTAAAAAATGACGGACACCATAAAATGTGTCCCGATTTGATTGTTTGGATATGATTTCACATTTTGAGCTACGTATAAAGTCTGTGTAGCTAGCCGGTCATACTGCAACACATTTGACGGAGAAAAAAAAATCTGAAAATGTAGCCTAAAAAATGACGGACACCATAAAAAGTGTCCCGATTTGATTTTTGAGACATGATTTCACATTTTGAGCTGCGTATAAAGTCTGTGTAGCTAACGGGTCAAACCGCAACACATTTGACGGAGAAAAAAACATTCAGGCAATTTAGCCTAAAAAATGACGGACACCATAAAATGTGTCCCGATTTTATATTTTGGATATGATTTCACATTTTGAGCTACGTATAAAGTCTGTGTAGCTAGGCGGTCATACTGCAACACATTTGACGGAGAAAACAAATCCGACAATTTAGCCTACAAAATGACAGACACCATAAAATGTGTCCTGATTTGATTTTTTTATTCTAAGTTGCATACGAGCAATATTGACTACATAGTATAGTGTGGATGAAAACATTCTTTAGAACATTGGTTTCACTGTTGATGCTATTCCTAAAATCTCGGTTGACGAGGCGAACATGTGTGAAGGTGTTATCGGGTGTTATTTCGATTGGTGAATGTGTAATAGGCATGACTTTCCATTGATATAGACCGTCACCTGTTGAAAAGGCAGTTTTTTCTCGATCTTCTGGCTTCATACTAATTTGATAAAAACCACTAGACATGTCCAAAGTGCTAAAATAACAACTATCTAGCTAGGCATCAATTGAATCATCAATACGCGGAAGCGGATGGGCATTTGATAAACTTATACGATTAATCAATCGATAATCGATAACCATTCTCCATTGTCCTGGTTTCTTTTTTTTTAACGAGCAACGCAGGGGCTGAAAAGCTTGATGTACAAGGTTCAATTAAATCATCCTCAAGCATTTCATCTATTTGTCTTCTAAGTTCAATATGCTTTTGGGGAGAGGTTCTAGTATAAGCTCTCTGTTTACGTGGAGTAGTACCATCTGTTTCTATTTCGTGTTGAATTAAATATGTATGACCATAGTCATAGGAATGTTGACTGAATACATCACCAAATTCAGATAACAGTGATTGTACTTGCTCTTTCTGATTCTCAGTTAGATTCGAGTCGTCAAGTTCAACTTTTGGAATGTGATTTGATTCAGGAATCTGGTTTTCAGTTAGTTAAACTACTTATGTCATACTCAAGAGGTGTATCATAAATTTCACCCTTTCTGTCTGTTGTAAAACTAAATTGACCAAGAGGAGTGTCTTTATATTAAAGCACGTCAGCTGCTGATATACCGTTAAACTTCATCTATAAGCACCCATTGACTAATAGTTAATAAGCAGAGAATAGATAAAAAGGTATGAGCGCCCTCTTTTGATCTAGAGAAATTAGCACGAATTTGTTTAGTGTATTCGATATTCAATACTATAAAGTTGTATTACTATCTAAATAATTTCATGGACAGACGAATTGCTCAGTTGGTAAAGCGCCCGGTAAAGCGTCAACTTCAGTATCACGAGGTTGGTGGATCAATTCTCAACTACACCTTTTGCAATTTCTTTTGAAATCCAAGTGATATAGAAATTAATGCAAACTTGAATGTAAAATTATTACTCAATTATACTAGCTTTATTATTATTTTTCAAAAAACAAGCGCATAATTAATTTGATTGTATAAAGTAATGATCTTAATAGTCCAACCTTTTTATAAGCTAAAACACATTTATACTACAAATTAACCACAGCAAAATGTATTCATTGGCTTATTTTAAATGTTTCACACAGTAATCTTAAACGTTTCCTTCATCATGATTTAAGGGCAAATTATGATGATGCATATTAGGTTGGTAGATCAAGTTAAGCAACAAAATGAAAGTAACTATGCAAACCACTATAATCCTGGTCTCACAGGATTATAATTGAATGGCTATTAAATCAATTTATTTTCAATAAGATAGAGGGCCGTCCATTTATACCGACCCATCAATCATACATGTAGTTATAAAACAGTATCTGACATAGCACTCCCGTTTAGATCAATTGGTAAAGCCGACAGTTTGGGATCGCAGGTTCCAGATGACAATTCCTGGTTCGAATCTCACTTCAAGACTTCTTCTTTTGGAAAGGTCATAATTTTCAAATTCTTGACAGTGTTTTATTTTTTATCATGAATGAACAAGGAATCTATCTTTTACGTTGGTTTTTTTATATATATATTTTTTAAATGAAACAAAATTTAATCAAACTGGACACGCAAGCCATGGCCAGTCAATAACGTTTTGACTGTTTGCCTGTTGTTCTCATTGATTCGAAACGCGATATTACACGTTTGTACCATAGTACCTATTCTTGGAGAAACACAAAGCACAAAACAAATAAAACAAAACTGAGTGGAAAATAATAAAAGAAATCACGCGAAGGACTTATTTACGGCACCATCCATCTTTTTAAGTCTGTTTAAGTTTTTCGGAACTATAATACACACGTTTGACGGATTGCCTTTAAATTGCACGCCTAATGAACATGTCATAGTTTGAGCAGCTCACGTGGTATTGAAGGTCATGCATTACATTCATGTAAATGGTAGTATAGTGGCCACGTGTTATTGATTTATAACGGATTAGTTTTAGAATTACGAAACTGTGTCTATATCACTAAGGAAGTCCTCTGCCCCAAATTCGATAGACATGCTACATGCTTGTATCGATCGATCAACTGTGAACCATATACATGTACATGTACATGTATGTGTCTCTATAAACTCAATTAGGAATTGTCATCTAGAACCAACAATGGCCAACTACTCACAAAAACCACAACTTAACAAAATACAATAAGTAGCTGAACTGAAAAGCAGTGAATTGTAATCAACGTATTGTCTCATTGTACTCCATCCATGCATGTCTTCACAAAAATACTAAGTCGTTGAGGTTGATTTAAATGTTTGTACTATTTATAAACGATTGTGATAACATTAAAATTAAAATAAAAAATAGTAGAAAGAGAGGGAAAAAAGAGGGAAAACCCACATTAAAGACGAAGATAGATTCACTATTTATTCATGGTAAAAACAAAGATAAGAATTTGATATACACCGTAAATATTTATAAACTTTCCAAAAGAAGAAGTCTTGAAGTGAGATTCGAACCAGGAATTGTCATCTGGAACCTGCGATCCCAAACTGTCGGCTTTACCAATTGATCTAAACGGGAGTGCTATGTCAGATACTGTTTTATAACTACATGTATGATTGATGGGTCGGTATAAATGGACGGCCCTCTATCTTATTGAAAATAAATTGATTTAATAGCCATTCAATTATAATCCTGTGAGACCAGGATTATAGTGGTTTGCATAGTTACTTTCATTTTGTTGCTTAACTTGATCTACCAACCTAATATGCATCATCATAATTTGCCCTTAAATCATGATGAAGGAAACGTTTAAGATTACTGTGTGAAACATTTAAAATAAGCCAATGAATACATTTTGCTGTGGTTAATTTGTAGTATAAATGTGTTTTAGCTTATAAAAAGGTTGGACTATTAAGATCATTACTTTATACAATCAAATTAATTATGCGCTTGTTTTTTGAAAAATAACAATAAAGCTAGTATAATTGAGTAATAATTTTACATTCAAGTTTGCATTAATTTCTATATCACTTGGATTTCAAAAGAAATTGCAAAAGGTGTAGTTGAGAATTGATCTACCAACCTCGTGATACTGAAGTTGACGCTTTACCGGGCGCTTTACCAACTGAGCAATTCGTCTGTCCATGAAATTATTTAGATAGTAATACAACTTTATAGTATTGAATATCGAATACACTAAACAAATTCGTGCTAATTTCTCTAGATCAAAAGAGGGCGCTCATACCTTTTTATCTATTCTCTGCTTATTAACTATTAGTCAATGGGTGCTTATAGATGAAGTTTAACGGTATTCATGACTAAGACAGGTATTAGTCCATTCTGGACTGATGTCAAAGTTGCTGCTGGCAATAATGTCAATTGTGGACATTGGTTCAAAAATTCCTAAATAATCATGAGGTATATAGTTGAGTGATTATCTGATATCACACGTAACTGAATATTCATTTCTGAATTGGAAGGGATCTTGACAGATTCAGCTATAACAGCATTACAACTAATTGGAATGAATTGACTTGTTCTCATCAAATTTACATATTTATCCTCTATCCAAAATGTAGAGTTACTCAAATCAATAGCAACTGTATTGGCAATAAGAAAGTCCCACCCCAATACCACTGAATGTCTAATTCCTCGCGTAACAATAAATTTATGTATAGTATTTGAGTTTCGCCTATCAACATGGAAACATCCAATGAGCCTAAGATCTCTAGTGTTTCTCCTACTATAGAACAATATGTTTTATCATTTATTGGAGTCAATTTTCTATCTTTCAACTTCAACTTTAAAGAAACCGTCACTGATCAAGGAAGCTCCAGCTTCTGTATCTACAAAAACATTGGCTGAGCAACCTTCTACAATAGCTTGAATATAAGGTAAAGAATTGTTTTGTTGGGAAGGATCTTGTTTAGAGTTCATATGGGCAATGCTGTTTATGTCCTCTGATTTGGTCGACGAATGATCCCCTTCGTCGGCCGAGACGAGAACCGTTTCCCGAATTTGGATTTTCCCATTGTCCTCTTCTAAAGTTATCCTCACATCACGAAACTATCCTAGCACCAAATCCTCTATTGAGGGATTAAAGGATTATACAGCTTTAATCCGTAATAGGTCTGGACACTAGTCTAACTTATAAATACATGAAATATCTTACACCAAGTATACACCAATGTTTTAGTCTCTGGAGTTGACCCTCTAGTTTGCCCACTATCATGTCTTTTCCTTCTATCAAAATGTGGTGATGGACTACGTCCATTATGTCCACTATGATGTGGGGATGATCTATAGTCATCCCTACTATAGTGTGAAGATGGAGATTTTTCTCTATCATTACGATATATGGAGATGGTGAATACCTCCTCCTACACTGCAAAAAGGTTGCTTAAATATTTACTCAACATTTTACACAACGTTGTTGAAGTATGCAACCGCTTAACAGTTGCGTAAAATTTACCCAACACATGTTTTCACCAACAGTTGAACAATTCCAGTTACTCAGCAGTTGCACAATTTTAATTACACAACAGTTGGGTATTATTAATTAACCATTTGTTGGGCATTTTGTGACTGTTGCTTAATTTGTGAATTGTTTTCATTATATATTAAGCATTTTTGTATAGCAACACGCGGTAGGCAAAATAATGTGAATTCTGGGCGATGCAGCAGAGCTACATACATCACTTTTTCCCGGTAGTGAACCGGTAACTTGTAATGGGAATTCTAGGCGATGCAGCAGAGCTACATACACTATTCCCGTTCGGTAGTGAATCTGTAATTTATTTTAACATGTTATTAAACTATAGGCTTATACATAATATCTGACATCTCTTATCAATGGTGTTTTTACTGTGAACGTTTGCCAAACGTAGTCTTGCTATCTGGGTATGAAGGTATAAATAGTCCATATTATATAATACATAAACATATTTATGTGATTCTTTTGGTGCAAAATAGATCACATGACATGAACTATTCATATTCAGTATATGTCCATGTCGTGTATTTTTTGGCTATAAAAATCGACTATTCAATATTCATCGCTAGTGACGTCGCTATAACACCGTTGAAATGATATTCATAAACAAATATATGTCAAACAAGGATGGCAATTTTAAACTATTTGTCGGTGTATTCCGTCTTGGCATAATAAATCTAATTGTGGTCCTGCGCTGCAAAAAGGTTGCTTAAATAATGTATTTACTCAACATTTTACACAACGTTGTTCAAGTATGCAACCGCTCAACTGTTAAGTAAAATTTGCCCAACACCGTTGGATAACATGTTTTCACCAACAGTTGAACAATTCTAGTTACTCAAAAGTTAGGCAATTATATTCACTCAACAGTTGTTCAAGTATGCAACAGTTGGACAACAGTTGCCTAAAATTCACATGTGCGTAACTTGCATCAACTGTTGCGTGATTGTCCTCAATGCTCATGCAACAGTTGCCAAAGTGGACTATTTTTACGCAACATATTTTAGCAACAGAAACAGTTTCCACCAACATTTTAAGGACATTGTTTTCGACGAATTGCTCAACGCTGGGGATTTTTTACTTTTATACAACGCCTAACTTTCTACATATATTGAATGAATTTTAATCAACACGTCAACCAACGGATGATAAAAGTACTTTTAGCAACGTATTTTAAGCAACCTTTTTGCAGTGTATCATTATGTGGAGATGGGTATCTCCCCCTATTATCATGTGGAGATGGGTATCTCCCCCTATTATCATGTGGAGATGGATATCTCCCCCTACTATCATGTGGAGATGGATATCTCCCCCTACTATCATGTGGAGATGGATATCTCCCCCTACTATCATGTGGAGATGGATATCTCCCCCTACTATCATGTGGAGATGGATATCTCCCCCTACTATCATGTGGAGATGGATATCTCCCCCTATTATCATGTGGAGATGTGTATCTCCCCCTATTATCATGTAGAGATGGATATCTCCCCCTACTATCATGTGGAGATGGATATCTCCCCCTATTATCATGTGGAGATGGATATCTCCCCCTATTATCATGTAGAGATGGATATCTCCCCCTATTATCATGTGGAGATGGATATCTCCCCCTACTATCATGTGGAGATGGATATCTCCCCCTATTATCATGTGGAGATGGATATCTCCCCCTACTATCATGTGGAGATGGATATCTCCCCCTATTATCATGTGGAGATGTGTATCTCCCCCTATTATCATGTAGAGATGGATATCTCCCCCTACTATCATGTGGAGATGGATATCTCCCCCTATTATCATGTGGAGATGGATATCTCCCCCTATTATCATGTAGAGATGGATATCTCCCCCTATTATCATGTGGAGATGGATATCTCCCCCTACTATCATGTGGAGATGGATATCTCCCCCTATTATCATGTAGAGATGGATATCTCCCCCTATTATCATGTGGAGATGTGTATCTCCCCCTATTATCATGTAGAGATGGATATCTCCCCCTACTATCATGTGGAGATGGATATCTCCCCCTATTATCATGTGGAGATGGATATCTCCCCCTATTATCATGTGGAGATGGATATCTCCCCCTATTATCATGTGGAGATGGATATCTCCTGTCATGTGGAGATGGATATCTCCTGTCATGTGGAGATGGATATCTCCTGTCATGTGTAGATGAATATCTCCTGTCATGTGGAGATGAATGCCTAACACATGTAAGGGGAAACTGAACTAAGTCTTTTCTTGTCTTCCTGTTTCATTTGTTCATGTGTATTAACAATGCCATCCATTTTGTCGGACATGACATTCAATTTAGTAAACAATTCTGTAAGATCCGGAAATTGCTCAGATTGAGAGTGTACTTCTACATTAGAAGTACCATCCTGAACAAATGTTGCTTGTTGGGATTGCACAACTTTTTGAGCAAATTCTAATCGTTGCGCAATGGCCAAGGCTGCATTTAAATGTTGTGGACCATGTTCCCTACATTTTATTTGCATTTCTGAATCCAAACCTTGAAGGAATCTACGTAACAATTCATGTTCTTTAAACTGTTCACCATAAGTATACTCCCGGCCCAACAAAGGCAGAATTAACCAACTCACGCAAGGCGGATGCATATACTTGCAAAGTCACCGGGGAATCTGGGACGTGATGAAGAGAAATCGCGAACTGTGCGCAATTGATTTGTGCGACCAAAAACGCTTGCCAATTGAGCTTTAGCCAATTTATAATCTTTTCTTGTAGCCTCGGGCAATTGATCCCAGAATGCAAAAGCTTTGCTATCTAAACGACTAGGAAGAGCATTAGCCAATGTTGGAGCACCAACAGGATAATTTTGAATAGCAATCTCAAATTTACGACACCAAAGATCAAAATCATCATCTTGTTTACCATTTAAAGTATTTGGTAAGTACATCGGATCAAATTGAGGTTTTAAATCTGCAGGTAGGGGAGGAGCAGGTGGAGGAGGATCATTCTGTGGAGGTTCACCTTCAGGCGGTGCCATATGTATTATGGACAGACAAGTGTTGGCTGTGAACTGTACTATATATTATTACCAACTACAATTTAACCTTATACGGTACCTTATAATTTAAATCAAAAATTGTGTGTGACCACCGTTGCCACCAATTGTAAGAGACGTTTCTCGTTGGTTTCTTACAGTATAAAGGAGTAGTCTATATCACAACTTGGTACATTTCTTCGCCATTATCTGGCAGTTTATTAAAGAATACGTTGCTCCAAATTATACAAAGATTTACAATCAAAATGATGAGACGAATACAAGACAGTGTCTGCAAGGTACAAGACAAAAGAGAGAGCAAATCTCTTGGCGAAGCCCGCTCGTCAACTCAGCGCCCAGCTGTGATTGGCTAATGGTTATTCACAATCTGAGCGCTGATTGGCTCAAATCAATATAAATAATGCTTATTCAAATAACCAAACTGGACAATACCATTATTAATG
>CM069441.1:137768478-137896525 GCA_035610835.1 Ophiura sarsii | reverse complement strand
GAAAAATCTGTGTTATATAATTATTAAACATAGCCGCGTGAGAAGTGTTAATATAGGAGGCTCGTGGCGTGGCGCGAAAAACCAAGCTTAATAATTAACCAACACTGCTCATCTACCGCCCCCCACCCCCCCCCCCCCCCCCCCCACCCCGACTCAAATGAATTGGGGCTCTCACCCCTCGACTTGTGTGTTGATTTCCGACTTCTCTCGTGACTTGCTGGCAATGCCAATTTGAAAATTACTCAATGTTTCATCAATGACATCTGTAATGAGTTCGCTTGAAGAGGAACATATTTTGTTACATTAGTTTAAATAAGTTTCTGTTTCACCATAAACGATCTGTTTCGTTTTGCTATATCTACTGTTTAGAGCGCACTGAGCACTTTCATTAGGAGGCCTATATACACCCGACGTGTTTTAGCCTCACAATCGGAGTGTTGAATGTGTTTGAATTTTAGATCATAACATAGAAATCACTGGTCATATCACTCAGTTAAGGCGGGATTCAATACAAAAAAATGACAAATGTGCATCCAAATCAATCGCCATATCTGAGTTTTATAATGTAACGCACGTGGCAGGATTTTGTAACTGTAAGCATAGTAAAGCATGCATGACCAACGGAACCGTAATCACGGTAATATAAAAGCCTATAGGCCTATTAGTGATTTTTTTCTCTCGATCAGGTGGGATGCAAAATTGACTTTTCATTAAAAGTGTACTATCAATATTCATGAAAGTGCAGGGTTGCACAAAGTTGTTTCTTCCCCATGCAGGAGCAACGTTTTGAGCTTAACATTTCCCCACCTACACTTAGGCCTACAGGTTTGATAAAAATCAGATTACAATATGTTAGCTATCATATAGTGCTGTTTAGATGTACCAGTACCATAGTAATAAAAACTAATACATTTACATTTGGGAAGAAATCTTTTTAAGGGGCATGAAACGTGTGCACATTTTGTGTGCCATTTTACACTAAACATTGTAAAATGTAGCTGTTTTATACTTAAAATTGTCAACATTTGGTCTAATTGAACCTAATTTAGTAAGAAAATGTGCGCGAAGCGCGAACAATTGTCATTTTTCTTCTTCTAATTTTAACAAAATTGACATTTTAGGGGGAAAAGTGGGGGGGGGGGGGGGGGCAAAAATATATTTTGGGGGAATTGCCCCAATGCAACTTGCCCCCTGTAGCACCGCCACTGGAAAAAACAAACAATAAACACTAGTTACCATTGTTTTATCTTAAACATGGTGGGCCTTTACTCTATAGGAAATTCTCAACTTATCGTCTCCTCCCTAGTAGTTTAAACTCAAGGGAGAGGACATTTTAAGTTAGGAATGTTAAGAAGACATATACAAAGCTCATTGTATATAAGTCACTCTAAGTCTAGAATGACATTTGGTTTTCCGTATTAGTCCATTGGATTAATTTTGTTCTTTCCCAGAGTCATCTTAGTTACGAAAGCAAGCTAGCTTTCTTTTAGCAAACAGTTTCATAAACCTGAAGTTTCATAGTCATGAATTACCGGTTGAATTACAACAAGTCGCCTCCATCCGATCATCGTTTAAAGAACGGCAAGACATGCCTTCTGTCATCGTTTTAAATAACTATCATTAAGCCAGTTCGCTTTTTGATTTATCGTAAGATAAATAGACCTACTGCCTTCTCATATAAGTTTAATATGAGCAATATGCCGCGTGTCTTTTAGTCCAATACGGAATAAAGCACATTAGGCCTACACAACTTTCAGCAAGACATTTAATTGTCAGATTTTAATAAGATATACTTTCCTAGTTTGGAAATTTATCATTTTAAATGTCGGGAAAAGAGCCAGCGTTTATCGTGTTTCATTCGGAAGCTTTTACCGTGTGACATAGAATCAAATATATTTTGTGAGATAAGACAAAATAGGAATTTCAAGTTTAGAAATTCAATGTTGTTTGTTTTAACAACACATCATCTAATAAGTTTTGCCACGACAAAGATTTTGTCGGACACGTTGCCTTCAGTTGATTTTCTTTTAAATCATCTTCATCAAAGTTTTCTGTTTTGGAATGCTACTTATTTTAGATTTTCTAGTTTGAACTTCTATTATAGCATTTTACAATCGGTGGTTTTAAAAGAGTTAGTTTGGTCGTCCGAAAGCAGGTACCCTTGGTACCCTCCCGCTCTTTTGTAATGTTTGATATAGTAACCCGGTGTGTTCCACAGGTGATTCTTTTGGATGTGTTTACATTTCCGAGGTCATGACTGCCATACTTGAGGTTTTGGGAGGGGTGAGGGATAGTATTGACGGACATATCTGATGGTATGTTGGCAGTCAATCCCTCGTTGTAGGTCTTTCCATCAGAATTCAACTCTTGAATTCAACTCTTTTTAACTTTTAAACTTACTAAGTTCAGTAGGTTTTTGGAAATAGAGACTAATTTCCACCACCGATTTTCAGCAGATAATTGTAATAGAAAAAACTCAAGAAAGAGTTTTCATCACAGAACAGGCAACTATCACCTTATTCGACATTTGATTCTTCGAGCTCTTCTTTCTCTACTTATTGAAGTAGAACACGCATTTCCCGACATTAGTAATAACTTTACTGATGGTTGTTTGAACCAAGAAAGGTTCAATTTTGTTTGGCATCTTTTCACGATTGACTAGTTAGTCAAATTCAAGGTCTTGAATATACATCCTAGCCAGGATTTTTCAACATAAATAGATAGTTTTCTATTTAATTTTAGAAAAAGTAATAGATAGTTTTCTATTATTTTATATTATTACAAATGGAGGCGCGAATGTGCACGAGTTGTACATGTGATCAACGTGACTGGTAGGGATACCAGGCCTTTCATCTTTTATGACTACGCTAAGTGGCATCCTTTGTTTGCTTGGATTGCCCACGGCTTTGTCGACGGCCGCTTGCTCTCACTGTCCAGCGTAGGACGGAGAACATGGTCGCCATTTTGTTAACCAAGAAGTGGTTTAACTATTGGGAATTGAACATGGAAAACATTCATTACAGTTTCAGGCTTTTGCCAAACTGTATGATAGGCTTAATAGCGGCAGTTTGTCCGCGAAATTTCAGGGTCCGAGTATGGTTCCGATCAGCGAAAGTTATCTCGCTCGTTGCATAACATTTTTTATATCTGTTAGTAATATAGGCAAGTTTTGCCCTGTACTTACTTTTAGATTGAAACTTGTGTATGTATAGGCACAGGTCAGTTGACCTACTAGCAGCCCGTGCTACTCTCTAAATTCGAGAGATTAAAAATAATAATCTATGGAGCGATTACAATTTTTTTTAATCTATTTTGATTATTTATTGTCGTTGTCAATCCGAAATGGTTTACAAATCGACAAATTCGCGTGCATTTAAGTAATCGAAATATCCATTTGAAAGTATACAAAGTTTCAACCAATGAAAATACTTAAAATGTGTAGACTGATTTTTTTTAATCGAAATCTTTCTTTCGGTAAGCGACGCGACGGAGCATAGCGAAGCGACACAGATCATGGAGATGGCAGACACTTATCTACAATCAGATTTGATTAAAGACTATTTGGAAAACATGTCTCACAATGCCGGCGTCTAAATTAGGCAAAAATCATCTCACAACTAACATGAATAACACCATGGAAAGTCGATTCGTAGGATAGTATAGGTACATATCTAACCAAAAGAATTCAAGACGTCACTGCTTGATGCCAGGCAGTGATTGTTCATACTGTATATTAGAAGCACATTATTTGTTTTTATGAAGTAATAAACACGATGTTTAAAGCCGTTATACAGGTTTTCTTGACCTCGTGTTTCCCCACTTACAAATTAGAATAACCAATCTAATACAAAATCTAAAAGAGATTTAAAGTTAATCCATAACTGATTAGTTTTTAATCCAATTTGATTATAACGGATTTTTTTTTATATAGTGCTGTCAAAGTGTGAGGTAATCTAAAAGAGATTTAAAGTTAATCCATAACTGATTAGTTTTTAATCCAATTTGATTATAATTGATGTAATCTTTTTAAAGATTAAAAAAAAGTAATCCAAGAAAAGATTACTTTTTAATCCTAATAGATTTGTCCTTCAGGACAATCCGAAATAGATTAAAAAGTTAATCTTTTAGATTTAAATTTTAATCTTTCAAATTTAGAGAGTACTGATGAGACTCACGGAGAGTCGAAACGCGTCTAGCTACTCTGCATGCCGTCACCATTGTTTTATCTTAAACATGGTGGGCCTTTACTCTATAGGAAATTCTCAACTTATCGTCTCCTCCCTAGTAGTTTAAACTCAAGGGAGAGGACATTTTAAGTTAGGAATGTTAAGAAGACATATACAAAGCTCATTGTATATAAGTCACTCTAAGTCTAGAATGACATTTGGTTTTCCGTATTAGTCCATTGGATTAATTTTGTTCTTTCCCAGAGTCATCTTAGTTACGAAAGCAAGCTAGCTTTCTTTTAGCAAACAGTTTCATAAACCTGAAGTTTCATAGTCATGAATTACCGGTTGAATTACAACAAGTCGCCTCCATCCGATCATCGTTTAAAGAACGGCAAGACATGCCTTCTGTCATCGTTTTAAATAACTATCATTAAGCCAGTTCGCTTTTTGATTTATCGTAAGATAAATAGACCTACTGCCTTCTCATATAAGTTTAATATGAGCAATATGCCGCGTGTCTTTTAGTCCAATACGGAATAAAGCACATTAGGCCTACACAACTTTCAGCAAGACATTTAATTGTCAGATTTTAATAAGATATACTTTCCTAGTTTGGAAATTTATCATTTTAAATGTCGGGAAAAGAGCCAGCGTTTATCGTGTTTCATTCGGAAGCTTTTACCGTGTGACATAGAATCAAATATATTTTGTGAGATAAGACAAAATAGGAATTTCAAGTTTAGAAATTCAATGTTGTTTGTTTTAACAACACATCATCTAATAAGTTTTGCCACGACAAAGATTTTGTCGGACACGTTGCCTTCAGTTGATTTTCTTTTAAATCATCTTCATCAAAGTTTTCTGTTTTGGAATGCTACTTATTTTAGATTTTCTAGTTTGAACTTCTATTATAGCATTTTACAATCGGTGGTTTTAAAAGAGTTAGTTTGGTCGTCCGAAAGCAGGTACCCTTGGTACCCTCCCGCTCTTTTGTAATGTTTGATATAGTAACCCGATGTGTTCCACAGGTGATTCTTTTGGATGTGTTTACATTTCCGAGGTCATGACTGCCATACTTGAGGTTTTGGGAGGGGTGAGGGATAGTATTGACGGACATATCTGATGGTATGTTGGCAGTCAATCCCTCGTTGTAGGTCTTTCCATCAGAATTCAACTCTTGAATTCAACTCTTTTTAACTTTTAAACTTACTAAGTTCAGTAGGTTTTTGGAAATAGAGACTAATTTCCACCACCGATTTTCAGCAGATAATTGTAATAGAAAAAACTCAAGAAAGAGTTTTCATCACAGAACAGGCAACTATCAACTTATTCGACATTTGATTCTTCGAGCTCTTCTTTCTCTACTTATTGAAGTAGAACACGCATTTCCCGACATTAGTAATAACTTTACTGATGGTTGTTTGAACCAAGAAAGGTTCAATTTTGTTTGGCATCTTTTCACGATTGACTAGTTAGTCAAATTCAAGGTCTTGAATATACATCCTAGCCAGGATTTTTCAACATAAATAGATAGTTTTCTATTTAATTTTAGAAAAAGTAATAGATAGTTTTCTATTATTTTATATTATTACAAATGGAGGCGCGAATGTGCACGAGTTGTACATGTGATCAACGTGACTGGTAGGGATACCAGGCCTTTCATCTTTTATGACTACGCTAAATGGCATCCTTTGTTTGCTTGGATTGCCCACGGCTTTGTCGACGGCCGCTTGCTCTCACTGTCCAGCGTAGGACGGAGAACATGGTCGCCATTTTGTTAACCAAGAAGTGGTTTAACTATTGGGAATTGAACATGGAAAACATTCATTACAGTTTCAGGCTTTTGCCAAACTGTATGATAGGCTTAATAGCGGCAGTTTGTCCGCGAAATTTCAGGGTCCGAGTATGGTTCCGATCAGCGAAAGTTATCTCGCTCGTTGCATAACATTTTTTATATCTGTTAGTAATATAGGCAAGTTTTGCCCTGTACTTACTTTTAGATTGAAACTTGTGTATGTATAGGCACAGGTCAGTTGACCTACTAGCAGCCCGTGCTACTGATGAGACTCACGGAGAGTCGAAACGCGTCTAGCTACTCTGCATGCCGTCACCATTGTTTTATCTTAAACATGGTGGGCCTTTACTCTATAGGAAATTCTCAACTTATCGTCTCCTCCCTAGTAGTTTAAACTCAAGGGAGAGGACATTTTAAGTTAGGAATGTTAAGAAGACATATACAAAGCTCATTGTATATAAGTCACTCTAAGTCTAGAATGACATTTGGTTTTCCGTATTAGTCCATTGGATTAATTTTGTTCTTTCCCAGAGTCATCTTAGTTACGAAAGCAAGCTAGCTTTCTTTTAGCAAACAGTTTCATAAACCTGAAGTTTCATAGTCATGAATTACCGGTTGAATTACAACAAGTCGCCTCCATCCGATCATCGTTTAAAGAACGGCAAGACATGCCTTCTGTCATCGTTTTAAATAACTATCATTAAGCCAGTTCGCTTTTTGATTTATCGTAAGATAAATAGACCTACTGCCTTCTCATATAAGTTTAATATGAGCAATATGCCGCGTGTCTTTTAGTCCAATACGGAATAAAGCACATTAGGCCTACACAACTTTCAGCAAGACATTTAATTGTCAGATTTTAATAAGATATACTTTCCTAGTTTGGAAATTTATCATTTTAAATGTCGGGAAAAGAGCCAGCGTTTATCGTGTTTCATTCGGAAGCTTTTACCGTGTGACATAGAATCAAATATATTTTGTGAGATAAGACAAAATAGGAATTTCAAGTTTAGAAATTCAATGTTGTTTGTTTTAACAACACATCATCTAATAAGTTTTGCCACGACAAAGATTTTGTCGGACACGTTGCCTTCAGTTGATTTTCTTTTAAATCATCTTCATCAAAGTTTTCTGTTTTGGAATGCTACTTATTTTAGATTTTCTAGTTTGAACTTCTATTATAGCATTTTACAATCGGTGGTTTTAAAAGAGTTAGTTTGGTCGTCCGAAAGCAGGTACCCTTGGTACCCTCCCGCTCTTTTGTAATGTTTGATATAGTAACCCGATGTGTTCCACAGGTGATTCTTTTGGATGTGTTTACATTTCCGAGGTCATGACTGCCATACTTGAGGTTTTGGGAGGGGTGAGGGATAGTATTGACGGACATATCTGATGGTATGTTGGCAGTCAATCCCTCGTTGTAGGTCTTTCCATCAGAATTCAACTCTTGAATTCAACTCTTTTTAACTTTTAAACTTACTAAGTTCAGTAGGTTTTTGGAAATAGAGACTAATTTCCACCACCGATTTTCAGCAGATAATTGTAATAGAAAAAACTCAAGAAAGAGTTTTCATCACAGATCAGGCAACTATCAACTTATTCGACATTTGATTCTTCGAGCTCTTCTTTCTCTACTTATTGAAGTAGAACACGCATTTCCCGACATTAGTAATAACTTTACTGATGGTTGTTTGAACCAAGAAAGGTTCAATTTTGTTTGGCATCTTTTCACGATTGACTAGTTAGTCAAATTCAAGGTCTTGAATATACATCCTAGCCAGGATTTTTCAACATAAATAGATAGTTTTCTATTTAATTTTAGAAAAAGTAATAGATAGTTTTCTATTATTTTATATTATTACAAATGGAGGCGCGAATGTGCACGAGTTGTACATGTGATCAACGTGACTGGTAGGGATACCAGGCCTTTCATCTTTTATGACTACGCTAAGTGGCATCCTTTGTTTGCTTGGATTGCCCACGGCTTTGTCGACGGCCGCTTGCTCTCACTGTCCAGCGTAGGACGGAGAACATGGTCGCCATTTTGTTAACCAAGAAGTGGTTTAACTATTGGGAATTGAACATGGAAAACATTCATTACAGTTTCAGGCTTTTGCCAAACTGTATGATAGGCTTAATAGCGGCAGTTTGTCCGCGAAATTTCAGGGTCCGAGTATGGTTCCGATCAGCGAAAGTTATCTCGCTCGTTGCATAACATTTTTTATATCTGTTAGTAATATAGGCAAGTTTTGCCCTGTACTTACTTTTAGATTGAAACTTGTGTATGTATAGGCACAGGTCAGTTGACCTACTAGCAGCCCGTGCTACTGATGAGACTCACGGAGAGTCGAAACGCGTCTAGCTACTCTGCATGCCGTCACCATTGTTTTATCTTAAACATGGTGGGCCTTTACTCTATAGGAAATTCTCAACTTATCGTCTCCTCCCTAGTAGTTTAAACTCAAGGGAGAGGACATTTTAAGTTAGGAATGTTAAGAAGACATATACAAAGCTCATTGTATATAAGTCACTCTAAGTCTAGAATGACATTTGGTTTTCCGTATTAGTCCATTGGATTAATTTTGTTCTTTCCCAGAGTCATCTTAGTTACGAAAGCAAGCTAGCTTTCTTTTAGCAAACAGTTTCATAAACCTGAAGTTTCATAGTCATGAATTACCGGTTGAATTACAACAAGTCGCCTCCATCCGATCATCGTTTAAAGAACGGCAAGACATGCCTTCTGTCATCGTTTTAAATAACTATCATTAAGCCAGTTCGCTTTTTGATTTATCGTAAGATAAATAGACCTACTGCCTTCTCATATAAGTTTAATATGAGCAATATGCCGCGTGTCTTTTAGTCCAATACGGAATAAAGCACATTAGGCCTACACAACTTTCAGCAAGACATTTAATTGTCAGATTTTAATAAGATATACTTTCCTAGTTTGGAAATTTATCATTTTAAATGTCGGGAAAAGAGCCAGCGTTTATCGTGTTTCATTCGGAAGCTTTTACCGTGTGACATAGAATCAAATATATTTTGTGAGATAAGACAAAATAGGAATTTCAAGTTTAGAAATTCAATGTTGTTTGTTTTAACAACACATCATCTAATAAGTTTTGCCACGACAAAGATTTTGTCGGACACGTTGCCTTCAGTTGATTTTCTTTTAAATCATCTTCATCAAAGTTTTCTGTTTTGGAATGCTACTTATTTTAGATTTTCTAGTTTGAACTTCTATTATAGCATTTTACAATCGGTGGTTTTAAAAGAGTTAGTTTGGTCGTCCGAAAGCAGGTACCCTTGGTACCCTCCCGCTCTTTTGTAATGTTTGATATAGTAACCCGGTGTGTTCCACAGGTGATTCTTTTGGATGTGTTTACATTTCCGAGGTCATGACTGCCATACTTGAGGTTTTGGGAGGGGTGAGGGATAGTATTGACGGACATATCTGATGGTATGTTGGCAGTCAATCCCTCGTTGTAGGTCTTTCCATCAGAATTCAACTCTTGAATTCAACTCTTTTTAACTTTTAAACTTACTAAGTTCAGTAGGTTTTTGGAAATAGAGACTAATTTCCACCACCGATTTTCAGCAGATAATTGTAATAGAAAAAACTCAAGAAAGAGTTTTCATCACAGAACAGGCAACTATCAACTTATTCGACATTTGATTCTTCGAGCTCTTCTTTCTCTACTTATTGAAGTAGAACACGCATTTCCCGACATTAGTAATAACTTTACTGATGGTTGTTTGAACCAAGAAAGGTTCAATTTTGTTTGGCATCTTTTCACGATTGACTAGTTAGTCAAATTCAAGGTCTTGAATATACATCCTAGCCAGGATTTTTCAACATAAATAGATAGTTTTCTATTTAATTTTAGAAAAAGTAATAGATAGTTTTCTATTATTTTATATTATTACAAATGGAGGCGCGAATGTGCACGAGTTGTACATGTGATCAACGTGACTGGTAGGGATACCAGGCCTTTCATCTTTTATGACTACGCTAAGTGGCATCCTTTGTTTGCTTGGATTGCCCACGGCTTTGTCGACGGCCGCTTGCTCTCACTGTCCAGCGTAGGACGGAGAACATGGTCGCCATTTTGTTAACCAAGAAGTGGTTTAACTATTGGGAAATGAACATGGAAAACATTCATTACAGTTTCAGGCTTTTGCCAAACTGTATGATAGGCTTAATAGCGGCAGTTTGTCCGCGAAATTTCAGGGTCCGAGTATGGTTCCGATCAGCGAAAGTTATCTCGCTCGTTGCATAACATTTTTTATATCTGTTAGTAATATAGGCAAGTTTTGCCCTGTACTTACTTTTAGATTGAAACTTGTGTATGTATAGGCACAGGTCAGTTGACCTACTAGCAGCCCGTGCTACTGATGAGACTCACGGAGAGTCGAAACGCGTCTAGCTACTCTGCATGCCGTCACCATTGTTTTATCTTAAACATGGTGGGCCTTTACTCTATAGGAAATTCTCAACTTATCGTCTCCTCCCTAGTAGTTTAAACTCAAGGGAGAGGACATTTTAAGTTAGGAATGTTAAGAAGACATATACAAAGCTCATTGTATATAAGTCACTCTAAGTCTAGAATGACATTTGGTTTTCCGTATTAGTCCATTGGATTAATTTTGTTCTTTCCCAGAGTCATCTTAGTTACGAAAGCAAGCTAGCTTTCTTTTAGCAAACAGTTTCATAAACCTGAAGTTTCATAGTCATGAATTACCGGTTGAATTACAACAAGTCGCCTCCATCCGATCATCGTTTAAAGAACGGCAAGACATGCCTTCTGTCATCGTTTTAAATAACTATCATTAAGCCAGTTCGCTTTTTGATTTATCGTAAGATAAATAGACCTACTGCCTTCTCATATAAGTTTAATATGAGCAATATGCCGCGTGTCTTTTAGTCCAATACGGAATAAAGCACATTAGGCCTACACAACTTTCAGCAAGACATTTAATTGTCAGATTTTAATAAGATATACTTTCCTAGTTTGGAAATTTATCATTTTAAATGTCGGGAAAAGAGCCAGCGTTTATCGTGTTTCATTCGGAAGCTTTTACCGTGTGACATAGAATCAAATATATTTTGTGAGATAAGACAAAATAGGAATTTCAAGTTTAGAAATTCAATGTTGTTTGTTTTAACAACACATCATCTAATAAGTTTTGCCACGACAAAGATTTTGTCGGACACGTTGCCTTCAGTTGATTTTCTTTTAAATCATCTTCATCAAAGTTTTCTGTTTTGGAATGCTACTTATTTTAGATTTTCTAGTTTGAACTTCTATTATAGCATTTTACAATCGGTGGTTTTAAAAGAGTTAGTTTGGTCGTCCGAAAGCAGGTACCCTTGGTACCCTCCCGCTCTTTTGTAATGTTTGATATAGTAACCCGGTGTGTTCCACAGGTGATTCTTTTGGATGTGTTTACATTTCCGAGGTCATGACTGCCATACTTGAGGTTTTGGGAGGGGTGAGGGATAGTATTGACGGACATATCTGATGGTATGTTGGCAGTCAATCCCTCGTTGTAGGTCTTTCCATCAGAATTCAACTCTTGAATTCAACTCTTTTTAACTTTTAAACTTACTAAGTTCAGTAGGTTTTTGGAAATAGAGACTAATTTCCACCACCGATTTTCAGCAGATAATTGTAATAGAAAAAACTCAAGAAAGAGTTTTCATCACAGAACAGGCAACTATCAACTTATTCGACATTTGATTCTTCGAGCTCTTCTTTCTCTACTTATTGAAGTAGAACACGCATTTCCCGACATTAGTAATAACTTTACTGATGGTTGTTTGAACCAAGAAAGGTTCAATTTTGTTTGGCATCTTTTCACGATTGACTAGTTAGTCAAATTCAAGGTCTTGAATATACATCCTAGCCAGGATTTTTCAACATAAATAGATAGTTTTCTATTTAATTTTAGAAAAAGTAATAGATAGTTTTCTATTATTTTATATTATTACAAATGGAGGCGCGAATGTGCACGAGTTGTACATGTGATCAACGTGACTGGTAGGGATACCAGGCCTTTCATCTTTTATGACTACGCTAAGTGGCATCCTTTGTTTGCTTGGATTGCCCACGGCTTTGTCGACGGCCGCTTGCTCTCACTGTCCAGCGTAGGACGGAGAACATGGTCGCCATTTTGTTAACCAAGAAGTGGTTTAACTATTGGGAATTGAACATGGAAAACATTCATTACAGTTTCAGGCTTTTGCCAAACTGTATGATAGGCTTAATAGCGGCAGTTTGTCCGCGAAATTTCAGGGTCCGAGTATGGTTCCGATCAGCGAAAGTTATCTCGCTCGTTGCATAACATTTTTTATATCTGTTAGTAATATAGGCAAGTTTTGCCCTGTACTTACTTTTAGATTGAAACTTGTGTATGTATAGGCACAGGTCAGTTGACCTACTAGCAGCCCGTGCTACTGATGAGACTCACGGAGAGTCGAAACGCGTCTAGCTACTCTGCATGCCGTCACCATTGTTTTATCTTAAACATGGTGGGCCTTTACTCTATAGGAAATTCTCAACTTATCGTCTCCTCCCTAGTAGTTTAAACTCAAGGGAGAGGACATTTTAAGTTAGGAATGTTAAGAAGACATATACAAAGCTCATTGTATATAAGTCACTCTAAGTCTAGAATGACATTTGGTTTTCCGTATTAGTCCATTGGATTAATTTTGTTCTTTCCCAGAGTCATCTTAGTTACGAAAGCAAGCTAGCTTTCTTTTAGCAAACAGTTTCATAAACCTGAAGTTTCATAGTCATGAATTACCGGTTGAATTACAACAAGTCGCCTCCATCCGATCATCGTTTAAAGAACGGCAAGACATGCCTTCTGTCATCGTTTTAAATAACTATCATTAAGCCAGTTCGCTTTTTGATTTATCGTAAGATAAATAGACCTACTGCCTTCTCATATAAGTTTAATATGAGCAATATGCCGCGTGTCTTTTAGTCCAATACGGAATAAAGCACATTAGGCCTACACAACTTTCAGCAAGACATTTAATTGTCAGATTTTAATAAGATATACTTTCCTAGTTTGGAAATTTATCATTTTAAATGTCGGGAAAAGAGCCAGCGTTTATCGTGTTTCATTCGGAAGCTTTTACCGTGTGACATAGAATCAAATATATTTTGTGAGATAAGACAAAATAGGAATTTCAAGTTTAGAAATTCAATGTTGTTTGTTTTAACAACACATCATCTAATAAGTTTTGCCACGACAAAGATTTTGTCGGACACGTTGCCTTCAGTTGATTTTCTTTTAAATCATCTTCATCAAAGTTTTCTGTTTTGGAATGCTACTTATTTTAGATTTTCTAGTTTGAACTTCTATTATAGCATTTTACAATCGGTGGTTTTAAAAGAGTTAGTTTGGTCGTCCGAAAGCAGGTACCCTTGGTACCCTCCCGCTCTTTTGTAATGTTTGATATAGTAACCCGGTGTGTTCCACAGGTGATTCTTTTGGATGTGTTTACATTTCCGAGGTCATGACTGCCATACTTGAGGTTTTGGGAGGGGTGAGGGATAGTATTGACGGACATATCTGATGGTATGTTGGCAGTCAATCCCTCGTTGTAGGTCTTTCCATCAGAATTCAACTCTTGAATTCAACTCTTTTTAACTTTTAAACTTACTAAGTTCAGTAGGTTTTTGGAAATAGAGACTAATTTCCACCACCGATTTTCAGCAGATAATTGTAATAGAAAAAACTCAAGAAAGAGTTTTCATCACAGAACAGGCAACTATCAACTTATTCGACATTTGATTCTTCGAGCTCTTCTTTCTCTACTTATTGAAGTAGAACACGCATTTCCCGACATTAGTAATAACTTTACTGATGGTTGTTTGAACCAAGAAAGGTTCAATTTTGTTTGGCATCTTTTCACGATTGACTAGTTAGTCAAATTCAAGGTCTTGAATATACATCCTAGCCAGGATTTTTCAACATAAATAGATAGTTTTCTATTTAATTTTAGAAAAAGTAATAGATAGTTTTCTATTATTTTATATTATTACAAATGGAGGCGCGAATGTGCACGAGTTGTACATGTGATCAACGTGACTGGTAGGGATACCAGGCCTTTCATCTTTTATGACTACGCTAAGTGGCATCCTTTGTTTGCTTGGATTGCCCACGGCTTTGTCGACGGCCGCTTGCTCTCACTGTCCAGCGTAGGACGGAGAACATGGTCGCCATTTTGTTAACCAAGAAGTGGTTTAACTATTGGGAATTGAACATGGAAAACATTCATTACAGTTTCAGGCTTTTGCCAAACTGTATGATAGGCTTAATAGCGGCAGTTTGTCCGCGAAATTTCAGGGTCCGAGTATGGTTCCGATCAGCGAAAGTTATCTCGCTCGTTGCATAACATTTTTTATATCTGTTAGTAATATAGGCAAGTTTTGCCCTGTACTTACTTTTAGATTGAAACTTGTGTATGTATAGGCACAGGTCAGTTGACCTACTAGCAGCCCGTGCTACTGATGAGACTCACGGAGAGTCGAAACGCGTCTAGCTACTCTGCATGCCGTCACCATTGTTTTATCTTAAACATGGTGGGCCTTTACTCTATAGGAAATTCTCAACTTATCGTCTCCTCCCTAGTAGTTTAAACTCAAGGGAGAGGACATTTTAAGTTAGGAATGTTAAGAAGACATATACAAAGCTCATTGTATATAAGTCACTCTAAGTCTAGAATGACATTTGGTTTTCCGTATTAGTCCATTGGATTAATTTTGTTCTTTCCCAGAGTCATCTTAGTTACGAAAGCAAGCTAGCTTTCTTTTAGCAAACAGTTTCATAAACCTGAAGTTTCATAGTCATGAATTACCGGTTGAATTACAACAAGTCGCCTCCATCCGATCATCGTTTAAAGAACGGCAAGACATGCCTTCTGTCATCGTTTTAAATAACTATCATTAAGCCAGTTCGCTTTTTGATTTATCGTAAGATAAATAGACCTACTGCCTTCTCATATAAGTTTAATATGAGCAATATGCCGCGTGTCTTTTAGTCCAATACGGAATAAAGCACATTAGGCCTACACAACTTTCAGCAAGACATTTAATTGTCAGATTTTAATAAGATATACTTTCCTAGTTTGGAAATTTATCATTTTAAATGTCGGGAAAAGAGCCAGCGTTTATCGTGTTTCATTCGGAAGCTTTTACCGTGTGACATAGAATCAAATATATTTTGTGAGATAAGACAAAATAGGAATTTCAAGTTTAGAAATTCAATGTTGTTTGTTTTAACAACACATCATCTAATAAGTTCAATTGCCACGACAAAGATTTTGTCGGACACGTTGCCTTCAGTTGATTTTCTTTTAAATCATCTTCATCAAAGTTTTCTGTTTTGGAATGCTACTTATTTTAGATTTTCTAGTTTGAACTTCTATTATAGCATTTTACAATCGGTGGTTTTAAAAGAGTTAGTTTGGTCGTCCGAAAGCAGGTACCCTTGGTACCCTCCCGCTCTTTTGTAATGTAACGTGCTATAGAAATACCCCGTAGTACGTAATGACCCCATCGGCTTGCCATAAACGTGTGCTTAATACGTTCTGCATAAAGTTCCCGATAGGTTCGTTCGTGGTACGTTAGACATACGTTTACATACGCTGAAATCGTTAGACATACGTTGACATACGTTAGCCTATAGGTACGTTACTCGTAAGTTATAGGTTGGACTTATAGATTTATCCTTCTAGATATTTTAATAGTTATCATCTAGGCTGCGTTTACTTGAACTGGCAACACTTGTCCCGCCGTGTACGAAACTCAATTTCTGCAGCGGCATAAGTCACCGAGTGTTCGTTGTACGCCGAGGATACGCTGAGGATACGTCGAACACGGCAGACATACGCTACGAATACGTTAAGCATACGTTGGTCATATTCTCGCATTTACGCTGTGATACGCTGTGATAAGTTTGTTATAAGTTAGTGATACGCTATCAATACGTAAGTCATACGCTATGCACTTATAAAACTCGCCCATTGCTTGTGTGGTAGATTTCGATCACGACAGGAGCATGCGCAGATGCGATTTTTGTGTAAGTGGTCTGTGATTTTGTCAATATTATATTTTTACTGTGATTTGTCGATCTGCATTAAATGCAAAAAGTAACAACGCCCCCGGCTGGACTCGAACCACCAACCTTTCGGTTAACAGCCGAACGCGCTAACCAATTGCGCCACGGAGGTGATTATTTACTAGGCTGTTTTGGTTTGTCATGTTCACCCGTACACTTCCCCGTACACTTTCTTGCAAAGTCGGGCATCGTTTTTTCTCAAATGTTGCTTGCATATTGCCTTTGCTGTCGCCTTTAATACATGTGCTGTCACTTGAACTTGGAACCAACGTTTAATTTGAACTGTCTATTTTCAATAAAAAAATACTCCAATACGGGAAAAAAATCAGAAAAGCTCACAGACAACAAATAAGAACATCATTTTACTCGACCTAGAATTTCAATCAACGGATTTCAATCATCGGCAAAACCCGATGATGTGAGTGACGTCATTTAATGAGCTCATTAGCATAATTTATGTCCGTGAAATATACAATAGGGTTTTGGTATAGTGCTATGTACGCTATGGATACGCTATGGATACGTCCATTCCATCACCGATGTCGACTTTTCCTACGCAATTCGTTGGGAAGTTGGACGTTCTTGGTGACAATTTTCGAGCTATTTTTTGAATACGTCGGCATACGTTCAGGCCACACGCTATGGTGTGACAGGGCCTTTAGATTCAGATGAGAAACGTATCATTGCGGCGCATAACAGGAATGTGTCCCCTTGACATGTTTGATGAAATTTCTATATAAGGGGGCTGGCATTTTCTTCAGAAGGGGGTGGGTCCCAAATATACTGGGGGGGGGGGGTCATCGTTTTTTTGACATGAAAACAGGGGGGTCATAAAATTATTTCATTGAAAATGGGGGGGGGGGTCACAAATTTATCAAGAGAGACGCAAAAAAGAGGGACAAAGAAATAGCCAGAGAAACTGAAGCTAATATGGAAGATCAAGGTGAAATGGTCAGAGAAGCTGAAACTGTCGATGAGGAGGACATGGAGAGTGAAGAAGATAGAGAGAATGAACAAGGGGATGATGGTGAAGATGGACTTTTGAATATCATTGATGGTGATGAGACATCTGACAGTGATGAAGAAAGTAATTTGATATTTGTGCCCACTGTACGAACAGTGACCAGACATGGCCGCATTGCAGGAACATGGAAACGGCATTTTGTGATGGATGAAACTAGTGATGAGGATGATGATGATGGTGATGATGAGAACAATAGTACTGATTCAGAAGGGAGCAGTGAAGATGAAGACGATAGTGAACATGAGAAAGAGGAGATGGAACAGGAACACACAACAGTAACAAGATCTGGGAGAAGGGCAGGCACATGGAGGAAACTTGTAAATTAGAGGTACAAAGTATTGTGCTATTTATATTAACAACTTTCATGTACACAATATACAATGTAAAGTGTTTAATACATTGTATGAAGCACAATATCAATAAATTAATGTACATGTCATTGTATTGTAAAACATTGAAAGGTATAAAATTTGACTTGATATTCTCATTTCTGAAATGTGTGTTGGGGGGGGGGGGGGTCACAAATAATGGACTGTATTGGTAGGGGTGGGTCATAAAAATATGCAGCTCTTGGATAGGGGGGGTCATGAAAAAATTGTCTGGGTCTATCCACATTTTTGGGACCCCCCCCCCCCCCCCCCCCCCCCCCCCCCCCCCCCCCCCCCCCCCCCCCCCCACCCCCTTTCGAAAGAAAATGCCAGCCCCCAATGAGTATAACTTCATACGAATGCACCGATATACACACTTTTGACATAAGATACGGTTAGGCCTATCCAGGTGACATTTATTATTATATAACACATACAAATATTCCTGTAATTTTGATTGATGCACACTACATCATGTGACATAAAATATTTGGACAATTTCCCTGCTATTTCACAGGAGGGAAAAAAGTTCCCATAAAAATAAAACTATTTCCCTGTGATGAGGAGCTGCGAGGGAAATAGTACCTTTTCATGGGAACTTTCCCTGCTCGCGATCGCGATAAATTGATGGAGGTAAGCTTTGACTGTCCCTCACATTATAGACCTAGGCCATGATAGTATCTGTTGTTTATTAAAGTAAAGTGCTCAACAAAAGAAAGTCATACACATTGTTTATGTCCTTATAGAGTGTCTTCCGATTATTTTATGTCTAAACAGGCTGTTTAGAAATTTTAGATAAATCTTTTCGTAACAATTGGTACCACACATGCCACAAAAACCAACAAAAATAAATTATTAACACTATTTAATACTGAGGGTATAGTCCTCAGATTTAATTAACTATCCGTGACGTTTCCAAATTCGCATTTTCAACGCACGCAAGTGGCGAGAAAATGCTGTGGTGTAGCACTTTAATGGCCAGGGAATGAAAGGGATATTGATCACACAGTGAAACTGCGTTGGTTCGATCCTGAGCGAGCGGGCTATTTGATTGTAAACATGTAACACGTGATCTTTTCTCCCCGCGCGCGTAGTTTGTTGAAAATGTTGGAACGGCATGGATTTCATTTTCTTTAAATGGTGCTAATCATGGCTTATCTTTGTTGCTTGGTTTAAGTTTGGTACCAGATTGTGCCTAAAAAAATCATCCGAATGTCTATCTAGCCTGCTTGGTAAAAAAAATAATCAGAAGTTAAAGGGAGTGTTCATAAATACTTTGGTGGTGGGGGGGGGGGGGCGTCAAAAAGTTTGTGGCATGGCGAGAAGGGGGGTCAAAAAAGTTTGTGGCATGGCGAGAGGGGGGGGGGGGGTCAAAAAGTGTTGATATACCAAAAATGAAATTATCCAGCCCCCCCCCCCCCCCCCCCCCCCCCCCCCCCCCCACCACCCACCAAAGATTTATGAACGGTCCCCAAACAAAGCAGTCAATAGTTAGGTCACCCAAGCCTATATGAAAGCTATGAAGATTGTTAAACGGGGTCAGTCGTCACAAATATGCAAACACAATAGTCAAACGACCTTGCTATTGTCATGCTATTGTCAACACTCCCTACACAGAGGTCTGCTGTGCAAATCTGTACATGATGATATTCACATGCAATGTCTATGGCAGATTTCATTCCGTGGTATAAAGCTATGAGGTTTCCGTGGTCTTCGCTATCTCCAAGCAGATAGAGCAATACGTACACGGACTTTTTTGTAGACGAGGGTTCATTTCATGATTTGGTGAGGTTTAGAATGAGTTAGGATTCCTGTAATTTTGAAGACCACGGATTTCAAAACGTGAATTGTCCAACATTTTACGACATAAATTTGGTCACCAAACGTATTTAAAACTATACATTTTACCATTCTGCAGATGTTATTGACCCTCCTCTATAATTCTACATGATTTTATTAACACACGTTTCTCAGTTTTTGAGAAGCCCAAATAAACCATTTTCCGAAGCTATTTCTAGCAAATATTGCAGTCACTGATACTCCATTGTTTTCTTGCGTATAACAAAATATGACATACAGCGTGACCTCCCTACTGGCTGAAAGTGTATGGGTTTAGGCTACGGTGTAAATTTGTCTTTGAAAGAGCCGCTATTTTGAGAATGGCGACCTCACAGTAAATGATAATACAAACCATTCACGAGGTCTCGGGAAAAATAGGTAGATCCCTTCGGTGACTGGAGAGTCGTGGGGGCGGTGGGCCCTACTATTTTCCCGAGACCTCATGAATGTTTGTATATAATTTACTGAGGTCGCCATTCTCAAAATAGCGGCTCTTTCAAAGACACACCGTAGCCCTAAACCCATACACTGCTAAAATGTTGAAGCAAAAATACGTTGCTTAATTGCGTTTAAATCATTTGTTGGGTAAATGGTTGATTACATTTTATTCAACTGTAGAAATCTAGGTGTTGTATAAAAGTAAAAACTACCCTACCCAACGTTGAGCAAAACAATTTAGTAACAAGTTGGGGAAACCCCCGGTCAAAACTCATTTTGTTGCTAAAAATATTGCGTTCATTGTTTTAATTGGGGCAACTGTTTGAGTATTGGTCTCAGGCAATCACGCAACTTATATATATGGTTAAGATTTACTCATGTGGTTTTTATTGATCAACTGTTGCTTTAAAATTCCTCGATTCTAATGCGTCCATGATGGATCTTCCTCAGAATTTGGGGAACGGTTGGGTTGTATACGGAAGATAAACTTTTGAATTGTTGCATGACCAACACATATACAGGACGAGTCAAAAAGAAGTTGATCGAGAATGAATATTTGTTTAAAAATAGACCAAACAAATTTGACAAACCCAATGAGGCACGTATTCAAAGAGCAACTTATTCCGCTCATATGACAAAAGAAATCAATGAAATCGATCAATTATATCAGGAGCTATGCCTGTTTTAATAAAAGAATCACAATAAAAAACACCAAAGATAAGAGATGTAAGATATTATGTATAGTTAAATAACATGATAAAAGAAATTACACTATCCATTACCGAGGAAGTGCGGTGTATGTAGCTCTGCTGCATCGCCCAGAATTCCCATTATTTGCTTACCCCCCGTGTTGCTATATACAAAAAAGTTCAATATATTTCACAAAAACAAAAAAAAAATCACAAATTAAGTAACATATTTAAAATGCCCAACAAATTGTTAATTAATAATACCCAACTTTTGTGTAATTAAAATTGTGCAACTGTTGAGTAACTGGAATTGTTCCACTGTCGGTGTTGGGTAAATTTTACGCAAACTGTTGAGCGGTTGCATACTTCAAACAAACGTTGTGTGTAAAATGTTGAGTAAATATTTAAGCAACCTTTTTTGCAGTGTAAGGGTGCCGTGGTATTCAAATTTTTATCTTTCTACTTTTTGTGCCACGGTTTGCATCTCCTGTAGATTTATCAGCAATAATAACGGTGGCTCTTCCCAGTCGCATATTGGCCAATCTGTACTCCGCAGTGTCACCGACAACAATCATCAGATCAAATGTTTCCAACCCTTCGTTAATTTGATCAGCAAACACAGGAATGTTAAGCATTCCCGAAGCATCTGGAGGAATTGTCACCGTTGAGGGTGGAGCTGAAAAATCTTCCATTACCATGGCGCTGTTTGTATTGACAGCAACACAACGTCTAGGTAAGAAACAAAGACAGATGATAATTCTGTTTAAGTATAACGATGGTAAATATTACATAAACACAGTATATTTAATTCATATTTCCGATTATACCAAAGCCAAAGATTCCCATATTACTTAAATCTCATATAACTAAATCTAAATATTCCAAATGTTCCGATATTTGATTCTGTGTATCAGGATCCAATGCATGTCGTTCGTTGGTGCAGCCAGTGCCCCCCCCCCCCCCCCCCCCCCCCCCCCCCCCCCCCCCCCCCCCCCCCTTAGGAATGGGAAGATAAAGAAGGAATAAATGAACCTTAAGTTCCAAGACCTGCCGTAAGTCTTCTGCAAAAAGGCTATCTTACCTACGTCGATGGATTCATCCCCACCTCCAGCTATGAGTATTGGACCATTAGAGTGTCACCTTCATTAACAACGTAAGTGCCTTTGCTGAAATACACCGCTGGCACTACATGAGGTTAAAAAGAATGTGAAGGAATTATTAAAAACCAGATAATGAAAGTAAGACGTATAAATGTTCAAACTCAAAATTTTGAAAATCATGTGCAAGTTTTGAGGTAAATTGCGATCGTTGTTTATTTTTTGGTATTCGTCGTGTACTCAAAATGAGAGTATTTTGCTTACCATTCGGAACAGCGTCGGTAGATGTATCTGCAATAATAACTGTAGCTCTTCCAAGACGCATATTGCCCAATCCGTAGTCTGCAAGTGTCACCGACAACGATCATCAAATCAATGTTTCCAACCCTTCCGTAGTTTCATCACCAAAGACGGAATCTCAAGCATTCCTGAACCACCTGGTGGAATTATCACCTCGGATGGCACTCCAGCGTAATCCTCATTTTCCAAGGCGCTGTTTGTATTAAGAGCTCGAACGCCTAAGAAATGTGGAATAAGAGAAGTTTGATGCAGTCTGGTTTGATGAAGATCAAATCTAGCGCCAATACCGGTATTATATTATCGTGGCTGTTGGCGCAAATGTCATAATGATCGATTGTGTTGTCTGTTCTCGGTCTTTCAAGGATAATGAATCAATATAATATATATATTAAAATCATATTTCACAGCACGATCCATCTACTAGCATGACTCGTCAACACAGAAATATTTACATGCAGTTGATAAAAATATTGAAATACTATTGTTTCATTGGATGACACATATGAAATTGTTTCCAAATAGTTTGAAAATGAAAATCAAGAGATTACATTTCACATGTCACCAGATCGCTTTTTCCCCGTCGCTTTTACAAGCTTGCTTGATGTAAGTCATGAAAGTCGTGAAGATGGCAAAGATAGCATCGATACATTATTAGGTAGCCTCTAACTTAGGGGGCTGTCATTTTTCTTCGGGAGGGGGGGGGGGCACAAATATGGTGGGGGTCATAATTTTGTAAAATCTAAAATAGGGGGGGGGGGTTATAGTTTGGTGTAGCAATTCAGATTCTAAAATTTCAAAACGGCCAAATTTGTTCGCGCTTCGCGCGCATTCATCTAAGCATATCCCTTATAAATGTACATATTTACAACACCTTTCCTGTTTATTTTTCATTATTTGCTATTTTAGTCATTAAAAAATCTAACTTCGATAGGCCAGGGGGGGGGGGGGTCATTATTTTGTATCGGATAGGGGGGGGTTATAAATGTATTAACAACGGCCATTGACATATTTGTGACCCCCCCCCCCCCCCCCCCCCCCCCCCCCCTGCCGAAGAAAATGATAGCCCCCTTATCCAGTAATGAATAACCTTCAAATGATGAAATCTTTCATTTTTATCTTACCTACGTTGATGGATTCATCCCCTCCTCCAGCTCGGAGTATTTGAACCATAAGATTGTCACCTTCGTTAACGATATAGGTGCCTTTGTTGAAATACACCATTGGAACTGTGGAGATAAAAAAAGGTACAGGCCCAGTTTGGTTAATCATTACTGCATTATAGACAGGTTAGATACCACGTGTAGACTGTTTGAGCATGAGGCTTTAAAATTAAAAGAACCCAAGCACCAAACACGAAAACTTGCTTTGTACGCTCAAGGTTATGATTTCAGCTCTAGAGACACTTTGTTTACAGTGGAAATATTGGCCATGTTCACTTGTACACGATCCATGTACCAGTATTGCTGTCAAACAGACACTACATGGAATACCCAAAGAACAAGCAATCCTCATACAATTTATACCGGGTGAAATTCAATGGTAAGGTAATTCTAATCTTAGCCAGATAAACCACCAGAAAAGGGGCAGGAGCTGATGACAGATATGTCTGGCCATACATAGACAGCTAGTGTTTACATTATGACAGCTACACACTTAAAAATAGGTAGTTGAAAATGACTCCTTGTCAGGGTTCAACTATTCACCAACTGAAAAAAGGGTTAAATATGTTAAGTGTGTATTTACTATACGGTATATGGTTTGTAAGTTAATACCAGCCTGTTTTTATGGAGCATACCAGTCTGTTGGTATTAAAATCATAACAACTCGGTGAGCCCTCATTAATCAAGTTTGACGCAGTGGGACAATGGCCACGTATGATACAAGTAAATGTTCCATTTCGTGCCCTCACGGGCACTGGAACAACTTTTACTTGTATGTGGTGTATATATATATAGGTGTACTGTACAACAACTCGAGAAGTGCTTTGATGGTCGATGGCAGTATCTCTAATCCTTTCGCTGTCTCCACTGGAGTGCTACAGGGTGACGTTCTGGCTCCATTCCTATTTGTGATATTGGTAGACTACCTATTGACGAAGGCCACATCTGACCTTGACTCAGGAGTTGTGACACATCCACGTCGTTCGAGGCGTCATCCTGCCATTGTTCTCAACGACTTAGACTTTGCTAATGACATTGCCTTACTCGAGACAGCATGATTCCTCCACGAGCCCAGACGCAGCTGACAGAAACTGCTGCAGCAGCAAAAGACCTCGCTCGGCCTCTACACATTAGCATATCTAAAACAGAGTACATGACTGCCAACTGCAATCTTCACCCGACACTTCAGGTCTATGGGGATACCATCTTGGCTCTATGATGGCATCGGGTGCAAGTGATCTTAAAAGACGCAAGGCATTAGCATGGTGCGCATTTTTGGAAGTTAGAACGCCTCTGGCCTGGAGGAGCCCTCAAATAGGTATCACAACAAATATGAAATTATTCAATACCACCTGTGTGACTATCTTACTGTATGGATGTGAATCCTGGGTGATATCCCAAGATATGGAATGCAAAATAAATGCGTTCGCTACCTCTTGCTACAGGATCATGCTAAACATCAAGCGCATGGATTATGTCCCAAACACCAAAATGTATGACATGACCAAGACAGAGCCTCTTATCCAGTGTAAAGCGCCGCCAGCTGAGATTCCTTGGCCATTGACTCCGTCTCCCTGATGAAGAGCCAGCTATGCCACCTACGCACCAACACATGGCCGAAGGAGACCTGGTCGTCCTTGCACAACATATCTGACATACAACGCTTACTAGGGGACAATGAAGGCATGATTGACTAAGATCGACAGATTGTCACTCTTGCTCAAGACCGTCGTGCATGGAAGAAACTTGTGGTCGCCTGCTCTGCAGCCGAAGGATGATGATGATGGTGTATATATATTATAGAGACTTACTGATTTCGACATAAGGAATGCGCACCCACTCCTAACATTTCCTTTGCACACCAACATTCTCCTAAAATTCTGGGATATACATGTATATATATATGGGCCTATACATACTTGAGTGCCAACTAAAATTCATCTCACTCACCATGCATATGTTCACCATGACAAGTTTTTTCGAAACTTCTAATTTAATTGTATATTAAACAAATCATTATGTCAGGGGGAATTCATTTTAATGGTCCACAAAATGAGGATTTTCGGGTACCGACACATTTACCTATAATTTTAAAAGTTGAATTACAATAATAGATTTGATAAACAATTTGAGGTTGAATTAGAAAATGTCCTCTTTTTGACAATGTTATATCTGAAGCGAAGTAATACTAATTTGATGTCAGAAAATTTGAGCTGGTATAGGCCTATTGTTGAAAATGTCATGAAATGTTTTCTCCCGGCTCCATCCAGGCTACGCCCATATTACCGAGATTCGCCTGAGGAAAGCTACATACATGTTTCAGAACTACCCTAAATTCCTATCCTTGTCACACAAATAAGGTATACATACCTGTTGTTGTCTGTGATGTTGCCGAGCTAAAAATAGAAGCCAGTAGAACTGATATTATCCCACTCATTCGTGATGACATCTTCTTAAACATGTTAAAATATTCCTGAAAATAGAATACCTCCTATTAAACGGTGCAGTACAATATTGATGGGTACAGTCGTATTGTTATAATGTCATGGCCATGTTATGCGGGATGTTTGTCGTCACTTGGGTTCATGTTCAATGAACCGGGCGAGCAATCCATAGAATAATCAATGATGTATGATATTCTAGCAAGGTGAAATCCGGGGTGAAATCCGGGGTGTGTCACTGAGCTTGCCGATCGGGTCCACTTTTAAATTGAACTTAGTCAGCATAGAATTGGTGGCGCTATACCGATCAGGCGTGATGATTGTAGCAGACGACGCAACGCTGGCCACGCGTCTCTCAGACGACCCAATTTGGCAACGGGAGTGCACCATTTTGAATTATTTTTAACAGTCGTCGCCCGGTTAACGATAAAAATCCTTTTAATTATGATGTATTTGTTAAAATGATAGTTTAAAATTCGCGATTACGTGTTATTCACTACGAATTCAAAATTTACTTTCGCGTGGCCACCGTCGTCTGTGTATATCTACAGCGCCCCCAAACCTATGCTGACTAACATGCCGTTTAACCTGCCGTTAAACCTGGTTAAACATTGTTAAACGCGTTAAACGCCGGTCACCGACACATTCCGATGATTACCTAATTTATGCAAAAGGGCCCGTTTTCGCTACGTTAGTATAGGACTTTCCTATCCCAAAATTAATAGTATCCCAGGTGAAATGTTCGTAAAATAGATAATGTGACCTGTGTGCCCGCCGGTATGTGCGCACCTAACTAACAGGGAATGTGCTTTGTAAATTGATTGATCATTGCTTTAAATTGGTCATATCACAGGATTGACTAAACCAAATCAGATGAAATAAACAGCATCTGAAAGCCAAGCGTTTTGTCTTTCAACATGTATAGGGGAAGATGGGGCAACGGGTCCGGTTACGGCATATTTCATGATATAAAATATTAAAGCTCGTGTAAATATTTATGGAATTGCTATTAAAATATCACCCATGTAACTGTTAACATATAAAATAATCAATGTTAAAAAATATCTGATGAAAAGGCCAAATGGCCTACCGTACTGAAAACTTTACTTGGCGTGGACCAGTTACCCCATCATTGGGACAACTGGTCCTATGTTACAATGGTTAGAATACACCCCGGAATACACAGAAATCAGTGAATGACAACACGGAAACTAGGCGATACTTTTCTAACACATTTCAATATTATTTAACGTGTAAAAAGGATACATGTCTCAGGGTACTCGGATTTGGTTTGGTCGGGGTGTGCGGCTGCATTCAAAATTGTTAACTTTAGCTGTTGAGTGGCTCTTTTAACTTCATTCTTTTTGTCCATCTTTTCTTACTTTCATTTCATATAGCCAGCATCCTTATATAGGCCCGAGCATTTTGCTTGAGCCTGGTCCCTTCAGGACCCAAGCGGCGTCAGTCCGTACGGACCAACCGTGTAAACAAACAAACAAACAAACATACTCAAACAAACACCCAAACAAACAAACAAACAAACAAACAAACAAAACAAACCCTTCCCATTTCTAAGGGTGATTTTGAAGAAAAAACCAGTACCGTACAACGGGCGAATAGGGACATGGGGGTGAATAGGGACAAAAATGGGAAAAAGTTTTTAAATGTCACCCGGTCAGGTCCCATGTCCCTATTCACCCCCATTTTACGGTACACAAACTGGCCGGGTGACATTCAAAAAACTTTTCCCATTTTTGTCCCTATTCATCATATGGTCCAGTATGATAATAACGTCCCCACCTATTTAGAATTTTTGGTCCAGTATGAAATATCAATTGTACACAAATCATAAACCACATCGGTTTCCATGAGCGATGTCCAACCTCCTCTGGTACCAACCAGGGAGCTTATATAATGGGAGAGGACATTCGAATCGCAAAATGGAAGCCTCCCCATATATGGGCATGTGGGCGTGAGTACGCGCGATGTACCTCTTGGGATGAAGTGTTCTCTTGACAACGCTATGATTGACAGCCTGAAAGTCCTTATAAGGGACATTGAGACGCGCGATGTACCTCTTGCATAATGAGGGCGCGCAATGTACCTCTTAGAAAGGCTTCAATCTCGGCAATGGGAGTTTGTGTACAGTGGCACCGCCCTGTACCAACCCACACACAAATTATTTTCGCTGATCTCGATGAGGTTTTGTCCATTTCCTTTTAAATAACTAGAATGGAGCTAAAATGAAAACGGGGTTATATTAGACTACGGGCTTTAATAGACAGCCGTATCCCGACGCCTTTGCAAAAATTCCATAGAAACTGATATTTTGATCAGATATTAGACCTCTACTTAGTCAGCAAAATGTACCAAAAATCAAAATCTTTGCACGTGAAAGGTAGCGCATCGCTGCTCTACAACAATTTTTCTGTTCTGACTATGCCTGAAAAGAACATGTCGAGCTACGCAGTGGTGCATAAATCGTCTGTTTGCTTGGCGAGTTGTTCAAATGATACGATGAATGTGAATCATAAACAAGTCGCTTGCAAAGAACCGAATACAGCACAGCAAGGAACGATGATTCTGCAAGTAAGTAGAATAGGTTTACCAGGGTTTAGAGTATGAATTAAAATCTTAGAACAAAACGATGTAATTGCAAGGTAGCCCCTTTGTATAATTCGTGCATAACCAGGGACAGTCATTCTTTCCGGATAGCATATTTGGAATGAACTGCCCCAAGCTCTGATCAACTGCACATCTCTTGAAAGCTTCAAGCAGGGTGTGCAATCCGTCCAGCTCCGCTAAGCCAGTCGAGTTGTTTTTTAGCCGCACCTTATGTTTGCTGTTTACCTGCACTGTATTGTATATATCACACCTTTGCATGCATGCAATCAACGCAGTACGTAATACACCAGATGGTGGACTGTACTTTACCGGAAGAGAGAGAGAGGGGCTAAACTCCGGCTTAATGTTATAACTGGCCATAATAACAACAAAGCTGGTGATTTTGATTTCATTTACCCGGGTTAGGTGACTCTGTCAGTGAACAAGATGATAAGCTAAATGAGCATTTTTCTAGTGTTTGTTGTCAATTGCCGCCACTCAGATTGGAATCTCTGCCTTCCTATCTACCAACCCTTTTTCCTCCAACAATACATGTTTGGGAGGTTCAACACCGCTTAGGTAAACTTAATGCTTCCAAGGCAGGTCATCCAGAAGATATTCCTGTATCAAGATCATTAAGGAATTCTCCTATAAGTTGGCAGAACCTCTGACAAAAATCTTCAATGCTAGTCTACAGGAAGGCATATTCCCATCTGTGTGGAAAACTGAGCACTTCCATTGTTCCAGTGCCCAAAGTAAACAAAACTGTTTCGGCTAATGATTTGCGCCCAAATTCCATTTACAAAAATCTTGGGGAGCGTGTTTGAGTCTTTTTTGGCTGTTTGGTTGAGGGATGATAGCCAATTTCTTGACACTAAGCAATATGGTAATGTCAAAGATACAAGTACAACCCATTATCTTGTTGACATGTTGAATAATGTTATCTCAGGTATTGACAAACCTTCCAACTATGCTACTTTGGTCGCGGTTGATTTCACAAAAGGGCAATTCCGTAGTTGCGGACGTACATTTCAGACACTTTGAGGGCTGGCAAAATCTAAACTATACCAGTTGCTTGATTTTTAACACCTGGGTTTCAAGTACCTCTAGTAGGAGTACAAAACCTGAAAATTCCTTTGCTGTACCATTTTCGGTTTATGAGATATAGTGTGAAAACCCTCCGTTGCGGACGTACGCAGAGAAAGTGATTTTTTCAGTACACCTGTATTCCAATAAAAAAATCTCTGAAGTGTTCAGGTCTGTAATGAAAACTAATATTGTTTTGTTTGTAAGAGGGACAAACCTAAACAAAACCATCAGAGAAAATTATCAGAACCTTTATCTTGAAGTTAAAATTGACTGATGTTTAACCGTTGCGGACGTACATATTAGTGTTGCGGACGCACATCTCTGAAATAATTCACAGATGTACGTCCGACACACTTCAAGAGCCCATGTATTAAACATGTAAACAGGTACAGAACAAAATAAGTTTTAAACATTAAGTATAAATCATCAGCTTTAGAAAAATACTTACCTCATTGGTTTCCAACATTGCCAAAGTATTGAACAGAGTGGTTAAAAGTAGCAGCTTTTTGGGAGTGTACGTCCGACACAGAAGGTACCAAATTTAATCCAAAAAGTGTAATTCCTCTATATTTTGGTCATTTTAAGTAACTATTTTATATGATGCATAACACATGTTCATTGTTGTATTGATTGTATCAATTTGTAATACTTGCCTTAGTTCATTCATGGAAATAATTGCACTTCAATGGTGCGATTTCTACTCAAAAACGCCCTGTACGTCCACAACAACCTCAAAATCAGCCAAACCGAGAATGATAGGTCAAATTCCAAATTATATCATGTAACTACAACCTATAACCTTTGATATGAGACATAAATTAGGTTATTTCGACGATTTTCAATTTTTTCAATTTTTTTCAATTTGGGTTACCTAATTACGGAACTGCCCTTAAGCATTCAACCGAATAAACCATAATGTTGCTGTTAACAAAATTATTTCTTCCGGAGTGAGACCCTCAATAATTCCAACGATCAGTAGTTTTTTGGCACATCGTACTCAATGCGTTAAGCACAAAGGCAAACTTTCTAGTCTCAAAACCATCACTTGTGGTGTTCCACAGGGAACAAAGTTAGGGCCCGGTATCTTTACTGTGATGGTTAATGACGCTGCTGAAACTTCTTCTGATCGATGGAAATTTGTCGATGATCTCACCCTGGCAGAAATTAGTAACTCTAAAACAAACACTCATCAGCTCCAACACCATCTGAATGCTTTAGATGATTGGTGTAAGGTTAACGATATGCTGCCTAAGCCAACCAAATATCATGTTTTGCATGTAAACTTTTTTAAAAAACCTGTCCTGCTTCCACAACTTTCTCTTGGTGGTGAGGTCCTGCAAGTTGTTGATCACATGAAATTACTTGGTCTTGAAATCCAAAACAATCAAAAAATGCACTTGCAAAATCATCCTTGGCAACAACTATCAAGACTACGAGTTTGCGTTGCGAACTCAACATCACCAGTCTTGTCGATCGCAGGGAAGAATTAGTTTTGAAATTTGGTCGGCAGGTCCTCAACTCTGAAAGACATCGCCACCTTCTCCCAGAGAAGAGATCTATTAACCACAACCTCCGTCGCAGCAACATATCCTCAACCATTGTGCAATACTAACAAATACCAAAAATCCACCATTCCTTACATCATCATAAAATAGCTCAATGGCGTTTTGCATGATTAATGTATTTTGCTGAGGTCTGTATTTCATTGCAATATTTGTATGCATGTATTTTGATATATATATATATGATGATGATTGCGTTAAGCATGAAACTCAGAGTAACGACTCCCTTTCTCGGAAGGTCTAAACTTTGAATTTTTATATATATATATATATATTTATTTATTTTTTATTTTTATTGTATTAAACTGTTGTACATTGTAAAGCCGGCTTTTTCAGCTTATGCTGCCTGCTGGCTATTTTTTATACCGTGAATAAATAAAAAAATAAAAAAATAAAATGTTCGCTTTTTTTTGGCTATGATTTTTTTTCACATCAAGATATTTTGATATCAGAAGAATCCCCATATTTTCTCATTTATGTCTTTAAAATCTTAGAGGCCAGAAATGTTCCATTTAGAAATTATAGGCTAAAATGTGGTGAATTACTGCCAAAGGACAAAACGTCATGATTGAAGGTGGTTAAATTAACTACCCGCCAGTTTGTGTACTACTCAATGGGCAAATTTCATGTGACCTTGTGCTTCTAAAATAAGGACCATTTGGCATTGGAGTTAATGCAATTCAAACTTTGGAATGTGACAATTGAAAATTGAAAATCAGGCCAGCAATTCAGTTCGGCGGAACTCCAAATTCGGATACGTATCAGAATTCGGATATCCATCCGATTTACGATACGGAGGGTATCCAAATTCGGATACTCAAATGTTGTTTTGCATTGGCGCACTCACCCATTTTACGGCGCAGACTGGTAAGTACATGAGGTAATTCTTCCTTGTATAAACTATAAATTTACCTGTAAAAAATTCATTTCCATCTGTGTAAATTCCATAAAACGGCTTGGAATGATGCCCTGGTCACAGAAAACACCATATTTCGGCCAAAATTAGATGAAAAATAACAAAAATATTCCGTAAGAGTCCACACCACTAAATAAATTCCCCATTGCTTACTGTGTAAAATGGACCATGATTATTCGCCATTTTCTCGCTTATAAAGCAACTGGTTGCTTCAACTTTGCATTCTGTGTGAAGATCATGGTCTTGGCTTTCCTGTAAACAACAAAAATATATAAGTTCAAGGCAAAATTTTCGAGATATGCGCCGTCAAAGATACACATGTTTGTAGATTGCCCAGGCCTAGCTTAGGTCTAAGCAATTCTAATCAATTATCTGAAGTCTCTAAAATGACTAAAAAATCATAAAAAATTGGTCAAAGAAGAAAATTTGCACTGATATTGTTTGATAATCTTCATTTAATAATCATCCGATCAAAAGTTTGGTCAACAACACTATTTTTGAAGCATTTTTATATATTTCCCTTAGAGGAGGGTCATCCCAACCAATTCAACAGGCCTTTCGTGGACTCTTCCATTATTTATTTAGTGGTGTGAATCCTTCACCTCTTTAGATTTTTGAAATTATATATTTTTCTGTTAGGTTGAATATACTGCAACACATTGATAGCATTGCAACCACTTAAATCAATTTTAACAGGCTTTCGTATGACAAAGTTTGTCTAAATTATGTTTGCTATCTACTGAAGATAGCATGCTTTTCAATGGTGAAATAATGTGCACGCGGTAAAAGTGTGTCACACAGTTTGTCTTTATTTCTTGAACTTTCAATGCCTTTGTAGCATGAATTGACCAGTTGTAATGATAGTAATGAATACATATTACAAATTTAGAATGTCTATAATCTCCTTTTTGTGTATACTGAGATGGAACCGGGGGGGGGGGGGGGGGGGGGGGGGGCAAGTGATACATTTAGTTGTATATGAAATTATGGAAAAGTTCAAATTAGAAAATAAATCCGGGGTTTACCTGTATGTAAGACTCCATGACAGAGGGTGCCAGAGACACTTCATTTGCATAGAACTGGCAAATTCCTCCTTCTTTACACGCATCTCAACCATTAAACGAAGATCTTTGAAAAAAATCAAATCCTGGGATAGGCCTAGGCCTAGGCCTACTGTAACACGGTTAGCCAATCTGTAATGGAATTTCAAAAAGAAAAGATATGGTATGATGATCAGGGTTTACATAGTATAGATAACCCCTTTTCTCTCCTCCCTGTATACAGTATATATCCCCTCCCACCCTCTTCTCCCCACCCCTTCACCCGCTAGCTAGGCACTGGCTATTACACTGCACCCTTGACTAGTGCAAGTCTGATTATCATGATAATAACCCACGGCTATGACTAAACAGCTGGGTTTTTCATCTTTGTTTACTTGGTGTATTCGGGGAAGGGGAGGGAGGGGGTTGTTGTGGAAACAAATATTTGACCTCTATCTAATATGGGATCGTGCTATGGTGGACTTACATGAATAGGGAGACCTTTACTTTGTGCAGACATGGTATCATTCCAATCCAATGTTTTAAATTTTGATTATCACTTGATTTGTAAAAAAGTAAGCTTATTTAAGAGTTGCCTGCATCCTCTGAAAGTTGTCTTACATACCACTATCAGTCCTGTGTGTGAACAGACAACTTGGTCACTGTTCGATCTATCTGTTAATAAGCTTAATTACACTTTTAAATCAGTGTAAATTGACTTTGAAAAGTAACCAGTGACAGTTGACTAAACCTACGTTCTTACGCGGCTGAATAGACTGAATGAAGCAGTTTCTTGTGCTGCTTTTTCTACACTAAATGTTCCTAAATCAATAGAAAACTTACATTAAATGGTAAATAGCCACAGAAATTCAGCGTATCATTAATTTGAAAACTTTTTTTAATCGGTTCGTATGACCATAGCAACCAGACAGCCCGTGAGATAGGCGTGAGCAATACGAAATCCCGATTTTCATAAATTAACTGGATTTTCATGTTCACCTCTTTAGATTTTTGAAATTATATATTTTTCTGTTAGGTTGAATATACTGCAACACATTGATAGCATTGCAACCACTTAAATCAATTTTAACAGGCTTTCGTATGACAAAGTTTGTCTAAATTATGTTTGCTATCTACTGAAGATAGCATGCTTTTCAATGGTGAAATAATGTGCACGCGGTAAAAGTGTGTCACACAGTTTGTCTTTATTTCTTGAACTTTCAATGCCTTTGTAGCATGAATTGACCAGTTGTAATGATAGTAATGAATACATATTACAAATTTAGAATGTCTATAATCTCCTTTTTGTGTATACTGAGATGGAACCGGGGGGGGGGGGGGGGGGGGGGGGCAAGTGATACATTTAGTTGTATATGAAATTATGGAAAAGTTCAAATTAGAAAATAAATCCGGGGTTTACCTGTATGTAAGACTCCATGACAGAGGGTGCCAGAGACACTTCATTTGCATAGAACTGGCAAATTCCTCCTTCTTTACACGCATCTCAACCATTAAACGAAGATCTTTGAAAAAAATCAAATCCTGGGATAGGCCTAGGCCTAGGCCTACTGTAACACGGTTAGCCAATCTGTAATGGAATTTCAAAAAGAAAAGATATGGTATGATGATCAGGGTTTACATAGTATAGATAACCCCTTTTCTCTCCTCCCTGTATACAGTATATATCCCCTCCCACCCTCTTCTCCCCACCCCTTCACCCGCTAGCTAGGCACTGGCTATTACACTGCACCCTTGACTAGTGCAAGTCTGATTATCATGATAATAACCCACGGCTATGACTAAACAGCTGGGTTTTTCATCTTTGTTTACTTGGTGTATTCGGGGAAGGGGAGGGAGGGGGTTGTTGTGGAAACAAATATTTGACCTCTATCTAATATGGGATCGTGCTATGGTGGACTTACATGAATAGGGAGACCTTTACTTTGTGCAGACATGGTATCATTCCAATCCAATGTTTTAAATTTTGATTATCACTTGATTTGTAAAAAAGTAAGCTTATTTAAGAGTTGCCTGCATCCTCTGAAAGTTGTCTTACATACCACTATCAGTCCTGTGTGTGAACAGACAACTTGGTCACTGTTCGATCTATCTGTTAATAAGCTTAATTACACTTTTAAATCAGTGTAAATTGACTTTGAAAAGTAACCAGTGACAGTTGACTAAACCTACGTTCTTACGCGGCTGAATAGACTGAATGAAGCAGTTTCTTGTGCTGCTTTTTCTACACTAAATGTTCCTAAATCAATAGAAAACTTACATTAAATGGTAAATAGCCACAGAAATTCAGCGTATCATTAATTTGAAAACTTTTTTTAATCGGTTCGTATGACCATAGCAACCAGACAGCCCGTGAGATAGGCGTGAGCAATACGAAATCCCGATTTTCATAAATTAACTGGATTTTCATGTAGAGTCCACACCACTAAATAAATTCCCCATTGCTTACTGTGTAAAATGGACCATGATTATTCGCCATTTTCTCGCTTATAAAGCAACTGGTTGCTTCAACTTTGCATTCTGTGTGAAGATCATGGTCTTGGCTTTCCTGTAAACAACAAAAATATATAAGTTCAAGGCAAAATTTTCGAGATATGCGCCGTCAAAGATACACATGTTTGTAGATTGCCCAGGCCTAGCTTAGGTCTAAGCAATTCTAATCAATTATCTGAAGTCTCTAAAATGACTAAAAAATCATAAAAAATTGGTCAAAGAAGAAAATTTGCACTGATATTGTTTGATAATCTTCATTTAATAATCATCCGATCAAAAGTTTGGTCAACAACACTATTTTTGAAGCATTTTTATATATTTCCCTTAGAGGAGGGTCATCCCAACCAATTCAACAGGCCTTTCGTGGACTCTTCCATTATTTATTTAGTGGTGTGAATCCGTAAACATGTACTATGTTATGTAGCTCTCATGTGCTGCCTTCAAACATCATGACATGGCCGGCCAGACATGACATGGCCGGTCAAACAACATTTGAGTATCCGAATTCGGATTCGAATCGGAATTCGGAATCAGAAATCGGAATTCAGATACCCTCCGTATCGTAAATCGGATATGGATATCCGAATTCTGATACGTATCCGAATTTGGAGTTCCGTCGAACTGAATTACGGTACTACAAGAATTATAAACCTATTTTTTAAAGATTGTTTTATAGACTGTCTGACGTAGATGCTGGCGGTAGTATAATAATAATAATAATAATATTACCAAACGTATTCATGTCAGATAACATATTTTGGGTACGGTATAGTCATATTAAATTAGGCCCGCATAAAAAACTTTTTTTTTAAAAATTCATTATTTACATGAAAAAGCATCACTATCAAAAAAATGCAAGCTTTGAATCATCAAACAGTTGTAAACGGGTATAAATAGTAAATACGCACTTTTACGTAGCCCAGCTTCGATTTTCTCACCCAGTCACCTTTCACCGCACACATCAATATCAAGTCAACTATCGGCAGCTTCAGAGTTACCCCTTGCATCGGGCTGGTTCCTAATTTTGAATGCGATTTATTCCTTTATAACAGGTATCTCTGGTGCATGGATCCATTCTAGAGCACAACGTAACATGTTTTACGCCGGCTGCGATATCCCCTCTAAAATGTATTCAAAGTGGATTATACACTGCCGTTCGTATCCCAAATGTGATTGGTCGCTGGGATTATGAAATAATGAATAAAGAAAAGGGAAGAAAAAAAAGCCTCATGTCATTTTAGAAATGTCCGGACGCAAATCAAAAACTGTCATTCTCATGGCCTTATAACAATACCTTTAATCTCATTCTTAAACAGTCATACTACATAGTTATACATGTAGTTATAATACAAAAAATACTTATAATAAAGCGCCTTTTACAACAAGTTCTCAAAGCGCCATACAATACAAAAAGAAAACTAGAGCGGTTCTCGGGTTTTGCGGTTTTCGAGTTTCGCGGTTGATGGGGTTTAGCAGTGTCAGATGTAGTGGTTATCAATAGGGCAGTTGTTGACATTGTATTGGTTTTAACATGATATGTTAGGATCTGACCAGAACCATGGAGGACGGGCGGAGAGTGATGGTATGAAAATGAAATGATTATGAAGTGGTTTGGATTTATTGTGTGGGAGATAATATTTGAAACCCGTTTATTTGTTCTAAAGGGTTTGCTTTGTATTTGATTCAACCATAAGAATGAATTGCTGACAGAGCTGCTGTTGGTGTTTGATGTGGCCTGGAGATTGTATTTAGGTGTGAAGGTAAAAAGTTTGATTTGATTAATGTACTTTCCGGTTGCAACCTTCGCCCTAAGGGGACCTAGGACTTAGCGGTGACCATGCGGGTAAGAAAATGTTGCCTTTCTACGCAGGGACAAGATTCAGTACTCATTAGTGGTATATCATTACGTTTTGTCACCAATACAATTGTAGCAGGGAGGTGTAGGTAATATAACATCTCTCTGATTGTAGCATGTAATTTATATAGACATGCTTGTCTATTAATTAGCAAGAGTTGAAATGCAAATTCCATTTAAATGGAATGGGGCTGGTGAAAGTTTGATTGAAGTGCACATTTAAACACACTTGTACACAAAATGCACAATATACAAAGAAGAATAGGCAGTAGAAACAGTAATGTAATAATCTTTACATAAACAGTTTATTAAGATGAACATGGGTCCATCCACGAAGTTGCGTACACAAGGTGTGACATGATAGTCAAATTTAGTTGCCTGATTGAATTCCAAAACATCATTTTGAACTAACAATCCTCACAATCACGAGGGCCGACTTGGCTATCTTATTCGTTATGCCATCACCGGCGAGAGATGAACGAAACTGATTAGAGCATGCGCATTGTGTTCTTTCAACATCGATCAGCTGATCGCCCGGCGGCATATGATATTATTGTTTACATCGTAAAACAAGGCAATATACACACATGCGCTTTTGAACGGAATAGCCGCGATGGATTAAAATTAATAATTTTGTAAATTCGTCTTTGTATACCGACAGTCCAGGCAAACGCTAATTGAAAACTTGGCTTAAAATTTCTTTAAACTGCATAAAGAGGCAATTAAAAGCTTTGCGGTAAAATGGGTTTTGCTTTCAATTGACAGCGAATACGTATAATTCGGCAGTCTCGCGATGCATTGAATGACTGAGATTAGTTTTCGTAGTCGATTGAAAACAGATATTTTGCCCGTAATTTGATCAGCATGGATATTAACATAATGTAATCTTAACTCTAGTGTGATTATTTTTGTCAAAGATTCGATCATTCATCTTTATTTACTTGTTTTGTTACTGCCATTCACTTGCACTTTAGTTTACACTACAGTTAAAAAATGCCAGTGCAGTAGTTGCTTTTTGTTGTTTTATCCCCTTTTTAGTTACCTATGAGATCAATTTGACAACAATTATATTCGCATATAGAAATCATAAGGATTTTTTTTAATTTGCCTGACCGCCAAATGCCGAAATTTGGAAAATGGACCCAAATATCATTATATGATTTTTTTTGTTTTTTGGATACGTATGAGATCCATGATACAAAAAAGTCAAGCCGCAATCAATTTGGCGACAAAAAAGTCATTCGCATAGAATTTTTTTAATTTTTTTAATTCTAAAATATCAAAATTTGAAAAATTAGCCCAAATACCTTTATTTGGTTAAATAATTCAATTTTGTTTGGGTACGTATGAGATCAATGTTACAAAAAAGTCAAGCTGCAATCAATTTGACGACAAAAAAGTCATTTGCATAGAAATCATAACATTTTTTTTAATTCTAGGCTTGACCGACAAATATCAAAATTTGAAAAATTAGCCCAAATACCATTATTTGGTTAAGTAATTCAATGTTTGTGGGTACATATGAGATCGATGATACAAAAAACTCAAGCGGCAATCAATTTGGCGACAAAAAAGTCATTCGCATAGAAATCATAACAATTTTTTTTTAAATTCTAGGCTTGACCGACAAATATCAAAATTTGAAAAATTAGCCCAAATACCATTATTTGGTTTAAATAATTCCATTTTTTTTTTGGTACGTATGGGATCGACGATGCAAAAAAGTCAAGCCGCAATCAATTTGGCGACAAAAAAAGTCATTCGCATAGAAATCATAATTATTTTTTAAATTCTAGGCTTGACTGACAAATATCAAAATTTGAAAAATTAGCCCAAATACCATTATTTGGTTAATATTAAAGTAATTCAATTTTTTGGGGTACGTATGAGATTGATGATACAAAAAAGTCAAGCCGCAATCAATTTGACCACAAAAAAAATAATTCGCATATAAATCATAACATTTTTTTTTTAAATTCTAGGCTTGACCGACAAATATCAAAATTTGAAAAATTAGCCCAAATACCATTATTTAGTTAATTCAATTTTTGTGGGTACATATGAGATCGATGATACAAAAAACTCAAACCGCAATCAATTTGGCGACAAAAAAGTCATTCGCATAGAAATCATAACGATTTTTTAAAAAAAATTCTAGGCTTGACCAACAAATATCAAAATTTGACAAATTAGCCCAAATACCATTATTTGGTTAAATAATTCAATTTTGTTTGGGTACGTATGAGATCGATGATACAAAAAAGTCAAGTCGCAATCAATTTGATGACAAAAAAAAGTTGTTCGCATAGAAATCATAACAATATTTTTGTAAATTCCAAGCTTGACCGACAAATATCAAAATTTGAAAAAATAGCGAGATCGATGATACAAAAAACTCAAGCCGCAATCAATTTGGCGACATAAAAGTAATTTGCATAGAATTTTTTAAATTCTAGACTTGACTGACAAATATCAAAATTTGAAAAATTAGCCCAAATACCATTATTTGGTTAAATAATTCAATTTTATATTTGGTACGTATGAGATCGATGATGCAAAAAAGTCAAGCCGCAATCAATTTGGCGACAAAAAAGTCATTCGCATAGAAATTATAATTATTATTTTTCAAATTCTAGGCTTGACTGACAAATATTAAAATTTGACAAATTAGCCCAAATACCATTATTTGGTTATTAGAGTAATTCAATTTTTTGGGGTACGCATGAGATCGATGATACAAAAAAGTCAAGTCGCAATCAATTTGATGATAAAAAAGTTGTTCGCATAGAAATCATAACATTTTTTTTTTTAAATTCCAGGCTTGACCGACAAATATCAAAATTTGACAAATTAGCGCAAATACCATTATTTGGTTAAATAATTCAAATTTATTTTTGGTACATATGAGATCGATGATGCAAAAAAGTCAAGCCGCAATCAATTTGACACACACAAAAAGTTGTTTGCATAGAAATCATAACAATTTTTTTAAATTCTAGGCTTGACCGACAAATATCAAAATTTGACAAATTAGCCCAAATACCATTATTTAGCTAAGTAATTCAATTTTTGTGGGTACATATGAGATCGATGATACAAAAAACTCAAGCCGCAATCAATTTGGCGACATAAAAGTAATTTGCATAGAATTTTTTTTTTTTTTAATTCTAGACTTGACTGACAAATATCAAAATTTGAAAAATTAGCCCAAATACCATTATTTGGTTAAATAATTCAATTTTGTTTGGGTACGTATGAGATCGATGATACAAAAAAGTCAAGTCGCAATCAATTTGACGACAAAAAAAGTTGTTCGCATAGAAATCATAACAATATTTTTTTTTAATTCCAAGCTTGACCGACAAATATCAAAATTTGAAAAAAATAGACCAAATACCATTATTTGGTTAAATAATTCAATTTTATTTTTGGTACGTATGAGATCGATGATGCAAAAGTCAAGCCGCAATCAATTTGGCGACAAAAAAGTCATTCACATAGAAATCATAATTTATTTATTTTTAAATTCTAGGCTTGACTGACAAATATCAAAATACCATTATTTGGTTATTAAAGTAATTCAATTATTTGGGGTACGCATGAGATCGATGATGCAAAAAAGTCAAGCCGCAATGAATTTGGCGACAAAAAAAGTCATTCGCATAGAAATCATTTTTTTTTTTAAATTCTAGGCTTGACTGACAAATATCAAAATTTGAAAAATTCGCCCAAATACCATTATTTGGTTAAATAATTCAATTTTGTTTGGGTACGTATGAGATCGATGATACAAAAAAGTCAAGTCGCAATCAATTTGACACACAAAAAAAGTTGTTCGCATAGAAATCATAACAATTTTTTTTTAAATTCCAGGCTTGACCGACAAATATCAAAATTTGATAAATTAGCCCAAATACCATTATTTGGTTAAATAATTCAATTTTATTTTTGCTACGTATGAGATCGATGATGCAAAAAAGTCAAGCCGCAATCAATTTGGCGACAAAAAAGTCATTCGCATAGAAATCATAATTTATTTATTTTTAATTCTAGGCTTGACTTAATATCAAAATTTGAAAAATTAGCCCAAATACCATTATTTGGTTATTAAAGTAATTTCAATTTTTTGGGGTACGTTTGAGATCGATGATACAAAAAAGTCAAGCCGGAATCAATTTGACCACAAAAAAGTAATTCGCATAGAAATCATAACAATTTTTTTTTTAATTCTAGGCTTGACCGACAAATATCAAAATTTGGAAAAAAAATTAGCCCAAATACCATTATTTGGTTAAATAATTCAATTTTTTTGGTACATATGAGATCGATGATGCAAAAAAGTCAAGCCGCAATCAATTTGGCGACAAAAAAAGTCATTCGCATAGAAATCATAACGATTTATTTTTAAATTCTCAGCTTGACCGACAAATATCAACATTTGAAAAAATAGCCCAAATACCATTATTTGGTTAAATAATTCATTTTTTGGGGGTACATGAGATCGATGATACAAAAAAAAGTCAAGCCGCAATCAATTTCATGACAAAAATGTCTTTCGTATAGAAATCATGAGCATTTAAAAAAATAAATTAAGTAGGCCTGAGTCTGACCGACAAATGTCAAAATTTGGAAAATGGACGCAAATATCATTAATGTTTGAATAATTTATTTTTTTATTTTTAAAGAACCGATCATTTCTACGTGCGAGTCGATAATATATTCAATTAAAAGGTATAGCCTATTATAATGCTAGGGATGTTCATATCATTGACTTCAGAGGGCGACATTTTTTTGAAAATTAGTTTACCAAAATATGTAGAAAACTCCATGTTTACCTAGATGAATACAGCGATGTAGTACGATGTGGCTAGAATGTATTCACTGATGTCTATATAACCCCGCACAAGCAACTAAAAATCATGAAAGTAAACCGCTTTTTACCTAAAATGGTTTAAAAATGTGCATGATTTGCCCATAGTAGGCATAGTTCTTTACGAACTAACGATGTGGCCAACTTTGGCAATGATTTTGAATAGATTACATCCCCCAGTCTTCAATATTACCGTATGGTGTAATACTAGCATGTATTACAATAGTATAACTAAAACCGCGGCGACAAGTTTTTTTCTGTTTGTTATGTAAACATAACATAATTATGTAAATGTCCACGCTCTTTCCATGTACTAATGAGTAATGGGCCCAGCGTGATTCAGTGAAAAAGGCATCCAATTGTTACGTAAACATCAAACAATTGATTATCTATACAGCAAAGATTCGCCCTCATACATCAAGTATGGTGACGTAGCAAGTATTACAATGGTATAACTAAAACCGCGACAAGTCGGGGGACTCTGTTTATTATGTAAACATCAAACAAAAATAGCAACGCTCATACATCCCCGGGAAAAAGGGGGGGGGGGGTACTCAGATTTGGTTTGGTCGGGGGTGTGCCGCTGGAGAATCAAATCCCCTACCCATTTCTAAGGGTGATTTTGGATAGACCCATGTCTAAGGATTTTTCAGTTGAAAAGCCTACCCATGGCTAAGGATGTCTCATGAAAAACGACCCACTGGAGCGGCACCTCCCCGTATGCCTTACATACGTTAGTACCACCCCCGAGCATGCATCGTTGTATTTTACTAAGAAAAATATGCTTCTCAAGGCAAACAAATAGTTTACTCCTATGAGGCAGATTAACCCCAACTTTGAACTCGTCCAAGTTATTTGCGATTTGTACATGCTCACAAAATCCGGAATCCATTGATGGATTAATAAAGACGAAATCGCAAACACAATTTTTTTCTGAGGCAATCTCTAGGGGTGGTACATAGCCTAGCGGTGAACAAAATTCAACAAACTCAATTGCGCGTAGTGGCGTTTGAGATGGGGGTTTCATATAGTTTTAGCTTCATGCTCTATTACGCTTGAACTCTTTCCGCCCACACACATGAGTAGTAAACCACGACAAAACAAAATTACGCCCCTTGATTGGAAAAACGGTGATCCACGCTTGCGATCAGCGACGGAGCGCATGGAGTATATAAAACATTATGGTGATATACGGGGGGTACAATAACTAGAATCGCCGCCATTTTCTTTGATGTGACGATGTCGGAATAGAAAATAAATATCCCTATCGCGGGAACATTATCCCTCATAATTCTCCAAATAACCAGTCACTCGAACTCAGCCGAGATAAATACTGTACCAATATCGTGTCCACAAATCTTACTAATTCAAGCTGTATTTTTCGAGATATTTCGCACACAAACTTCGCTTTGAAAATCTTAGGATGCCGGTACCCGTCCTCCAAATATGAATACATAGAATACAAAAATATATGAGACATACAGAAACTGCATATAATCAATAATACAGAGGGCCTGCACAGGCACATTAACAAAGCTGAAGAATGAAAAGTTATGCAAACCGTACAAAAACAATATGCAGAAGTGCGCTGTATGGAACAGAACTATAGTTACACCATGCATTGGGCAAGGGTGGTCACGCTAATTAATGTACGCCATGTTACATTGTCTCATGTAAATGTCACCAATTTATCTGAGAACCAATGAGAATTGCTTAAGTTTTCTTAGCTGTTAGAATCACTTATAATATATTGAACAGCATGACGGGGGAGGGCCTTAGAGTCTTAGAGAGCATTTTATAAACAATGTTTAAATTTTAAACTAATTCATGATCAGATCATTTAACGGTACTTGCACTTTCTAATTTGAATTGCTACCTGAGACCATTATGACCCATTTAGTTGATGGAAAAAAACCTGTGTAGGGCCTATCTTTATTGCGAGGTCCCTCATTTACAAAATGGCAGTTTTTCTGATCCTGTAAAAATTGTAAAAATTTTTACAATTCTGGGGCTGAAGTAGATCTATTTTTTCTTACTTGATGATTGAAATATTGATAGCCCTTTACTTTACCATTCAGTTTGACAATTGATAGAGTGCCTAAATAATCTATGTGAAAACTCCCAAATATTAAAAAAATGAAAAAAAATATTTAAATAAATAAATATGTTGATGTTTTTGAAACAGCTTAAAATATTTTCCCATCAAATAATTGCTACTCTGGTCTAGTATTGATGTCATAGCTGTTACATTATAATAAATCTTGTTTTCTTTCTACACAGGCCAAGTTTTGCACCTTGTTATCCCGATCACTTCTGGTCATGTGTTATCAGCGAGGCATTCAGGTATGAAGTTGGTGATTGATTATTGATATACACCTAGCACATAAAGTCCCTGCTCAGGTGCTTTGAGGTTGACTAATTCAAAATATATAATCGGTACCAAAAATCTGAGATATACATTAAATGAGCAAATTTCTTCTCCGCAGTTTGATACCTCATTCAACAAAATCGAATGGATACTTTTAAAGTTATGTCGATTTCAATGACCGTTCATGCAACAGAAAAGTGGCACTAGGTATAGGAATCATTGATTTGTGTGTGATAACTGTGTGCTATCTGAACGTGACAGATGAATGGGTCTTTAGTGATAACCGCTATGTGCGGGACAAAGGGTGTATCTGGCTGTGAAGAATACAAGTCTTAGCTGATAAGCTGTGAGTTTTTCAGTGCGTAAATCCATAGACGGGTAAAACATTGATTTTTACCGTCTATGGTAAATCACACACAAATCAATGATTTCCTATACCTAGTGCCACTTTTCTGTTGCATGAACGGACATTGAAATCGACATAACTTTAAAAGTATCCATTCGATTTTGTTGAATGAGGTATCAAACTGCGGAGAAGAAATTTGCTCATTTAATGTATATCTCAGATTTCTGGTACCGATTATATATTTTGAATTAGTCAACCTCAAAGCACCTGAGCAGGGACTTTATGTGCTAGGTGTATGTATCTTGTACATGTATGTATTCCCAAACTGTAATTTTCAGATTTTTTTTCACAACACTTGATTATAAATAAGGTGTTTTCAATTGGGGGGGGGGGGGTGTGATCAGATGTGTGTCCTCTGGGGGGGGGGGGGAAGAAAATAAGCTTATTCAAATTTCCTGTATTGCGACCTGGAACCAAAGTTTGAGATTTTTTTGTGTAATTTTTGATCTTTTCAACACAGGGTGGCCACCATCTTGGAAAAATTAAAACATTTAATAATTCATGGTTTGATCATATTTTCATGCTTAAACCTCTCTATAACAAGTATGGTGGTCAATACTGTTGAAAGCCTTTATTTTTCTTTTGATTTTAAGAAATGTTTACATTTAATATACAAAAAAATGTTAATTTCTGGAGGGGAAAAATGGAGGGCAAAACTTTCCCACGCCATTGCCAATGGAATTGAAGCAATTGGATTTTATAACAGTTCCAGAATGAATGCAAAGATGTATCTGATTATCCCACAAGTTAGGTAGATAGTTGCATCAACTAAATCGTGCAGCATAATATGAGCATCAAATCCAAGGGATATCCAAATGACTATTACTTCAAGACCATTTGTTCTTTTTCTTTTCATATGGTACCTTATAATTTGATTTTTACTGTTCATTATTACAGATATATGAGTCGGATGGTTCAGCATTGGTATTCTGGCATGCTATTACTAATGCACAACCAAATGCTGGTAAGTAATAAGTATACTGTAAGTTTTGGTATATAATATTGGGTTGTTTTGTACTATCATTCACAGTTTGTATTCTAAAACACAAACAAATACAAATACAATTCCGTTTGTTTTCATAACCTTAAGATAGTCCCCATATATTTATATTATATTGTTTAAAACAAAATCTGCCAGTTTAGGTTGCTATCCATTACCCATATTTAATGGTAAATTTAGGATTTCTCAACCGTTGCGTAGATTAACCTCGTCTTGAAATTCAAGATGATCGTGGTCACCTATATCAGGCTTTCTCAACTGGCAGCGCGCACGCCACTTGTGGCGCATCGGCACATCTCAAGTGGAGCATGAATGAAAATGAGCACACAAAAAATAAAATATAAAAAACATAAACAAATAAAATATATGTCTACAGAACTTAATTACAGAACCAAATTACAGAAAACAACATACGGAAACCTGCCCAAAATGACAATTTATGTCACTTTATTGCAATATAATCATAACATTGTCAGGGGTAGAATTTCGCCGTGAATCCGCGAATCAATTCGCGTGAAGATTCGCGCAAAATCACTACCGCGTGAATCAAAACAGGACCTTAGATGACTGGTATTTGATCCTTAGTCAACAAACATGCCGAATTTGGAAGTTGTGCAAGCTTATAGCCATATTCTTTATATTATTTTCATTAATTTCGCAATAATCCATAGATTCTCAAAATTGGCGAGAATCCATGGATTCTCGCAAAATCCCTCCGCGAGAATCCGAACAGATTCTCGCGGTTGGTTATGAAATTCTACCCCTGATTGTTCAATAATTATGCTAATTGTTTGAAAATTGTATATAAAACACCATATTTCATGTTACAAGTTGTACATTTTGTACACATTATTAACACAGAATTATACCCAAGGAGAGCCCTCCTAAGCCATTTCATATGCCTAAAATCAAAGAGCATCGCTTCGCTCACATGTATAGTGGCACATCATGGTTCTTGATTTAGGAATGTGGCACTTTAAAGAAATTACTTGAGAAAGCCTGACCTATACCCTTGAACTTTGCCATTTTGCTTGGACTATCTCAATTTTCAAAATATTCTTTTTATTTACTAATTACTGTGTGCCTTGAAATAATTATTGCAAATCAAATTTAAATACCTAATCATAACTGTGTATACTGTCATCTAATTGGTGTTAAAATGAGAATGTCAATCAATTAAATCAAATTTAATATTGTATAAACGATGGTAACCAACCAATGTTGGGAATCCAATGTGTGGTCTTCCACTGTGTAAGTCCATGTAGGGTTGTGTGTGGAATGGGGATTGTCTAAAATGTTGTTTATCATTGTTTGAAACTGGTGGGTCACAACTATTTTGAACATTTCAACTCTTATTTTAAGCATTTAGGCTTGTCCAAGGAAATCTATGTCACCATGTAGTAATACTGTACTGGAGTAATACAACATAGGTCAATAATAGTAAGATTGACTCTTTATTTTTGTCATCTGTAGGTGCACTTTTTGCCAGAGGTATTGCTGCTGTAGCAGATGAGCACATAGCTGTTGGTATGTATAATATCAGAAAATATGAAATAGGAGGTTTACCATTATGCCACATTTGTAGTGTGAGAGCATTTTAAAACAGGAGTACAAATAAGATATTGTAAGGGTGTGTGTATAATGTTTAACATGAATATTATAACGAATATATTTACTTTAGTTGGAGTACAGTAAATACAGTAAATAGTAAATACAGCCATGTGAGGTTTCACATATGTTATTTTAACAAATTGTTCAATTAGTTTATGACCATTGGCAAAAAAAAGATGTATCTCAGTGTCGTAGGAATGGCACGATTTGTTTTATCATGAGTTGACCCATTGTACAGGGATTTGATATTGTAGATATTGCCAAATCAAAAAACAAGGTTTGAATCAGTAACTTTCTAAGACAAAGGATCGCAATTAGAACATTGACCCATTTTAAAATAGGCTTACAAGGAGCTTATACTTTATGATAAAAATGTCTGATTCATCTTCTATATCATTTTGTCCAGGAACTTGTCAAGGCAGTGTATTAGTCTTCAGCGTACCTGCACGAGGCACCAATATCATGCTATCAGAAACCTTGGCAGGCCATTCATATGCCATCAGTGATATTGCCTCAGCAGGAACAAGAATGGCCAGTGCGGATGATAGCGGCTGTATAATGGTGTGGGGAGCTGGCGATAAATTTAATAGAATTACAAGGATAAATGGAGCAGGGTAGGTATTAGTTGATTAATTTGTATAGCTTTAAAGTCATTTTAATAGATTTTGTTGTAACTTTTCAAATTTCAATTGGTCAATGGTTGCTTTAAATGTAGGTGAAGTATGAAATAGGTGAGGCTCATTAGGCCAAGAAAAAAAGATCTGTCTCACATACCTGCGGGCAAAAGTATGTGGAGTCACTTTTGCCGCATAACACTACATGATGAGCCCAATTTATGTGTGTGGGGGATCAACAAATTCACACGCTACTGCATGGGGGGGGGGGGGACACAATAAAAAAGAATGTCAGCATTTAGTATAGCTATTTTTCCAAATGTACATGGCATTGATTTGAACTAGTGTAAATGCATCAAAGTTGGTGAGTGCTGTATATGACCATAAACTTTTAAATTTTTACCTTTCATTGTATTCCATAGGACCACCTGTTCTTCCGTTTGTCTCTATGAAGACTTTGTAATAGGGGGCTATGGGACAGGACATGTACGCATCTATGATTGTACCAAGGGACATTTACTCACAGAGATATGTGCACATGCTAAATGGATACATGCTATAGATGTTGCACCTTCTACAGGTCTTGTAAGTATAATGATAGGCAGTTTGTAGTATACAAATACTACATGGTAGAGGGGAAATAGGGCACACTATTTTCCTGAGGTACTGGCTACGGGCCTATCACCCTGAACCCGAAGGGTGAGGGGTGATAGGCCCGTAGCCAGTACCAAGGGAAAATAGTGTGCCCTATTGCCCCGATCGTACCATGTAGTATTTGTTTTATTACACCTCACTGTGACTCTGGGGATGAGGTTGTAGGGAAATAGTCGAAACTATTTCCCTAGGGAAATAGTACTTGTGATAGGAATTGGCCAATGAATTGCCATAATTAGTTCATGAATATTTATGAGGTGTAATACTAATTGGTACCGGCCAAGCAGTACTTAATTTATTCCTTATTAGTATTGATTTTGGCAAATTTATCATCTATGGGAGTGTTCATAAATACTTTGGTGGGGGGTTGTGGGCTGAAAAATTATAGGGGGCCCAAAAAGGGTGGATTCTCTGCAAAGGGGGGTCAAAAAAGTGTTTGAAAACCCCAACAGAGGGGGGTCAAAAAAGTTTAAACACTTGTTAGTTTCCAAAATGTATGCACATTATTTATGGAACGTTCATAAATCAACGTAAAAAAGCTACTTTGTTTTTGGCCCGTTGCGGGCGCAAATGTCCACGGACTTTTGTTCATGTACAAGCCCACCTAAAAGAGGGCAAACAACAATTGTGCGCACATTGTATTTAAAGCCAGGATATATAATTGGAGGAAGCATCCTAAGGCAAAAAAAAAATGTTTGCTTGCCCATAGATGCTCTCCAAAAGGTAGTGACCCTTCAGTCAGATTTTTATTTTATTTTTTGCTATTTCCAAATTAGGTACCTGAATATCAGAAATAATGAAAAATAAAAAATGTTTTCCATTTTTTCATTGTCCTAGTTCAAAACAGGACCTACGAGGGGGTATCAAAAGGTTTTAGAAATCACCCAGAAGTGAAGGAGCCAGAAACTTTATTTTGATATGTGATCCTTAAGACATCTTTACAAAGTCACTGTACATTTCTCCCACTATTTATTACCTGTCCACAGACCGCCATTGTAGAGATCCTCAAATTGACCGCCATTGATTGATTCTCAGATGGCCTCAGATTGTGTTATTCCCCAAGCAACAACAACAAATAGTTTAAAGTGTTGACAGAAAGGGGTCAAAGGTCATGTAGGGGTCATTAGAGGTCAATCTGTGTATACCTCATGTTACCCATTAGATTATTGTCACCAAGCTTGTTTGTAATGACATTTGATCGCTTTCTGTCAATACTTTAAACTATTTATTGCTGTTTTGGGAATAACACTATCTGAGACAATCTGAGGATCAATCAATGGCGGTCAATCTGAGGATCTCTACAATGACGATCTTTGGACAGGTAATAAATAGTTGGAGAAATGTGTGACTTTGCACAGTATATCAAAATGAAGTTTCTGGCTCCTTCACTTCTGGGTGATTTCTAAAACTTTTTGATACCCACTCGTAGAACATCACAGGCATAATGTTATCTCTATGCCAGCATAACCAACCACTTTTGACGGTCAAATGTTCATAGCTTTAGCAGGTTGTAAACATATAGATTATTCCAGTCATTCTCTTCTAAAGTTCTCGTTCAGTGGACCCTAATTTAAAATTAATCTCCGCTAGAGGCTTTTTTGATTAGTCACGAACAATTGAATTAAATTCAGCTATAGATAATTAATATATCATCTTTTCAATTCTTTTTTGTAAGGATTCTAATCTCCATTTGGATCCAAGTAGTAATTGACCATTGTTTTGTTTTTCACACAGCTTTTGACATCAGGTGAAGATACCTGCGTGAGAGTATGGTATTTACAAAAGACAGATGATGGTACTGCAAAGGTAAGAATAAGATGTAGTGGTGATAGGATACAAAATGTGCAGGATTGCAGGTCTTGTGTTTATACCACCTAGGGGATTTACGCTCAACTGAGTGGGTGAAAATTGGGAGTGGCACACGGAGGCTATAGGGTGATTAGCTCTCATAATCCACAAAATAGCCCCTGTGGCAAAATATTTGTCAATGGTGAAATGTACATATGAGGGCTACTTTTGGTAAAATCTTATGAAAATATCCCTCGTAATCAAAAAAGTATTTTGAGCCGTGGAGGTACATGTCTACATACATACCAAAAGTATGCCATCAGATACTTGTGGCTATTGATGAAAATGTGAGTCACACATTTCATATGCCTTTGCCATTTATGTTGCACCTTTTTCTGAGTTCGAACATGCATGCACTTGCTAAACAATATATATGATAAAACCAGAATATGTTTCTGCTATTTATTTAAACACTCATAACTCTGCTATAGGTGGATCAGAATCTCAATACTAGCTCATCTTGTTTGAAGTTAAATACAAAAATTCTTTTGCTAAAAATTAAAAGTTTGAAAACTTCCAGCTCAATAAAAGCCAAATTGAAACTTGATAGATGCTAGATAGTTTATTGCACATAAATGGATTTTTGTCGGTGTATTTTACTATGGATAGATGCTAGATAGTTTATTGCACATAAATAGATTTTTGTCAGTGTATTTTACCATGTGATATGTTTATTTTTACAATTTTGTCACATTTACACACTTCAAGTTTGGAAATCGCAAATTATCACAAATGCCTCTGAAAAGAAAATAGAAAACAGAATAGAAACACCATTGTAACTTTGTTGGCAAGATAGTGGCCATTTTATTAAGTCGGTTTATCCACACAGCGTGGTGGTAGATCATCATTTGTTAACCTTTTTGATGACAATTACAACAAATACAGTGCCATAATGGGAATATTTTTCCATCAATTGTTTTATATTCATCCGACTTTCGTGTACACGGTTATTTGAAATTCAATACGGGACAGACACAAACCTTCTGTGCGTGACACATACTTTCGAGGTCGCAATCACATGCCTAATCTATCCCCATTTCCCATAACACAATGCACCATTGTTAGTGTAAATGAAGATAGATAAAACATTTGTCATTGATTTGATCATTTTAGGTGAGTTTGGAGTATGCAGACAGTGTGACAGATGTCCAGCTATGCGGAGCCAAATTCTTTGACAAAGACGGCAAATCATTTGGCGTCACAGGGTATGATCTTAACGAGATTGCAATATTCAAACAGAAAATGTGAGGCTGCATCCATTGAGGCTAGGGGGTACAGGGTACATAGATAGATGTGACATCATTGCTAGGCAAATCATATGGATTATACATAGAATAGGAACAGCATTTGAATTATTAGTGATAACAGACAATATGAATGCATAGGTGCCCACATCTTTAATATTATATATTTGAACCACTCCATCAAACCAAAGAACAGCTTTTGTTATTCCTAGTCCCAATTTGTTTTTGGTTGTACCAGATCATATACATTTTGTTGTTGTATACATTGTGGATTTGCTAAAATATTGTGGTAAAGATATTATGCTTGTGCTTGTAATGAATCTTTACAAAAAGCAGATCACATGTCCAGGGGCATTATAAAACAAAGCACAGATTACAATTCAGATTTTGAAATTGAGCACAATATTGTAAATAACATCATGTATTAGACTTGAGCCATCTTTTGGTTTATATTATTAGAGCTAGATTTGGCTAGAATTGGTAAGTTCATGACAGTGGTTATGATTATTTCAACCATTTTGAAATATATGCAGTCCTGTGAATTGAATTTACCAGTATTGTTAAAAAATTAAACCCCACACCAATAAGATACCATGCATCATATAACTGTCAGTGATCATACATGGACTGACATAATCGACCGTATTTTCATAAATACAGTTTTAAGCTAAATGCGTGTTTAACTTTGAGTTTAACCACATCGTTTAAACTAAACGCAATTCTCAAAAATATGTTCAACTTCAACATGTGTCTTACTCACTGTAAAATTCTTAACTTTAAACATGGGTATGGGGTAGTTTAACTATTAGTTCATTATGCAATGGTGTGATTTACTTGAGTTGACTTGAGTTGATTGCATGTTGTATGCCTTCAATCCTCTCTGTTGATTCATGGTTCTCCTGCAGCTTTACTCTTCAAATGCATCCATGTACAAACCATATGTTGCCTCGCTCAAAATAGTGATCGCATACAATGTCCGGTAATAGTCGGCTTTTTCTCCAAGATCTTGTTTGAAGTTCCTTCAATATTTATCACTGCTTCAACTAGCAATGTTTCTGCCCTGGCACCATGAATAATACTACATATTACTCAAAGATAGTTTAAAACCAAGTGAAATCTGCCATGGAGGAGTGCTATCTTCTTTCTTCCGTATTGCTGATGCAAGGTCATAAGTTGCTTGATCACCTGCAATCAAGGTCCAATCATGACCAAGAGACTTGTTTATTTTCACTATGTTTGCCATCACTGCTCTTAATACAGTTGAATCAGCAGGTTCTAGTAGAAGATATCCCAATCAACTAGCTGGAGTTATTAGTTATTTATGAAAATAAAGGCAAATCCGCACAGTTTTTACCAGTTTTGAAATTGGAATTAATTAATTTTTAATGAAATGATTAAGCTTGTTAAAACAATAATGAAGTTAAAAAATTAAACACAAAAATTCTTCTACTACCAAATGACAAGAATGTCATTTACGACAGGACAGTCTTGCATTCCAACGACGTTTTGGTCTTGCATTCCAACGACAATTTTGGAACAAAAGACATTTGACGTTTGGGACATTTCTATCATGCCAAGGAGTATCCCAGTTGTGAATCTTGAAGTGGCACAAGAAGCCATAAGAGCAGTATAGTGTCTGCTTCATCTCCAGCATCTGTCTCTCAAGTTCTTCAAGACAATCTATTTCTTGAACTGATCTAGATTTGTCCTCTCTTGCTTAGACACATGACAAGGTTTTCTCACAGATTCTGCAAAGTAGCAGGTGTTCTGTTTGTTGACGTCTTGACTGATAGTTTTTCTTCATCAGCAGGGCCATCTTCCTTGCATATGTTTAGTACTATCATGGTAGTGTTTGCATTGAATGTCCCCCTGGCCCTATCAGTGTTTGCCTTTCCAGTCTAGATTGTCCACCGGATATACTGGCGGATAATGAGTGTTTAGTTTTATAATTTTGGGTACAAACAACCCAGTCTCCATTAATTCCATCTGAATTTCTTCGCACTCTGCAGTGAGTTGTCTATTTAACACGTCATATCTTAACAGAAGAACAGAAGACATTTGAAGTTTGGGACATTTCCATCATGCCCAGGAGTATCCCAGTTGTGAATCTTGAAGTGAGACAAGTAGCCATAAGAGCAGTATAGTGTCTGCTTCATCTCCAACATCTGTCTCTCAAGTTCTTCAAGACAATCTATTTCTTCCTCTCTTGCTTAGACACATGACCAGTTTTTCTCACAGATTCTGCAAAGTAGCAGGTGTTCTGTTTGTTGACGTCTTGACTGATAGTTTTTCTTCATCAGCAGGGCCATCTTCCTTGCATATGTTTCGGACTATCATGAAACTGTTTGCATTGAATGTCCCCTCTATCAGTGTTTTCCTTTTCCACTCTAGATTGTCCACCAGATATACTGGCGGATAATGAGTGTTTGGTTTTATAATTTTGGTTACAAACAACCAAGTCTCCATAAATTCCATTTGAATTTCTTCGCACTCTGCAGTGAGTTGTCTATTTAACACGTCATATCTTATTCCACTGTGCTGCTAGTTGTTAAATTTTCTCGCTCTTTACTTCTAGTGTATTTGTATAGATAGTAAGTTGTGCCTATCAGTGTCTGGTCTGATGTCACATGATGCAGTATTTGTTGAGACAGTATAACTGCCTTTGCCTCTATCTCTCGATCAATGAGCTGATTCTGTTGGGGGAAGTTGTAACTTATCTTCTAATAATATTGCAGCAGAAATTTTAAATGAAATTAGGAATAATCTCATAGGCTTCCTCATGAGATATTGTCATAGAATTTCCCTGCAGTCCAGCTTTGTATTACTTGGCACCTTCCTTCATCAACTTAGCAGCATTCAAAAGAGTAGAATTCCTGTCATTTCCCTGATTCTGTAGTCATTGCAGCCATGATATTGCATCTCATAAGAACGTTGTTTTGAAATTGGAATTAATTAATTTTTAATGAAATGATTAAGCTTGTTAAAACAATAATTAGTTAAAAAATTAAACACAAAAATTCTTCTCCTACCAAATGACAAGCATGTCATTTACGACAGTCTTGCATTCCAACGACGTTTTGGTCTTGCATTCCAATGACGATTTGGGAACAGAAGACATTTGAAGTTTGGGACAATCTATCTCTTGAACTGATCTAGATTTGTCCTCTCTTGCTTAGACACATGACAAGGTTTTCTCACAGATTCTGCAAAGTAGCAGGTGTTCTGTTTGTTGACGTCTTGACTGATAGTTTTTCTTCATCAGCAGGGCCATCTTCCTTGCATAAGTTTTGGACTATCATGGAAGTGTTTGCATTGAATGTCCTCCCTATCAGTGTTTTCTTTTTCCAGTCTAGATTGTCCACCGGATATACTGGTGAATAATGAGTGTTTGGTTTATAATTATTGGGTACAAACAACCCAGTCTCCATTACATCCATTTGGATTTCTTGCACTCTGCAGTGAGTTGTCTATTTAACACGTCATATCTTATTCCACCGTAGTGCTTGTTGTTAAAGGTTTCTCGCTCTTTACTTCTAGTGTGGTTGTATAGGTAGTAAGTTGTGCCTATCGATGTCTTTTCTCGTTGTTAAAGGTTTCTCGCTCTTTACTTCTAGTGTAGTTGTATAGGTAGTAAGTTGTGCCTATCGATGTCTGGTCTGGTGTCACATGATACAGTATCTGTTGAGACAGTATAACTGCCTTTGCCTCTATCTCTCGATCAATGAGCTGATTTTGTTGGGGGAAGTTGTAACTTATCTTCTAATAATATTGCGGCAGAAATTTGTAAATGAAATTAGGAATAATCTCAAAGGCTTCCTCATGAGATATTGTCATAGAATTTCCCTGCAGTCCAGCTTTGCATTGCTTGGCATCTTCCTTCATCAACTTAGCAGCATTCAAAAGAGTAGAATTCCTGTCATTTCCCTGATTCTGTAGTCGTTGCAGCCATGATATTGCATCTCATAAGAACGTTGTTTTGAAATTGGAATTAATTAATTTTTAATGAAATGATTAAACTTGTTAAAACAATGATTAAGTTAAAATTGAACACAAAAATTCTTCTCTTACCAAATGACAAGACTGTCATTTACGACGGTCTTGCATCCAACAACGTTTTGGTCTTGCATTCCAACGACGATTTGGGATCAGAAGACATTTGAAGTTTGGGACATTTCCATCATGCCCAGGACAGGAGTATCCCAATTGTGAATCTTGAAGCGGGACAAGAAGCCATAAGAGCAATATAATGTCTGCTTCATCTCCATCCAGCATCTGTCTCTCAAGTTCTTCAAGACAATCTATCTCACAGATTCTGCAAAGTAGCAGGTGTTCTGTTTGTTGACGCCTTGACTGATAGTTTTTCTTCATCAGCAGGGCCATCTTCCTTGGATTCGTACTATCATGGAAGTGTTTGCATTGAATGTCCCCCTGGCCATATCAGTGTTTTCCTTTTCCAGTCTAGATGGATAATGAGTGTTTGGTTTAATAATTTTGGGTACGAACAACCCAGTCTACATTAATTCCATTTGAATTTCTTCACACTCTGCAGTGAGTTGTCTATTTAACACATCATATCTTATTCCACCGTGCTGCTAGTTGTTTCTCACTCTTTACTTCTTGTGTGGTTGTATAGGTAGTAAGTTGTGCCTATCGATGTCTTTTCTCGTTGTTAAAGGTTCCTTGCTCTTTACTTCTAGTGTAGTTGTATAGGTAGTAAGTTGTGCCTATCAGTGTCTGGTCTGATGTCACATGATGCAGTATCTGTTGAGACAGTATAACTGCCTTTGCCTCTATCTCTCGATCAATGAGCTGATTCTGTTGGGAGAAGTTGTAACTTATCTTCTAATAATATTGCAGCAGAAATTTATGAAGTTCGGAATAATCTCATAGGCTTCCTCAGTCCACTTTTGCATTGCTTGACATCTTCCTTCATCAACTTAGCAGCATTCAAAAGAGTAGAATTCCTGTCATTTCCCTGATTCTGTAATCGTTGCAGCCATGATATTGCATCTCATAAGAACGTTGTGAGTGACATTTTTGGCCAAAGTGAGTTATTAGTATTTATGGAAATATATGCAAATCCACACATTTTAAGCAATTTTACCAATAATGAAACTCGAATTAATTAATTTTAAATGAAATAATTAAATTAACAAAATTGAACACAAAAATTCTTCTCCTGCAAAATAAGGAAAATGTCACTTGTGGCGTTCTTGCATTCCCAAGACGAGATAAAGCCAAACCCGTCTGATTTTTCATGAATAGTTACACATACAGTCTCCATAAAAATCAATGATCTTCTTACGTAGATTTTTGGCTCTGTACGACCCACTGTGTGTCTCACTTTGATCAACATAGTCGTTTTTGAAGGTTGGTAAATTAACTCTAACGCAGGTTAAAGTAACCCCATACCCATGTTTAAAGTTAGAAACTGTTCAGTGAGTTAGACGCGTGTTTATGTTAAACAAAAATGTTAGAGAATTGCGTTTATTTGACGATGTGTTTAATGTCAAAGTTAAATGCGAGTTTAGCTTAAACTGTGTTTAAATATGTACGAGAATACAGGCCAATATGTTTCAAATGAAAATCAAGTTTTACATGAAAACAATTTATGATGTTTTTTACAAGTGGTTTATTTCTGTAGATTGCTCCCCAAGCAAAACAAACCTCTATTACCCTCTCTACCCACTGGTTAGCCCAGAGGTTTTTTACCAAAGAGCTTTCATGGTACTTATCGAGATAAATTATATTCTATAGTGAGATATAAACTAATTTAGCTAGCTTCATTATCGTTGCTGTTGTGTCTAAACCTTGTATGTTTTCCGACCCTTCAGAAGGTATAAAGTAAAAGTGCCCAACAATTATGCATAGGAAGTGTTGCTTTATACATGTTCAGGGGCAAGAGCACTTACAATGTGATTTTTGGGACATGTTTACAGCAGACTGCCCAAATGTTATCCATAGGAAGTAATTATTTTACATGCTGAAGGGCCGTATAGAGGTTGTGACAGAACAGCAACGATAGTCCATCATGTATTATGTGAAACATTGGCAAATGTCATGTCACTTATTACTTTTTACTGACGAAATGATATAATTACATCTGTGTAAGCGTTTAATTTGATTGATGTTTGAAGAAACCTGACTTTGTATAAAGTTATGGCCAACTGTATGCCTTTTTATTAATGTTTGTTCTGAGAATATGGGGAACAAATGGATATCTGCAATTTACTGGCTATGTATTCCTTTCTCACATGAGGGAGTGTTCATATATACTTTGATGGGGTGGGTAGGTTGGAACAGTTTCGAGTGGTTTTTTATCTCCCCCCCCCCCCCCCCCCCAAAAAAAAAAACACCCCAAAAACCACAACAACAGTTCAATTTTTTACTTTAAAGGGTAAATTTTACCCAGGTAATAGAAGGAACGGCCCCCACTAAGGTATTTATGAACACTCTCTAAGCTGTAATCTGTGAATGCTGCTGCACTAATATAAGTCATAAAACTAAGCAAGTGTGTGATTAACATTCCAAAACAGCGGGAATAACCATCAACAGTTAGCATTATGATGGAGATAGCTTGGATTTTCTGAAAACATAAGAAGGACATTCTATGGGTAGGTCAAAAAGCAGGTTAAAGCAAGCCATTTCAGACAGCCATTTGAGAAATATAAGACTAAAATAAAAATTGCTGATTAATAACATTTCACATTATAGAAATTATTTTATGGGTGGGGGGGGGAGGGTGTGTGTGTGTGTGTAAATGGCACTGATAGTGGGCTATTATTTGTATTTGGTATATCTGTGAAATATTAAATACCATAACATGAAAATGAAAAATGTAAAATTAAACATTATGAGGGTTAAATCACTGAAAAATCAAAAAGCTCCACTGATAAAATTAAAAAGCTCCACTGAAAATTTGTGAACCAATATTGAAATCCAAAAGGATGATTTATACGGATGTAGTTTCAGGGATTAGTTCAGCGTTTGTATTTGTATTGTATTCAATGTTTGTGTCATTTTCAGAGGATGTAATTGTTCCAGTAATTGTTCAGTGATAAATATCATCAATTTAATCTCACAGCCAAATAAACACCTGTGGAGCATGCCAATTCCTGATTTATTGATGCCCACTTACCAGTGTTGTATTTATTGTTATCACCGTTCATTGCAGATCAATGTTATACTAGTATTAAATTAAATGGTAATATATTAGAAATAAGAGAGGGGCTGAGGGCAACATTGAAATTATGTTACATCATAACCAGAGGAAGGGTCTACAGGTTTAAAATCCAAGTCAATGTCATTTTACAGACAGACAGGGAGTCAAACAAACACATGCTATGCTTTATTGTACCCTTAGACTTTATAGTATAATTAATTTACCTTGAATTACTCTTTTTCAAGAATATTTTCAGTCAATTTTTTGTAAGAACATAATTAAATGGGACCTATTCCCTGTCATCTAATCAATGTATAAATAATTAACTAAATTAGATAGAATCTAAATTGATTTTTATTTCATACTAGTTGCACATTTATCTGAAATTTGTATTAATAGTAAAAGTATTGTCAACAAATGATATCACCTTGATGAGGTAAGTGCAATTTATTCAACCGCAACATTTTGGCCATTTCAACAAACAGGATGTCAGATTTGAACTTTAGTGGCTCTGAAATCAACTATATGTGTCTATATCACATCAAAATCTATTCTTCTTTCATATATTATACTTTAAACTCTTCAAATGTCAAAAATCATTGAGATTCAGCGTTATGTGAACATATTGCTACCTACAGAATATCACCATAGTTCTTGGAAATCATTGGGTAGCCATTAGCGGACCAATAAGTCATGTATCCTAATCATTTTTGAATAGTGTTTGGGTTCTTCATCATTATGTAAGCTGTTACAAAACTAGTCTTTCGTGAGGACTTCATTCAGGGGTTATAAGCTTTATTCCAGTAATCCCTCAATGAAGTCTTTACCGTAGACTAACTCTGGCTCTCTTACGTGAAAGTAACATCGCTTTTTGTGTGAATTTATGTGGTTTTCATGTGACACCAGTTGTGTCATAAAGCTTGGATCACAACATTCTCTGTAGATTATTAATATGATTAAGTTGCAAAATCATGATTTAAAAATGTTTTGAAATACAAGTAATGCTTGTTAGGCAAAAAAAGAAAAGAAGTTATGTTGTCCTCCACAGCTTTCAGAGAGGAGGGGCGGGTGGGTGGGCGGGCCGATTTCTTTTATTAATTTTATTTTTTTATTTATTTTTATTATACCAGCGAAAGTTCAGCCAACAAGTAGTTGTAATCACTCTAAGAGTTGCACATATATGTTATAAACACTTAATTTAATATACAATGCCATTTAAACTGCTAACAAAAAAAGAAAATCTGAAGAAAGAAAAAAAGTAGGGAAAAATCTGGAAAAAATCTGGGGAAAAAGAAGAAACAAATTGGAGCGGCCCTAAATCTGACGAGCGGGCGGTCGAGGACAACATTACAATTTATTTGTTTTGCCTCATGGTTACCTTCAGATTCCTTGGCTTGTTCATGTAACAAGTGTGCGTATGTATACAAAGTAATTTGGCATCAATGACACCAAATAAGTTTCTGGACACCGCCATTACGGTACACACCAAGTGCAAGTTACACACTACACACACCAGACGTTAAACACAACCCGAAAACTGGCCAGGAATACTGAAAGCAACTGGAGATGTTGTGTTACCATGAATATTGGAATATAGTAATAGTATATGGAAACCCATCCAAACTTGAGGAAAGGAAAGGGAAACATAACAAGCGTTAGAGAATGCCTCAACTTATGAAAAGCGGGGATATTCACAGCGTTGATGTTATGAAAATGATATACATTATATTTTATCAGTACACAATTATTTTGAATTATTTTGTATTGTATATAGAAGTATAATATTGTATTCATTGTTTGTATTTGTACATGTATATGTCATGATTTGTATAATAAATATGCAGCTGTGGCAGTGATTATTGTATATATGATGCAAATGGACTGAACAATTATTTCATAGTCTTTGTGTGTGAGATTAACAGACTAAACAATATAATAATTAAGAATGAGCATCACGGTTCACTAATCAGTGGCTAAATAATATATTGCCAAATGAGACATGATAGTTGATACCTAATATTGAAATTTCTTTGTGTACAAAAAGATTTAAAGATGAGACATGATACTGTAACGGGATCGGGACGGCCTCAGTCACCAACTACCAGGTAGGTTGGTAGCGTGCACTGGAAGTTGGCAATGTAACACCAGGGCTCGTTGTATAAGTGTAATTATACGTTTGCGAGGCGAAATACAGACTGACGACGAATTTACTTTCAACACAATTTATTTACAGCTACATTTATCTCCATCATTCACATCGACAATACATCACTTTCCCATTCACATCACCCATGATTATTCTGCCCTGATTTTAGTGCTGTAGCAATTAACTTGAATTTTACACCCGACTTGACTCCCTGATTGATCCTCCCTGACTGATCTTCCCTCTTTGATGATATAATCAGAAGATACTGTACAGGTCAAAACGGGGATCAAGTTAATTAACGGTCCAGCTATATAGCGCCCTCACTAATTCAGCAACCGGTCAAAGGGTATCGTATTGCACCCGGTGTCGGACGTATTCTCGATCCCATCACACAGCCCCCTCCTCAGTGTGAGCCGTCCCCGGCACACAAACTCACGGACTCCAACTCCCAATCTGACTAACAATCCTTCACACTGTACGAACTACACGTCATATCTTGCCGGGACTTTCCGAATCCTCTTAGGGTTACGGCGTACACGATCATCCACTCCACTGTCGGTATCGTCATCTTGGTCTTGCTGAGTTTCTTTCCCTTTCGTTAGTTGAGCAACCTCGTCATACTGATCTCCATCTCTATCCTCCAACTGTACATCTCTACTACCAGTATCCTCCTCTACAACTTCTTCCGCAACATTTAAACTAACGCCAACTTCCTTCTCTACCACTACCTCGTACTTCCATCCTTTCAGCTCTGGACCTTCATACAACTTTAACCTATCCACGTGAATAATTTTGGGCTTGCTCCTAGCAGTCTTCTGAATTCTACATGTCACGTCCGACAACTCAGTCACGATTAGGTATGGGCCTTCCCACGGAAGCATCAATTTCTTCGATAGGTTCGGTCTTCTCTGCATATTATGTAACCACACGAACTTCCCCTGCTTAAATACCGACTTGCTTGCCGAACGGTCGTAGTTACGCTTCTGTCGTCGCTGACTCAATTCAAGTGCATGCCTTGCACGCTCATGTATTTCACGTATCTTGTCTCGCAGCTCATCTGCATACTCAGTATTACATTCCTGCTCATGCGGCACTGCTCCAAAAACTAAATCCACCGGCATGATCGTCTCGCGTCCCAACATCATTGCGTTCGGAGTCTGACCTGTAGACGCTTGCACACTACTTCGGTACGCCATTCCCACATATGGTAGATATTCATCCCAGTCCTTCTGATGTTGATGGGGTTGTATCATTAGAGAGACTGCATTCACTATTGTACGATTATATCGCTCCACGAGGCCATCTGACTTCGGATTATATGGAGTGGTTCTGGTCTTATTAATACCCAATATCTTACACATCTCGCGAAAAACATGAGACTCAAAATTTCGGCCTTGATCGCTGTGTAATTCTACCGGCACACCAAATCTGCATACAAACTCTGCAACTAACTTTTCAGCTACTGTTTCTGCCTGTTGATCCTTAATTGGATACGTCTCCATCCACTTTGTAAAATAGTCGCCGACGACCAGAACATACACATTCCCCTCATGTGTTTCGGTCATCGGACCCAAGACATCGATTGCAATTCGTTCCATAGGCGCTCCAACCCTGTATTGTTGAAGTGGGGCACGTCGTTTCTTCGGCGGGTTCTTCTTCCTGGCACACGACACACACTTACGAACATAAGTCGCCACATCTGCACTCATTCCAACCCAGTAGAATCTTTCACGGACTTTCGGCAGGGTCTTCTCACGTCCTAAGTGGGCAGCTGTCTTCGACGCATGTAACTGGTCTAATACTCTTTCACGAAGTTCTCTCGGTAGTACCGTCAGCCATTTCACAACTTTTCCATCGTCACTCTCCCAACGTTTTACTAGAACACCTTCTTTCACGGATAACAAGTCCCACTGGCTCCAGTAACATTTCAACGCACTCGACTTGCTTGACACTTCTTTCCAAGGTGGTCTTTCCCCTCCAGCTTCCTTCCAACCTAAGATGGGTGAAATAGTCTCATCTGCTAACTGTCCAGCCCTTATCATGTCAAAGGTGATCTCTGGGGCACTACCGATATTACGAACATGAATTGCATCACACTCACAATTATCCATCCATGTAGAATCGAGCGTTGGTTCAAAACCAATTGATGCACAATCGTCTACTTCTTCCTCAGTCTGCGAACTTTGTTGTGTCTTAGTTGAAATGGTCACCACATGCTCTACATCCTCATCTTCACATACAATGTGGTCACGGTCACTATCGGCATGTTCCGTTTGGCTTCCGACATCACTTGTAACAGGTGTCTCTTGCTGTACTGATTCTACAAGTTCAGTTTTATGTCTTTGTTGTTCTTCATTCTCCTTTGCTATCAAGCCTTCCCAACGACCGCACTGTCGACATGGACGTCTAGACAACCCATCAGCGTTCTGATGTTTCTTGCCGGGCCGGTACTCTATATCTAGATCGAAGCTTGACAACACTTCTAGCCACCTCGCAAGCTGACCCTCAGGGTTCTTAAAACTAAATAGCCACCGTAGGGATCCGTGGTCAGTCCGAACTTTAACCCTACTACCACCAACGTAATGATTGTACTTCTTCAGGAATACTACGATCGCCAGCAATTCTCTCCGTGTTACACAATAATTACGTTCCGCCTTTGAAAGTGCTACCATATGCCACAACCCTTTCCTCACCATCTTGCACTTGTGATAACACACACCCAATAGCAAAGTTGCTAGCATCAGTATCCAACACGAACTGTCCTTCGGCTCGAGGGTAAGCCAATATTGGGGCACTAATCAGCGTTTCCTTCAGTTCTTCAAATGCCTTTGTACATTCTCCCGTCCACACGAACTTGGCGCTCTTCTCTGTCAACTTATTCAGCGGCGCAGCAACATTTGCAAACCCTTTAATGAATCTCCTATAATACGACGCCAGTCCAAGGAAACTGCGTACTTGCGTCTGCGTCACTGGTACTGGCCAATCTTTCACGGCCTCAATCTTCGCTGGGTCAGTATGAATGCCTTCTCTGGAAACAACATGGCCGAGGTATGCCACTTCCTTCTGAAAAAGATGGCACTTCGAGGGCTTCAACTTCAGACCAGCACCTCGAAATCTGTCTAACACGGTGGTCAATCGCTCTATTGACTTTGCTATCGTTGGTCCAAAAACAATGACGTCGTCCAGATATACTAACAGCGTCTCCCAACGTAACCCGGAGAGAACGTTGTCCATCAAGCGCTCAAAAGTAGATGGAGCGTTGCATAGACCAAATGGTAACACGTTCCATGCATACAATCCACTTGTAGTCACAAAAGCCGACTTGTCGCGTGCTTCGTTTCCCATTTCAACCTGCCAGTACCCAGCAGCCATGTCCAAAGTCGAATTGAATTTCGCACCACCAAGGGCATCTAGAGAATCGTCGATCCTCGGCAATGGATAGGCATCTTTAACGGTAACATCATTCAGCTTGCGATAGTCAAGACAGAGACGCTTTGATCCATCCTTCTTATTGACAAGAACCACTGGACTCGCCCAAGGACTATCGGAAGGTTGTATCAAACTCTTCTCTAGTAACTCATCAACTTGTCTTTGAACTTCTGCTCTCTGTGCAGGCGATGACCGTCTCAATGGCTGTCGAATCGGCCGTGCATTACCGGTATCTATCGTATGCTTAACCAGCTTCGTCTTTCCGATGTCAAACTCTCCTGTAGAAAATACGTCGGCATACTTAATCATCATTTCCGCGACCATATTCCTTTCACCATCATCTAACTCACCAACACACCTTTTCAGCAAATCTTGCAAGTGTTCGGGAACCTTCTCGGGGCATGCACCATTGGGTAGATCCTCCTTCGTTGACACGGTCCTAGCCATCTCTATGTCTTTCTCTTCCACCAAGATCAACTTCGCCAACATGGTCCCTTGTTTCACGACCTTCTCTTCTGGCGTCGGATTCATGATTCTTACTGGTACGGTACCGATATTAGTCTTCACCACCGACCTAGCAAGCAGCATGCCATTCTCAATTAATGGGCCCTTATCCACCGGCTCAATTAGGCCTACGCAGCCATCACCAACATCACCAACAATACATGCTGACACCACTAGTTCGTGCTCAGCTGGCACTCGCAGATCTGACGCTACAACAACTCTAGCAAAGAAAGCCTTGTTCCTCGCGGTCCTACAATGCACTGCCGTATCACCAACTTTCAACAGCAGTTGCTTACAATCTAACATTGCACCAGTCTCCACAAGAAAGTCTATTCCCAAGATTCCGTATCCGACCTTGGCTACTATCACACTCAAAACGTGGCAACTGTTCCCAACTTGCACTTCTACCGATGCTTTTCCTAACGCCTCTACTTCTTTGCCATCTGCTTGTATCAACTTTACATTACAAGGTTCCAACTTAGGTCGTCGTTCTTCTGGGATGAGATGGCCCGACGTCGGGGAATGGTAGTCGACGTCGGGGAAAGGTCGGCGTCCTTATGTTGAAGTCGGCTGGACGTCGGGTGGACTGTTTGAAATGGACGTCCACATTAAGACGTCATATGGACGTTGAGCCGACGTTGCAAAAATACACTGAAAGTCTCGTCGGGGTACTGACGTTTTGCCGACGTCGGAACTACCTCCAACGATAGGTTAACTTGCTATACGTATTATTTTGTATAAAGACAAATATTCAATTATTCAAAATTGTAATAATTTTGTCGCCTACATACTTGAGAAAGATATAATTGTAATAAATAAATTACTGATGATTTAGATAATCATTGTTTTCATCTGCAACAATTTTAAGACCAATTTGATGATTGAATAAATATTAAAATTAACGAATTACGCGTATCAAATCATACACTCACTTTACCACGTGCAGTTGGTCGCCACGTTGCAAAAATACACTGAAAGTCTCGTCGGGGTACTGACGTTTTGCCGACGTCGGAACTACGTCCAACGATAGGTTAACTTGCTATACGTATTTTTTTATAAAGACAAATATTCAATAATTCAAAATTGTAATAATGTTGTCACCTACATAATTGAGAAAGATATAATTGTAATAAATAAATTACTGATGATTTAGATATAGATGTTTTCATCTGCAACAATTTTAAGATCAAATTGATGATTGAATAAATATTAAAATTAACGAATTACGCGTATCAAATCATACACTCACTTTACCACGTGCAGTTGGTCGCCATTTTGCAGACACGTTAGCGATACTTCGTGTTGTTCTCAAATGAATTGAAGGAATTATATGTCAATTCAGCGAAGATGATGGTATTTGATGGTATATTTTGATGGGGAAATAATGCAGCATCGCAATATATTCAACACATGAAGTGCATTTTCCGATGTTGCATGGGATACCCGCGATTTCCGGTGTGTTATATTCTATCAGAAATCGCGGATATGTCTTGTACATCGTGATTTTTCAGCATACGCCGGCACTGCATGGTCACAGATGTCATTGGAATTGAATTGCAAGTCATCAGATAATGAATCGTGAGGAATAGCTGAGAATGATCCAAGGAGATGAGATTTGTTTCGGTACGTTTTGCATCAAAATAGATTCTGAATAGCTGGGAATAATTAAAAGAGATGAGATTTTTTACGGTATTGTACGTTTTCTTTTTCATTAAAAATAACTATAGCCAAAGTCGGCAGAACGGTCGGCAATTAGTCGGAGATGGTTCAACTGACCATAGCTTAAGTCGGCAGAAAGTCGGCAATTAGTCGGAGAATGGTTCAACTGACCATAGCTTAAGTCGGCCGAAAGTCGGAAAATGGTCGGGCCAATGTTTCAAAAATATCCATCATTAATTTGCGTGGAAAGAGTCAAGGTAGTTTGTTCAAAAACGAGATTTTACGTTACTCATATTGTGATAATTTTGTGATAGTTGTTCATACTTTCCACGCGGAAGACGACTGCAGACGACAGTATGTCGTTTTTCCAGATTTGTTCCGAATAAAAAATGGGAAAATATGATTTTTTTAGTATATTTGTAGTGTCGATTTATAGATGTACATTTTCTTTTGTGTCAAAATAACTGTAGGAAACAAGTCGGCCCGAAGTCGGCAATAAGTCGGAAGTACGTCCAACGGACCGCGGCTTAGCGCTAGCGTAGCTTAAAACCGTAAGAAAATAGTCGGCCCGAAGTCGGCAATTAGTCGGAGGTACGTCCAACGCACCGCGGCCTGACCATGCTGACGTTGCTTATATATGGTCGGGCCGACGGTGCATTGCAGTCGGCAGGTCAGCGTCAGCTGGAAGTCGGCCCGAGGTCGGCACAACCTCCATTGGACGTCGTCGGCCCGACGTAGGCCGCGTGAGCAGCCGACTGTAGAGCCAACGTCCGGCCGACTTCAACTGCCGACTATATCGCGACGTCGGGCCGACTTCAGTGTGCTATCAGGGCCCGTATCAATCAGAAGCATCACCGTCACACCATGAACAACAGCCGGTACATACAATTCTTTAATAGACTTATTATTATTTACATTTTCCTCCTCATCACCCATTTCTACTGTCCGTAAGTCGATGACGTGCTCGGTGCCACCATCTGACGACTCTCGTTTTGACCCTTCATCACTTCTGCCGGCCTTCCCCAGGGCCTCGGGGGTGGCCCAATATCGTTTCCCTGCTGCCTATTTGGACACTGCGGGCTGATATGACCTTCCACACCACAACTATAACATATCGGCGGTCTCCGTCTATCACAATTACGGGCAACGTGTCCTGGCGTATTACATGTATAACAGACAACGGGCGGCCTAGCTGCAAATTCATTCTGTCCAACTCCGGCGTTGATTACTTGTCCTCCATGAGTATTCATCGACTTGTGCTGACAGTCCCTCGCAATGTGACCAACTTGTCCACATGAATAGCAACGAACTGGATTCCGTAAACCTCTATCATCACCATCACCACTAGACAACGATAACGGCGGTATGGCGTCACTACTCCTCGTTGACACTTGCGCTACAGACCGTACATTCATTATCTCAAAGCGCAACTTCCTCTCCAAGGGCGTGTTCTCACTGTGCGAATGTGGATTCATACCTAGGTGCGAGTCTACATGCATAACAGTGATGTTGCGTTCTCATTGTGCGATTAAAATACATCAAAATACCGATGTGGTATCGAGTCCACTTACCCGGATGTTACTTGTTTACAAGTTTAAGCGAGTGCGCCGTGCGTACTTACTGCGTAAATACCACGCGTGCATGACATTTGGCCGCGTGAAATTGGATTTTGAAGCGCGCGGCGGACGGCGGCGCAGTCTGACGCAGCGCAACACGCTTGTTATTGTGGAACAAGTGGTACGAGTCCACATACGATAAGTAAAACGCGTTCTCACTAGCGATTTTGATACCACGTCCTAGGTGCGAGACTACCTCTTCGAGTAGGTTTCGACCCTACATCGTTGATGTAGGGTCGAACCCCCTTATTGCGCGTTCCCACTAGGCTTGGAAGTAGGTTCGATGTAGCATCGAGTCCACGTCCTGGTATCAAACAGCCACAGTGGGAACGCGCCCCAAATCGCCTACAGTAGCTGCCATTCGAGCCTCAACTTCCTCCATGTCAGTCTTAATAGGAATGTCCTCTGCTTCAACCGCTCTATTATATGCTACTGTCTTTGATCGCCTTCTAGAATGCTCAGACTTTGAAAACGACTCTACAATCTCAGCCTTCATAATTGCTCCATCCAAAGTCTCAGGGGCAGCACGGAATAGCTCTTTCCTCAACTCGGGATCTGCTATTGCCCTCTTGTAATGTTCTCTTGCGATTCTATCTCTCTCCACTTTATCCGTCCGTGGATGTGCCAACGCAACTAATCGCTTAATGTCTTTCCCCAAGTCATAAAGATTTTCTCCAAGCGTCTGTTCCCGATTATTCAATTCCATAAAATAATTTTCCAAACACTGTCTTGGTCCGAACTCTTTCACCATCATCGCCACCATCTCATCATACGTCAATTCCCCGGGTGAAACATCATTTACACTCAGCACCGACAGCGCATCACCTTGGCAGCTAGTATATAATCGTATGGCTGCTTCACTATCCGACCATCTGTTAAATCTCCGACAAGCTTCAAACTGTAAGATGAAATCTTTCCAAGGACCCTTCGCAGTAAACTTTGGCGGTTCCACCTCACGTCTCCTTGGGCCAGATTCAACTTTAGATTCACTTTCATTCCGCACTCTTTTCCAGTCACGTTTCGATGTAGGCCTACGATCTAGTCGAGTCTCTCTCTTTTCTTTTTCAGGACCATGTCCATGCCGATCACTTGTTCTTCTTTCCCTACAACGTTCCTTCGGATGTGTCCGGTCAATGGAGTCACGTTTCTCAATGCTTCTCGGGATTGAAGGCTTACATGAACCACTGCCACGTCTGTGTATGCTACTAGCGTGTTTCTCATCCATGTCCACTCGTTTTCTCCGGACTAGCCTTTCACGTTCACTCTTGGTCTTCCTTTCCAACTTCTGCAGATCTTTCATCAATGCTGACAGTTGACGTTCACGATCCTCAATCTTTTGCCAAGCAGCCGCCATCAACGCTTCCTGTATTGACTCTGTATTTCTATCACTATTATTTTGCTTTCTAGACTTTCTCCTTAGTTGTCGTCTCTTCTTTCTTTCATCCAGAGTCGAAACATCACTAGAGTCCCATTGACTTTCTGAAGAATGTTCAGTACTATCACCATTGTGAGAGTGAACGACTTCAACGTCCAACTCACTTTCGTCCTCTGACTGATCTTCACTCGAGCTATATTGATTTGCCGAAGAGTACCAATGGCGTCCAGAACCATCACTGTTGTGTGAGTCAACGACTTTAACGTCTAACTCACTTTCGTCGTCTACCGACCGATCTTCACTAGAACTCCATTGATCTTCTGAAGAGTCAAAATTGCGTCCAGAACCATCAGTGTTGTACGAGTTAACGACTTTAACGTTCAACTCCGAGTCAACGACTTTAACGTCCGACTCACTCGCGTCCGTAGAACAATCTTCACTGCTACAACTTGATTTTCTGTGATCTTCATAGGCTTTCATATACGCCATCCTCCATTTTCCTCTCCAATCGCCACTGTCCGCCATCTGTCAGTCTGTACATTCACAAAAATATGCAATCCCGCCGCTGCCACCACTTGTAACGGGATCGGGACGGCCTCAGTCACCAACTACCAGGTAGGTTGGTAGCGTGCACTGGAAGTTGGCAATGTAACACCAGGGCTCGTTGTATAAGTGTAATTATACGTTTGCGAGGCGAAATACAGACTGACGACGAATTTACTTTCAACACAATTTATTTACAGCTACATTTATCTCCATCATTCACATCGACAATACATCACTTTCCCATTCACATCACCCATGATTATTCTGCCCTGATTTTAGTGCTGTAGCAATTAACTTGAATTTTACACCCGACTTGACTCCCTGATTGATCCTCCCTGACTGATCTTCCCTCTTTGATGATATAATCAGAAGATACTGTACAGGTCAAAACGGGGATCAAGTTAATTAACGGTCCAGCTATATAGCGCCCTCACTAATTCAGCAACCGGTCAAAGGGTATCGTATTGCACCCGGTGTCGGACGTATTCTCGATCCCATCACAATACCTATTCCAAATTCTTGGTCTTAATTATTTCATTATATCTACTTGGATATCATATATGTGACTCATCACAAACATACCTCTTGTCAGTTTTTCTAGTTTCTAGATATGAAGTGAAATGTCTTAAAAACTTTAAAGAAATTAAAAGGAAATACTAAGCTTCTATTCATCATATTTCCTGATTCTTATGGCTAAATTTCAATTGTGAGGTCTCGATTTAAAGCTTGATTTTTGCATGTTTTGATGATGTTAAAATCAGACATTGGATAAAAGACCCCAAGAGATATGTTTTGATATGACGCGTCACATATAACGTATAGTTCTTCTTTGATTATCAATGTAGTATGGTACATCCTTACGTAACATTGACCTCTGGGCTTTACAGACCCACTTTTACATTCAAATTACTATTAAAATTAGATTATTAATCAGCAGAGTGAACTGGTCTCTAGCTAAGAAATCTCAGTGAAAAAATCTAAAGGTACATCACTAGGAGTTAACCGACTTTCATATCAACAAAACTATCATATCTTAGGGACTTTACTTTGCCTTTATGCTCTAACTTTTCCTTTGTCATGATATCAGTAATCCAAGCTTAGATAAAGTAAAAGCCCTGTACAGGGTGTATCTAAAAAAATAGGACTCTCTTTCAGCGTGGATTTAATCCTGATTAAAACCACTGAAACATGACCAATTTGATTTCATTGTAAAATACAACTACTAGTAGGTATAGCACATTTCGCTACACTAGGGTCTGCCACACAGTGTGTGCACACTCAGGTGAATGTACTTGTTTTCAGGCAAAACTTAATGGACTGGTTTGAAAAAACTTAATCATTTATAAATGTACACTCTTCACCATTAATTAGATTGATCTCTTCCCTATCTGAATCTAAAGTTTGGTGATTATTCTACACCTGGAAGTATTTTTAAAAAACAAATCTTTGCAAGTACTTTTTATGCCTTGCCTGAAAGTCACACACTTGGGTCCCATTGACAGCCCACACTAAACAATGCAGCTCAGCATTGAAAAACACCCATACCAATAATTGACCATTCTGTTACGATGCACTCCTTATTTGGCACTGAGCTTGCTATATATGGTAGCTATGACCTCTCTGTACATGACCCTGCGCTATACATATCAATCGAATGTTATTCGGCTGAGTTGTGGCTAGTTACATAATGTTTGGGAATTTGCTCTAAATTTTGATATAATTGCCCGATTTGAAAATTTGAAGGCCCAATTTGAAAGGTAGAAGGTACCAGATGCTAGTAAAAACTCTCTACTTTTGGCTGATATGCTTAGTTTGTATATCCATTGAATGCATCACACCAGAAAAAGACACCAAAACACAGAATAAGCTTGTTATGGTAGCTTACTGCAGACCTCTCCACAGCAATTGCACTGATCGATAGCAACATACTGGAAATGGCTAGAGAATATGTTCAGGAATAAACTTATGTAAACAAAATGCGAGTCAAACTGACATAATTTATACGAGGGTCATTCAGTAAATAATGAAAGTGACCATGGTATGGGATGCATGAGTGATTCTATTAAGGGATAATGTGGTCAATACCAAGTATGAACCTTTGTCTTTCAAACAATACACTTTTGATTTGATAGATACCTTTGGTTATGTAACGTCATTAGCATAAACACAATAGGTTTCAGACACTGACTGAAATCTGTCAATTATTTGGCTGGATATGTAATATGTTGAATATGGGTTAATTGATACATTTGCGTATATCTCTGCAATGCAAGCATAACAACAGATAACACTTGGCACATAGTTAGAACACACACTTATCTCTGTTTGACACTCTTTTTTAGATCTGAATTCCTTAATACAAACAAGAAGGGACCATCTCAAATACACTTTTATTTAGCAAAATCCGCAATAATATACCTTAGAAAACAACAAAGGATAACGAACAATGGAGGGATTATAATTTAGTAAATTGTTGTGGAATGTAAAGCAATAATAGTGGGGATATCAAGAGGAGCTGTTCATAAAATTTCCTCAAACCATTGAAATTATGTGACGATTACTTTAACAATACATATCTAGTAGCTCTAAAGATAACAGTAATATGAGAGGTTGTGGCAGCCATCTTTGATTGATACATTCATGTATATCTTCATTTTGACTATCACAATATATATACACATTGATTTAAGCATTTTTCATTTTTTCTGATTAAAATTTGAAGGCACAGTAAGCTTTTATCTGGTAAATTTCATGATTTTAGCCATTTTTGGCCCAGTTCAAAATGATCTGCCGTCTGCGCATGCGCATATTTTCTGCAGGTTTCATGCGAATAAGTTCAGATAATTAGTTAGCTATCATATGGAATCTCTCAAACTGGTTAATTGCTTGGATTTTTCCTAAATTGTTTGATTTTCCGCAATATTAGTGATTCATTTACTGGGCATTTTTCAACGAAATTGGCTATTTGAAAAACTGATATTTGTATATTTTTTATTCAATTGCCTCTCCTTACTTTTCCCTCTTATACTACATATATCAAATTACACAGGGATTAAAGTTATGGTCTTTTTTATCATACTTACGCGAAAAAAAATCGGGATTAACCTGCTTCTGGTGTCATGTTATACAATCTTCTTACCACATGTTTCATACAAACAATTCAAATTTACCGCCAAATAACTGATTTAGCAGTGTCCCAAGTGTACTTACTTTGAGACAATGCTATGACGTCACAGTTCACACTTAGAAATCTAAAACTGTATTGTTTGAAAGACAAAGGTTCATACTTTGTATTGATCATATTATCTCTCAATAGAATCACTCATGCATCCCATACCATGCTCACTTTCATTATTTATTTAACGACCCTCGTATATGCAAAATTTAATTAGCTGGACTTTGTCATTTTTTGACGATTTTCAGAGTTGCGATTATGAATTTTGAATAAAATGGCATATTCTAGATTCTGCTGTACAAATATGAAATAAATATCATGTCTGATTTTAATAGAAATGGATAAACCTATGGCCAGTATCTTGCATCTGTGTTTTGTACTGTATGTACATAGTTTTATAATTAGAAGGGTGTAAACTTGCTAAAATGTCAGTTTTGACCATAAATGGCGCTTTTTGGCAGATTTCCGGTCATATTTTGCAATAATCAATGGACAACATCTTGAGAACCGTACAACTTTTTTGCATGATTTTTTACCAAATTTCTACTTTTGCAATTATCTACAACATGAGACTAATTTTGTACACTTTTCGTGCATTTGAATTTTTTGGGTGCTATACCTACTACTAGTAATAAAGTTAAAATCCTGAAAAGATGAGAAAAATCCATTATCAACTAAGGAAAGTGTGACCAACTAGGCAAGTCAACTCATGTTGTAGTATGTTCAAGTGTAATTCACACAGTAAAGGTAGATAATCATGACTGTGGAATATTTAGGGGTTCAATAAGGTTTCGGAGTTGTTTATCTTGAATCGACAACGGTAAGACGGGTTTATTTTGCGAGGGCAGCTAAAGCTGCCCGAGCAAAATAAACCCGTCTTACCGTTGTCGATTCAAGATAAACAACGACGAAGACCTTGTTGAACCCCGTTCAACAACGACCAAACATATTTACATCATTCAAATGTGAATATCGTTTTGGATAATTAATGAAAACAAGTACAAAACTTGTTTTAATAGGCTTAATTTGACATTAAAAAAATAGCTGCTCTTTAAAAATCGAGAAAAAAAAGTTTACGTTTATTATAATTAGGCCCTTATTTGGACATCGTCCGTTCCCCGTAAATGGGCGATCGAACTTCAGAATGGGCTGGGTTACAAAAGGTAAACATGAGAGAAGACAAATTATTTCGCAAGTAATTGTGAAATTAAAAATATTTTGTAAATAGCATTTTATTCACACACCACCTTTAACATTCGGAGAAAAATTAAATCAAGAATGCGTTTAATTTACACAACACATTTTGATACATGTTAATAGAATATTTGTATAAAATCAAAACACACCCCTCCGTTTCAATAGTGGTACGGTCCTGGAGATCAAAGCGAACACATTTCGCCGCATGATGCAAAAATTGCGATTCTCTTGCGCTCAGGTAGCGACGGTTCGGCTAAAATTGTGGCTTTAGAAGTGAACCTTTACATATGGCCCTCGCCAAGAATATTTTCCTCAGGGGTATAGCTACATTTCGGTATATAAAGCTATTTGCTAACTTTAAGGATTTCATGGCGAAATGCATTTATACGCCGAAAAAATGAACAAATTTGTGCGAACATTTTTGTTTGTTTACAATTTTGCGGTTTCCAAATAAGGTTCGCTATCCTAGTAATTTGCATATGAACAGTGGGTTTATCTCAAATCAACAACGCTTTGTTACTGTACTTAGGTATGGGGGAGTTGTTGAATACATATTTAAATAGGCTATAAGGGAAATTATTCATATTCTTATCATGCAAAAGTATTCTTATACTTATCATACTTATGACAGAAATTGAAGTTGCAAGTCTAAATGTCATTCTCTGTCAATGATTGGTATAAACACACTTTTGACATGATTGGTGCTTTCCTACATGTACCACAACTTTCCTACATACTGAGGATTTCTCATGAGAACACTGAGCAACATTGAACATTGCACAGAATTATTCATGCAGTCAATTTGTGGATTATGTAGCTATTAATGATTTGTGCCAGAATTAAGAGGAATACCAAACTAATCTTTGCTATTGTTATTGATAGATGATTTACCATATTTATGAATGCAAAGTATGGTTCTGCAAATTACGCTAGCGGTCTTATTTTTCATTGGATTAATGTTAGATTTTCAGAATATTATCATTATTAATTGAGCTTTGCACTGATGGTGAATTGGTCATGGTCCTGTGGTTTTGAAAAAGTAAAAAACAGCCATAAAACAGAGTCCTATTTTTTTGATACACCCTGTATATTGCGATCAGTAAGAAGGAATTTCAATGTGTTTTGGTTTGTTTTGGTTCTTTGAAGTGTTCCTTCTATACTAGGTACCTTACACAGAATAGTATGAGAAAAGCAACACATTGACTAAGGACAGTTTAATTTAATATCATTAAAATGAAAGAGCCAAAATTATCATTCAATTAAATTGTGAATATATCCGACCAAGATTAGAAAATTGTTCAATGTCAAGCCACTGAATTGGTACAGGCAGCACAGTGGACTTGCCAAAAATTAACTCCACGGTAATTAAGTATATTTGATACAAGGGCCAGTATAATTATAATTGCTGCTGTGAAAGTCTGATAGCATGCCTTGTGCCAATGCTGATGGATCATGGAATATAATCCTCATTGCACACTGGGTGCTATATTCAATTGAAGTGATGGATCACACACCTTTTGGTGTGATGGTTCACACCATAGACTTTATGCGGTGATGGTTCACACCATAGACTTAATGCGGTGATGGTTCACACCATAGACTTTATGCGGTGATGGTTCACACCATAGACTTTATGCGGTGATGGTTCACACCATAGACTTTATGCGGTGATGGTTCACACCATAGACTTTATGCGGCGATCATTTCAATCGGGTCGAGTACTCAAAAGCATGATCTAAACACATCACCTTAAGTCCCCTCTCAACAGTTCGTCATAACATCGTAAGGTAAAACATTTTACCAATAAAACTTAACGGCAGTTTTTGTTTTCCATTTGAGCTCATTCAGCCATGAAGTCATGGATACTTTCATTTTCCAACTACACTTAGGAAACAGTCATAGGCTTATTTCTAACTAAGTTTTATTGGTAAAATGTTTTACCGTATGATGTTATGACGAACTGTTGAGAGGGGGACTTACTTTTGGTGATGTGTTTAGTTTACACAGTGATAATCGGATTACACGTACCACTTCGCAGGTGAATTGCTCTCTATTCCAAAATACAAGGGGACAGATTGAAGAATGTTCCAGAATTATTCCAAAACTATTGAATAATAATTGGGTATTAACCAATGTTAATAGTGTAAATCAACATCAAACAAACAGCAGAACTGGTCATCAACTTAGGTACAATCCCATCCGAGCGTCCCGGAACACTTTTAAATTTTCATTTTTCGTTAGAACAATTCCAATCTGGAACCGTCTGCCAGTCCAAGCCGTAACAGCATCAACCGTTGCCAGCTTCCAGACTGCAGCTCTACCAGCAGTGAGAGTTCTACAGCCCACTGCAACCCATCAACACCTGTAGCTGGTCTTGCTACTTTTTACTTGCACATCTACATCTTTGTTTATTGCACCCTGCACATCGGCATGACATGAATGATGTTTACAACTATCCTTGGACAAGCAGTGCTTACTAGGATTCCAACATTCAAGATTCAAGATTTGTCTAGACATCATAATTTATCTACTGACCAATCTTGAGTAGAGGAGTGCAGCAATATATCCTCAGAATGAAAGAAAAGGTAGAGTCTTGTTACACAAAAGCTGGCTATATTCATACCACATAGTATCATATATGATGATAACGACTGCAATAACACAAAAAGTCAAAAGATTGAAAAAAAGTTCTATACAAATTCTTGTAAGTTTTATTTTACCCTTTTGTTACCAACCATGTACATAATGACTTCTTATGTCATAATTGATCACTTCTTCACTTACAATTGATTTTAATCATAATTACAAAAATATTAAAAACAAGATCGAGTAACTTTCTCAAAGGTAAGCTTGCCATTAGTTTCTCGAAAGTTTACCTCTGGTACAGAAAAGTGCTACTTGACTTGTCCTCAATTTACATTTTTTTATTTTATTTTGAACCAAGTTTCCCCTTCAGCCCTAAATTAACATTAAAATAATTGTATTTCAAGCTTTGTAATCTACCAATTGTGTATATTGGTTTAAAGATGGAAAATGTGTATTGTATGTCTTGCGCATGAAGCTTCATACAACCAATCTGTAATAAAATCCTTTCTTGACACCAAATTTGCCCCAAAATAAATACAGGCTTTGTAAGCAATTCAGTTTGATAATTACTCATGATTAATGATCACTATTAAGGGATACTATGGCAATACACTACATAAACTGTCAAAGGCAAAATTTTCGTGCTACATTTATTTTCGCACTTGCTGATTTGAGCGCAAAAATAAAAACATGCAAATATTTTCATTTTGTATGTAGGTCAATGTAAGTAAGCTCAAAATCAGCAAGGTGCGAAAAATTACCCGCACAAAGATGTCCACTGCTACAGTACCTTAAAAGTTCCTAACCAGGATCTATTATGTCACTCGATTCAAAATCTATGGCTCATATTTTTAATCTGAAATGCACAAAAAGTGAACAAATTTCTTTGCAAAATTTGACACTGAGTTTTGAGTAGATCATTTTGATCATTTAATCAACAAGACATGAAGAAACAAACTTCCTAGCAAAATATTTTTTCAATGGAATTGATTTTGTGTACACTATTTCCTGTTGAGGCATGTTGGCGAAACATACAATGGGAATGAACTTGCAACCTCCACTACACATGCATTGTAACCCCTACACTACACGTGCATTGTAACTGTGCACAACTGCAGGAGTTATTTTCACACTTAAACCGAATAATAAGAAATGAAATCCCATTGAAATTGTTATGCAGACAATAATTCTTCAGATCTTATTGAATGAATAATCGTTACTTCAAACTTATCAACTCAATTTTAATGAACGAGGTGTCAAATCATGCGGAAGAAATTTACTCAGGAAGGTGCCACTGTACACAGCCTCCCATTGCCGATATTGAGTTACATTGCGCGTCCCTATTCTAAGAGTTATTTTGCGGGTCTCAATGTCCCTTATAAGGACTTTCGTGCTGTCAATCATAGCATTGTCAAGATAGCGCCTCATTTCAAGAGTTACATCGCGAGTACTCACGCCCACATGCCCATATATAGGAGGCTTCAGTTTTGCGATTCAAATTTCCTCTCCCATTATATATATAAGCGCCCTGACTTACTGTACATTTAATACTTTTGACATCAAATGGTTATGATCTGAAAGTTACGATAGCACTTGGTCAGGAACTTTTTGGGTTAGATGTATAGTGGCAATTATGTGATTTGTATGTTCACCAGATTGCAACTCAGTGTCATAGAATGACAATATTTCATACAATTTTGACTAATAAAGGTTGAAGACGTTTTACTTAATTTCCTTCCAGCATATAAAATCTGTACATATTTCACAAATTGTATAATTTGACCTGAATTTTTAAAGATCACATCTAATGTTATGCTGTTGTCATTTAGAAGGATGGATTTCACCATGAGATTTACATCCATTACATTTAGGTAATTCCTTGTCCCATGGATTTTTTGTTAACAACTTGGGATACTTATCACCATTAATGGGACTACTATGACCTCATATTTTGGTTCCCTGGAATGTGACATGCTGGAAAATGTAACCAAGCTTAGCTTCTACAAGAGTTCAAACCAACACAGTTTTTAGAAATGAACTAATATAATATAAAACTTTCATATCACATAGACATTTTGAGAAGGTTTCAATATTTTTACATACCTAAAACATTTGAATCTGGTATGAACACTATTTTGCTCACATTCCTAATCCACCACTTGGTCTTAATAACATTGTAATGTGATGGTTGTGTATGTATTTTGTGACACAGGATTCTACAAATTCATATCCAAATATTGTTTCTGGAACATAACATTTTATGCTGTTCTTGTTCTATAGAACTCCCAAATGCTAACTCAGAATAGCTTATGGGAAATTGGAATGTGAGCATCAACAGACTCATACGTGTCATCTCCACTGTTCCATGTAAAGATTCACACATTAATTTACATAGATAGACCATAATCCTCACTGGTTTTAGTCTTTTAAATATCCCACAACAGACAACCACCCCTGCCATTGACGGTGAGGTTTCTGGGAAGCTGCAATCTAATCCTCATCTGAGCTATCACTTTCTTCTTCACTGCTATCACTCTTTGCCTCTGTTACATTGATGGCGAATTTATATTCCTGATCACATCCCATGTATGCATCACTCATGTAGTAGATGGTGTAGTTATGTGTTCCTGGGGATGGTGCTACAAAGTCAAGCTTCACCTGTAATAATACAGCAATACAGGGAGAGAAATACAGTTTAGTAAAGATAAACTAAGATCAGACAAAATCTAATGTCGATATGAATGTGACAACTCAACTTCACCTCAGCATTTATAAAAGACCATTCATAGCTCAATGAGGTTAATTTGGATACCATAATACCATGTTGTCGATATTCTGTCAAAACCTTGTATGTTTTTCGGGCCTTCATCATGTATAAAGTAAGACTGCCCAACGGTTATGCATAAGAGGTGTTGCTTTCTACATGTTCAGGGGAAAGAATGTTTACAAGTTACATGATTTTGATAGCATGGTTTTGGCCCATGAACATGTTTGGAAGTTTTACTTTATACATGTTGAAGGGCAGGATAGAGATACGAGGTTTTGACAGAACCACGACGATGTGTAAATCTATAAGGCTCTGGTTGGTTCGGTCCTGTCATGACTGACAGCTCGTGACCTTACAGATACTACGCCACAAATAACGATTTTCAGCAAAGGAGTAACAATCACGGAGAGGGTGTCCAGTAATCAGTTTTATTTGGTCAATCCACCGGGAACGAGGTCTGCCTCTCTTGCGCTTCCCTTCAATCATGCCTTGCATGATCATCTTCTCTAGGTTGTTACCCTTGCGACGTGAGATATGGCCGAAGTAGCTCAGCATTTGGGTGTTAATAGCATGAAGAAGTCGTTTAGACACCCCTATTTCTTCAATAATACTCAAAAGATGTGATTTGGATAACATCATTCTCGACTTCTGCAATGATGCCTTGTTGAACGGGAAAAAGCCAGAACAGTGGTCCATTCTCAACATAGTACCAATACCGAAATCAGGTGATCTCAGCTTGGGGGGTAACTACCGTGGAATAAGCCTGAGTTCAATTGTTGCCAAGCTATACAACAAGATGATACTCAACAGAATTAGACCGGAGCTCGACGTCCACCTAAGAGCTAATCAAAATTGCTTCAGAGTAGGACGTACCACTGTAGGTCATATACTTGCCCTTCGAAGAATTATTGAGGGAATAAGATCAAATCACCTGCCAGCCATCATAACCTTTATCGACTTCAAGAAAGCATTTGACACAATACATAGGGGACGAATGCTGCATCCTTCTCATTGTCCATACGATACGAAGCATACGCCTCCAACACCACATCTCGAAAGCAGCTATTCTGTTTTTGTCAGCTTTAGTTAGGGTCCACGTCTCACATGCATACATGGCAATTGGAAATACAAGGGCTTGGACAAGCCTGGTTTTTGTTGCTCTGGTTATTCCTCTGTCAGCCCAGATCTTGCTTAGGTTGATCATTGCTGATCTAGCCATTGCTAAACGGTGTCTAATCTCTTGGCTGCAACCGCCCTCTTTGGTGATCAGGGATCCAAGGAAGTTGAATTTCGAGACCGATTCCACCTCATTACCATCAATTATGAGAGGCTCTCCAACACCATCTGTGCCTATGGACATGATCTTGGTCTTGCTGACATTTAGACGTAGGCCAAGCTGCTCACTCTCCACCTTGACTCTCTTCAGGAGTTCCGCCATCTCTTCCATATTTGTTGCAAACAGGGTGGTGTCATCGGCATAACGTAGATTGTGTATTTGGTATCCACCTACTGACAGCCCCCCTGGCCAATCATCCAATGCACGTCTCATTATAGACTCTGCATAAAGGTTGAAGAGTGCTGGTGAAAGTATGCACCCTTGACGGACTCCCTGACCTAGAGCAAACCAGTCACTGTTTCCTTTCTCAGTGCGCACACAGGCAGCTTGACCATCATACAGATTGCGAATTAGGTGGACGAGGTGGTAAGGGATTCCCATTTCTTGTAGTGCTGTCCACAATGCGGAATAAGGCTCTACTAGTTACTTTTGTTTTGATGACATTTTTGGATATCATAATGACTTATATTACTGAAGACATCACAAAAAATATAATACCATGTTTATGTTTAAATTAAAATCTTAAGGGTAATTGATTCTAACAAGTTGGCTACAGGAAGTGCCTCTACCAGGGTAATATTATTCCTGTATCAATCGTCTTATGACAATGTGGGTTGTCCATATATCACTTATGTACACATCACTGCCATATACCTTGTTGTATGTGATATAACCGTACCTTAGCTTTGTGTTGTAGTGTAAGACGTTTGATAGATATCAGACTGTTGGTCTTGGTGTCACCTATCACAACCCACCAACCCTCCTCACGATTCTATAAAGGTAAACAATGGGAAGATAAAAAGTTTTATTAAATCATAACAAGATAGATCCTTACACAGTAAATCAGTGGAAATCCTGTTTTTATATTAGATCACAAATCAACACCAACTACACTGCACACAAATCAACACCAACTACACTGCAGTTTATTACCTTTGAAGATTAAAATCAAGTTTAATACCTATAATCTACTGAAATTTAAACCTTATCAACTGATTTAAGAAAGGACTCACAAGATAGCAGCTAACTCATGTAAAGCTATATTTAATGTAATTTTCTCCAGAAGTAAATGAAATGATGGCGTGACATCTTTATACCACTCCCTTTCAGTGTAGAAGTACAACTACTAATGATGAGTCCCATTTCTGCAGGGATCATACATGCCGCCATTTGTATCACACTTATCCCGAAACTACATTGGAATTTTTAACAATTTGCTTGAGAAAATAGGGTCACTGGGCCAACAATGGATCCCTATGGTACAAGCCATTTATTAAAGGTTGTAATTAAACATACCTGTGGAAAGAATGGTGCAATGACTGGTCCTGTAATCTCATCTTCTCTCTCCAATGTCACATTTACCACTACAGGGGAGCCACTGTAAGAGAAAAAATACACACATATTAATATTATATTTGGGTATTGATAGGACCATGTTAACTCCAATACTAATAAGCTCAAATGAAACAGCAACATTTTAACAACTTAAATTAATCTACACTTAATTCTATAGATTTTATTTAACATAATATTATTCAGGTACCAAAATAGGCTGTGAGCACAGTAAGTCAGGCGTTGCTGAATGAGCCTCATTTCCCTTGGCCTGCCTCCCTGCACCTGCCCCCACTTCCATATCCTAAAAGGGCTCCTCTCTGTCCCATAGATCCAATCGACATATTTTGACAAACTCCCTACCCCGGCTTATGGGAGTCCTATTTTAAAGGATATACCAAGTATTTCAGTTTAGAAAATCTCTGAACATTATAACTAGTAAACAAGTCTTTCCAAATCCAAGATATTTCTATATTTGAAAATGATCCAGCGAGGTATCCATGTATATTGCCATTAACATCATGATTTATTTCTACCTACCTTTCTAAAGCTTCCTTGTCCTGTACCTCATAGCTGAGTTCAATGTTGGGATAACGATTACAGAATCTTGCTACATCTGCCATCTGAGCATCTGTTAGTTTGATCAATTCTGTCCTGTCGGAATCCTCCATTTCCATGATATCAAATACACTCTCAATGCCCTGTAAAATGTGATGAAATAATCATAGAATATTGGAGGGATCGAAGTGGAATGCAGAATTAATCCCACCCCCCTAAAATGTGTGGACTAGAGTCATTCTGAAAACATTTAACGCTATGTTTGTGTGCTTGTGAGTGATTTCATAGAGTTCCCTAACAATATTTATGTTTCTATATTCCTATAAGATTTGTTTCTAGTTTCAAAATGATGTATAGCACATAATGGTTTTTATTTTAAGCTCTCCCAAAAATTCATTTCAAACAGAACAAATTTCCTCCTGATTTTTATCACAGTCATTGGCCTGTAATAAAGTACTCTCCTGGCGACCATGTCTTAGTTTTTGAAGGATCGGATCACAAATATTCATCTACACTTACCTTTTCGGTACATTTCCTAATCATCTCACTTCCAAAGTGTGGCAATTGCTTGAGATACGAGTCCTTATTCCACATAGCTTGTGTCACCATCTGTGCTAACTCCATAGCAGCCAGAGCAGGGGACAACCAACCATTACTACTCAGTACATCAACACATGCTTGAATCAGTCTCAATGCCTGGTGAATGGAAATACAAATATCACAATGACTTATGGGTATAACGGCAGCCAGTTGGAACACTTGGCTGAGTGTGTGGAGTGTGTGATTACAGAGCATCAAGAATGAAATATCTTTGGTTTGTGATGTTCTGCTAATTTACAAATCTGAGTTGTGTGATATCTTGATTGATTACATACATAATCTACATATATTTAAAAATGCTTTACCTATACAAGTATGTAAGGAAATGTGATACACACTTGATGCAAGATTTGAACCATACATAAACTACATATATTTATAAAAGCTTTACCCTACAAGTATGTAAGAAAATATGATACACAATGAATGCAAGATTTGAACTGATTGGATAATAATTAAGTGAATTTGTGAGCTGAGACATACACCATAAATGTGCAGGGGTGATTGGTTGGAATCTCACTAGTTATGATTTTTTGCATGCTTAATATATTACATGCAAGTTTCGTCTAAGCTTACATCTGTATTATCAAGAACCTACATCATGTAAAAAAGTAGACTAAAATTGCCTCAATTGAATATTTGTTAACATTGATTGATGAAAACTCCTTGATAGGTTTAAGAGTGTATGTACCACTCGAAAAGACATAGTGTAGAAACTTGAAATACTTTAAGATGTAACAAATGATTGATATTTAAAATGTCTCTTACTTTGTTGAGTATATCTTCTGTATCTGACTGTAACTCAGCAGACAATTGCATACGTCCAAGATGGGCTTGGAGCATCAGGTTAGTCTTTACGTGGGGGTCATTGTACTTGGCGTTGGATAACTTGTTGGGTACTCGGCTAGCAAGCTGTCATAATGAAAATATTTATGTAAATGATAACGAGTTAATAAATGGATAGTCTGCACTATAGATCAATTATAGTTGATTACTGTGTAAGGTAAATTTATTCAGATTTATCCATTTTACTAAATTTTTCATTTTGAAAATTCCTGTCAATGGACTTACTCATTTATATTATCGGTCAACTTAATGGGAATTCAACTGGAAAGTTATCATAATAATATAATCAAAAAAATATTGATGCAATAAACAATTGATGAATACATACATGAAGTCACTATAGAACCTTGAATTGAAACTACTTGGTTCTTAAGGTTGAGGAATTGATTAGAATTCATTATATTTCAAGAAGTCCATGGTTAGGTGCTTAGCTTTAAAAAAAATCATTGTAAGAGCAAAGCTTGATTACATTTTTTAAAGTTTAAGACAGTTTTAAAGATATAAATTTAACCTCTTCCGATAACATATGTGATTGTTTTAATCAATGTACAAGGTCTCACCTGTTTCAGTACAGCATCCTCATGATGTCTAATTGGGATGTTCTCATATTCTGCTGCAGATGAGATAATCTCAATCAATCCTCTAATCTTGGTCTTATTATTGAGTGACATACTGAACAATTCTATAGTGGTATAGTTGATATAGTAGTAAGCAGCAATCATGCCCAGATTGAGAGGGCTGATGTCCATTTCATCTTCTATACTGATACACTTAGATGCCTCCAAGTCTTGTAAGGTGTTCTCTACCAACTCTGACAGATGGTCAGACAAGTGACGATGGGTCATACCTGAAAAAATGAATAAATACAAAAATAGTCAGCTATTTGATTTCAATTCCTTTTCTTATAGCTCAATACCAGGTCTCACTTTTTAGGAAAGCCCATGAGGACAATGTTATTGCTATTGTATGTATTGTATTAATGTTCAAAATACACTTTTCTCATGAGTCCCAAGTAATAACAGAGTCAGATTAAATAAGGCAGTCAAAATTTGGAAATGATTAACTGTAATCAGCATAAAACCAATACACTTTCAAAGATTGAAACATTGTCCTTTACATCAAATGAGGGAACTTGGACATTTGAACTCAAATGCCAAGTCAACACACTAACTGTGATAACCTCACGATACAATCTCTACTCAAATACACCTTACTGACATCTCACCTTGTAAATTGTAGTAGTTTGGATTCTGTGTCATTCTACGATAGAGAAATGTCCATGTCAGATAATCCACAGCATCTTGTTTGTTCTCTATAGTCTTGGTTACCACCTCGGCATTGAAATGATCATGAAGGCAATGGTCCAAGTGAGACTGAAACAACAATACAACAAATATAAATACCAGTAGGCAAGGGGAAAAAACACCTGTTACACAGGCCCGACCGACCCACTTTTTCAGATTTGTTTTTTTAAAACTTTTTCCGCCTCAAATCATGTAAAATCAGCCTTTATTGGCCGAAAATCTGTCGGAAATTTGTTTCCACAAATGAAAAAGAAAAAATCCAGATTTGTGCAGATTTTGGTGGCATTTTAGGTAAAAAAACAAGCCCAAAAAACCCAGACCGACCCTACTTCACAGGTCCGTCTGCCCATAAAACAGGGGGGGGGGGGGGGGGGGCGGGGGGGGGGGGGGGGGGCTGGTCGTTGCCTTATTATCAATTTGACACAATTTGATCAAACTCACAAGAGCATCACTATAATTTGATTCAGAATTCCTTAAATCAACTTTAAATGTTGATAGATTCGTTAAAGGAAGCCATAGAAAATATAACTTGAATAGCAATAATAACATGTATAGAATTTGTGGTTTAATCTAAAACTATTATATTTATAACGCTATTTTTATAGTCAATACACCATATTTGGTTCCCCATAAGTTGCATCACTGGAAACAAACCTACAAACCTGCCATTGTTACTTATCTTATAGCTCCATCTTCATATTACCAAATAAAACATTGAAAGACATTTTTAGTAACCACTCTTCCTTACCTCAACTGGTAGAGGTTCATACAGGAATTTCTTGTAGAAATCTTTCTTGGATCCTTGGCAAAGGATCACACACTTGCCAACTACATTGAGGAAAAAGACAAGAGAGCAAGAAAATGTATGAGTCCCATTGGATAACATTGGATAAATAGTATAGCTTATTATTAAACAGGTCCCACATTCAAGTTTACATCTTTGACGTTGTTCTGGTTTTAAGGAGATATTGTTGAGATGTTAGATGAAACTGGGTTCATTCGAAGTTTGCATTACAACATTTTCTCTGACAATCAAGTTTACAGGGGAAGATTTTGAATGATATTGACGTCTTTCTTAAGTTTGAAATAGCAGATGTCAGGGAACATCAACATCTAGGTTCATACGATAAGATGTTGGAGGCTGTGACTTCTTCCTAGGTTCATCAATGACTTTCTGTTGAAATAATATGCAAGAGGACATCAACATCTTTTTAAGTGGCATTAGATGATGTTAAGGGATAATTATTGAAAACCTAGAAAATAAATACCCTGGCTAATAATATTATAATAATAATATTTAAAATATGATCCAGAAATGTTAATCAAATATAGATATTTGTCATATTGAACCAAGGAAATACAAAGTCTAGCCCATTTTGATGTCCTGTTCTAATTTACCTTCATGTTCAATCTCTGGTCTGTTAGCTCTGCCTACCATCTGCAACACATCAGTCACTGGGTAATCCACATAGGCATGTATCTTGCCATTGTAGTATTGAGTATCCATGACGACTACAAGATGGGCAGACATTGTCATACCCCAGCACATATTGCGCGCTGCCACTATAACCTGGAGTGAATAAACAATGAATATCATAATAATAATAATACTATAGTAATATCATAATTATTTGATGATGTGTTCAAGATAGAATGCGTTCAGAAAACTATTAGTTTGGTAATTTGAATATTGGTACATATTTGATACCACACCATCATGGAAAGTATGCAATATGTCCACAATTTCATTTTGCTCCTTTACTAATGCGTCATTTAATGGAATGCCATAACAATTGGATTGGGCATGTGTTTGCTTGCTTTATGAGCAACTGATTCTTGCTGAAAACGATGCTCTGCTAACAGATGTATGCACTTTGTTTCAATATTTTAAATGATAAACAATATTGGCACCAATATGATGAGACTCAATAGCTTAACCGCCAACAGCGCCCCCACATGTTATTGGGGCTGTCGAAAGGCAAGCGAGTTGCTGCCAGAAAGCTACCCCAGAGGTAAGCTTATTTACTGTTGTGAGAAATAATAATCTCAAAAATAAATATTGGCACCATTAGGTTAGTTTCATCAAATGATATATGAAATTAATAGCATTACCTGTATGGCCCCAGATATGTAGAGCTGTTCAACTACTCTGCGTTCTATTTCAGTCAAACCCTCATGTAGGTAAGCAATGCCATTTTCTATCATCTCTTGCAGTGTCTGAAAATGTAAGTATACAAATAATACAAAATTGATTAAATCTTTTCTATTGCAATAAATATTGCAAATAAAACTTAATGGACAATTAACTAAATTTGAGTAGATGCAAGCAACAGTTTAATAGTGGTAAATCATCGTCTTCAACAGAGTGACAAATATGCACAAAACTGTTTTACTTTTCTCCAGCAAAAATGCTGCAATTTTCTATATGAATGTGGATAATTGTGCCCTATGATAGCTATCCTCTTAAGATTAAAAAAATTGATCAGATTGTCAGACTTACCTCATCTGTGACTTTACTCAGATGACCTGCAAGATCCTCCTTTGGCACATGCAAAAATCGGCTCTCTTCTCCCTCCTCAGCTGACGAATAGGTCAAAAGGTCAATGGCGGTCAGTTTGGTCTGCTTCCGTGATGGCACAAAGACGATGACTGGTTTGGTTGGTGAATACTTCAGAATAGAGTTGTATGTGGGCTTGACCATCGCAATGAGACGTGATGCCGTGTGTGTGATGTTGAAACCCTATATGGAAATGACAACAATATGGCAATTTAAATCAAAATTGGTTATTTTATTTACACAAACACATGACATTTGAGAACTGGTATTTGTACTATGATGAATGTATAGTTTGTTTCACAGTTATTGTACTGATTTTCGTATAATTTAAACAAACACAAATTCAGTTAACAATAAACGGTTTGTTTTCTCACCTGTATATGTAACTCTAATGGTACTGGTCTGACGTTGGGATGGAAATTGTATGTGTTGGTAGTGTTTGCTCCAAGCCACTGAGCAACATCCTTGGAGTTTGCCAATGATGAACTGAGAGCCAAGATGCGTATGTTACGCTCTATCTGTGATGAAATGTACCTCATCCTGGAACAGATAACCTCCAGCACGGGCTGAGAATAAATGATAATAAAATGTGAAAAGCATTAATGACTCATTTTTATTCAGGTAAGACAGAATAAAGCCAAACACTATAGGTCAAGAGATTACATAAATACAAGCTCACATTGCTGGTGTTCTGTCAAAACCTTGTATCTCCATCCAACCCTTCAGCATGCATATAAAGTAATACTTACTTTGGGCAGTCTACACTAAATATGTTCAAGGGCCAAAACTATCAAAACCTTGTAAGTATTATTGCCCCTAAACATGTATAAAGCAATATTTTGTATACATAACCATTGGGCAGTTTTACTTCATACATGTTAAAGGGCCGAAAAAACATATAAGGTTTTGACAGAACAGGATGATATTTCGGTGGTAAATGCACACATGATCAATATTGTGCTCACAGCACATCGATTACTGGGTCCCCACATCCCTTTATATGGCCGCCATCTCTAAAAATGGCAGACCAAATCAAGGGACTGGGAAAAGAACTTAGCGAAAAATGTGCAGATACTCGTGGAGCATATATATATGAATATGCAAACAAATACCGAGCATGCACATTTGTGCCCATCAACAACAGAAATACCACCGATTGGTCCAATTCAAATGCAGTGCGTTAACAATCATCACACATGAAACTAAGCGCATTGTGGCATGAATTAGCTCATGTTTTTTCACGAGTTTATCAGCGCACCTTTTTGGAACTGTAATTTTTTCAGTCTTTACATTTTGAGCACCCTCGTAGGGGCCTTGTGTAAATAGTGAAGACATGACAGATACAGACTAGACGGTGACTTCCTGTATCTTGCTACAGACATGTATCTAATCCATAGGGTGAAAGGATTACAACTACACAATATTTTGTTTTCCCTTACCCCATTTTCTCCTCCAATCAAATGCAGCTCATCTACAACAAATAGGTGAACATTCTGGACATTCTTCCTCTGTTTCCATCTCCTTGACAACACATCCCATTTCTCTGGTGTACTGATGATGATGTTACCCTTAGCAAGTAACTTCAGATCAGTACTAGTCTCCCCTGTCAGGATGACTACTTTCTTGCCAAGTTGCATCTGGAATTTGGCATGCCACTCTGCATACACCTGAATCAAGTATAAATAATAAGGGTACAATTGTTACAGGGTCCGTCTGAAACATCTTATTAAAACATTTTTGGCAAATTTAACCAATTCAATTAGTAGTAGGTTTTTAAAGAATACATAACAATAAGTTGGTCCCATTAGTCTATGTTAGTACATGTTATATTATTTTGGTCTTTATCATATTTTAACTGGTATTCAATATGCAGCTCTACATATATAGCAGTACAAATATCAATCTGATTCTGTCTGCTTATGGATACTTTGTACAGCTAAAGTTGGGTATAATAACTGACACAGTAGACCTATGATGGTGGTAACTTTGGGGTAAATTGTAAGTCTTTTAGGGTTGTATTATAAAAATTAGTTTAATTTTTATAATACAACCCTAAATTAGTTTAATTCCTTAAAGGTAGATGACCCGATCACATTTTCGTAACACAGAATTATTTCAAACATACGGAGATTTTCATATCATATGAAAGCTCGTATTTTTCTCATCATCATACTGAAATTTGACGGCCTAAATCGGTATAATGACGGAGAAATCGATGATGAAATAACGTCGAATTACCGCGAATGGTGGTAACCACCTATATAGTTTGTGTACTACTCAATGGGTACAGTTCACAGCATCTTGTGCATCTAAAATAAGAACCATTAGAGCTATGCAACTCAAACTTTGGAACACGACTTTTTTAAGGATGACCTTTCATGTAGAATAGAAAACTTCCAAGTTGAAAATCGGAATGTGATCGGGTCATCTACCTTTAATATGTGTTCTATTGTCCATTGAGTGAGTATACACATTTTAGTTGATAATAAATCACATTTCAATATCAGTAATGATTTGTAAAACTCCCAATATAAAATCATCCGGGACTATGTTTGCATCAAAATAAGCTATGACCTGTCTTCGACAGTCCTATAAATGATCCCTGAGGTACACCTACAATAGATAACCATAATGCTTACCTGTTCAGCCAGAGCTTCAAGCGGTGTCACATATACACATCTACCATCAGGGGTCTGTGACAACATTCTCAATATGGCAAACTCTGAAATGATTGTCTTCCCGCTACCAGTGGGGGCGCCAATGAAGATGTTGTCATCACCGTTGTACACAGCATTGAATACTGTAAAGGTTAAACACACGTAAAATAAATGTCTATAGATAATACATGCTCTAATTTAATTACATAGGTCTAATTATTAACCAATAACCATTACCATATGAAATGCGTGAGCAAAATCTTAACTCATGTTAACTAGTCACCCAAGCATACGACATGTATTGTCAAGTGAATGCAACTTTTTGCCATCTGCACTAGCACACCTCAAAATCCGATCTGTTATTTTGTCAATTTCTTTGGGATTTCTGCATATTTTTGAGGGATTGAGATTTTCCTAGGCTCTGGAAATTGTGTCAAGTTTAAATCATATGATATTTCACAGTACATTAAACATTTGACAATACAGACTTTACATTAAATCACAGTAGTTATAATATACACTTGTAGTTATGACACAAACACTGAACGATCAAAAAAGGAGGCTTTCTTAAGCCATTAAATCATTACCTTGTGTCTGTATTGGGTTGAATACAGAGAATTTGCTGCTATAAATGCCTTCAAATGCTGGGTTCCTGAGAGCTGATACTGGTAAGGCCTGCAAGTCCAACAACTCAGTAGGTGGTGGGTTCTTCTCTGGTAAAATCAGGTGACGGAAGGACACAGGGAGCTGTGTCTCAGAAGCTGTCAATGAAATTAGGTTTAAATATAATTAACTTGTCTGTCTGGTGTCCACTATATTTTACATTTTTAATACCATTTACCATGTGAAACTGTAGCCAAGTGATTATACATGGTGTCACAGAATGATTTATACCGGGAAAGGTGCATTTATTTAGCTATGAATACCACTGTTATTGGTTCAAATGATTCAAACATGTATATATACTGTTATTGGTCAAAGTGATTATGATTCCAACATTTATATATATTTAGCTTTCTTGAATTTTTGATTTTAATAATTGGACGTTTCTGACAGGAAATATGGATTCTTTGTAAAAAAGTGGTAAATTCCAAGTTTGACCAAAATTACCTATTTAAAAAAAATTGAAACTCATAAATATCATTGACCATGTTTGGCACAAAGCTTGATTTCAATGGTATGCAGTTAATTGACAGTGTCCACTTTTAATTTCCACTACAAAATTTATAGATATCAACAGTTGGTAATGTTTTATGAAGCAATATTTGAATGGGACTGGTGTGAGGAAATTGTTCTGCTTGAGTGATTTATATCATACTTTCATAAGCAGCAGTTGGGAAGTTTGGCGCGACTATTATCAATTGAAATACACTGAAAGTGGAAAACAGGTTTCACAGATTTTCAATAATGTCATGCTATATTTGAATGGATAGAGATATTTTGATGAAATCAACAGAGGAAGTAGAAAACATGTCATCTATTATATTGCAGGCATTTAACTTGGGCTGAAAGCCCCATTCCTTATTATGTGAAGCTGATCAACAGTGATCTCCCATAATTTGCTTTGCGTGCTCCGTCTTTCTTCATCATGCTCGCATATCGTGTATTTGGCCTTGTCTCTTGTTGTTTGCCATGTTCCTGCCCAGTAATTTGTCTATTTGTGTATTGAATTGTTTTATATGTATTCCTTGCTTTCCTGTACAATGTAATTCGGCCTTCGGGTCACGATTTTGTGCCAATAAAATCATATCATCATATCATATCACAATGTTGTTTTTATATTTTTATTATTTTTTTCAAACCTGGTATTAATCATTGTGGGACACTCTCTATTAGTGATGTGATGTTCTCTTCTCTGTTGGGATATGGCTAAACACTCATACAAACAACTTGCAAATTGTATGTACTAAAGACACTTACCAATCCACCTATCAGACACGACCCTGATAAAGTACTGTGGAGGAAGTGGCTCAAACACCGGCACAAAAAACTTGACAATGTGCTCGTCTTGCGAAAATTTACTGCAGAGAAAAGACAAATTCACACAATTCGTTAGTTGGTTTTTCGTTTGTTTTGAGGTGGCTTTTTCAATGATGATGTGCATGTGACATCTGATGCACACAAAAGTATGAGGGTAGAGATATGCGATTCAAAAAATGTTACCATATGTGACCCGTCACGTCAAAATAAACATGTTGGAGGCCCAAGTCAATTCTGAGTTATTGGTATGATTTGAAAGAGAACATTTTAAGCTTTGAAATGATACCATGTTGAATGTAATAGGACTTTGTAATCACAAGATATGAATTGAAGAAGCATATTTTTGTCTATTATTTTCTTTATGTTTCACCAAATATATTGCCCTCTATCTCAAAACTGTGTTTGCCGACAACATATCCATTTTGACGCGATTGGCCAGTATGTAGACATAATAACTTTGTGTCAAATGTTTGTTAAAAGCGAGGTTGAAATTGATGTTAGGAAATAAATTGGAAAGATGTAAAATGTCTGATAAACAACAGAGATGGAACCTAGAATGATGTTGAAAACCATTTTGTGATTTTTCTACAAAACATAGTACTTATAGCCCAAAGAAGATTTCTTTTGTAGTCCAGCATTGCTTAGCACAACTACGTTGCCAACAGGAATTTTCCCCAAAACAAACAGTGCAAAACATGTGTTAAAGTAATTAACAGCTGGAGATGTCTGACTTCCACAATACATGGTACAGATAGGCAAATTGGCCACAGATATGAAAAGAAGTTGAATCTCAACTAAAATGTGTTATTCAAAAAATAGAGGGCTGAATCGAAGTCACATCAATTGTACTACTTGCGGCAGGATTTTCTTAAAGACCCTCGTTTAACACCATTATAAGCCTTTCATTGCTATGTAATTTCAATGGGAATTAGTAGACACTGGTGATAGAAACCAGTGGCCATGTGATGAAAGTGAAGCATGCTGGTGTTGCTCTTCTTTACTTATAGCCTTACCTTTTCAACAGAAAGTATTCATGATGCAAGATGATCTCACTGTCTACATCTTCTACAAGAATCCAGAAAGCCTGGCGTCAAAAAAGAGGGAACAATAAAGTAGAAGTACTGTCATATATACAAACGAAGTTACTTTTCACATTACATGTTTTTTTCTTCAAATTATAACGGTTGGCTTCTATTAAAATGATACATAAAGGTTGCCCACAATGACAATTCATACTTCTTTTAAGAAGTATGTATTGTCACTTTGGAAGAACCTTTGGGCTCCAGAACTATACTCCATTACATCTGAAATACAAATGTGGTGTTGTGGTGTATTCCAATGAACGCAGTTTAATATCAGGCATTAGAATGTATCAACACAAAGCTGAATCCCAGTATTTCAAGGTATATGTTGCATCTGATGCAAACTGATATACTATTTGTAATTATGTGAAACAGAGTAGAGCCCAATTGTTGCATTTAAATAAGATTACTATTTCAAAAAACATTTTCACTACTATTTTAGAATTGCAAACAATCAAACTACTAAAACATCACTCTCATTCTTGAGTCAAAACATGTATTCAATTATAGAACCAATGTCCAAATAACTCACCTCTGAATTTCCATGTACTTTCTCATCCCATTGAAAATCTGGTGTGATAGTGAGCTCTACACGTAATGTACTCCTGGTGATTGGCTGGATGTGTGTGGCCAACTCTAACTTTGGAAACTGATGCACATACTTGTGTATCGTCTTACCCATCTTGGGCATACGTATTAGCTCACCAATCTCGTTGGGTCCCAGGTCATAGAAACGCTCCCAAGGGAAGTTTTTCTTCTCAATTTTACGTACGACTTCGTCAGGGATCTTCTTGAATTGCCTCAGAGGGCTCATAGACTGCCACCTGTACAATACAACCAAGTTGACATTTCAATATTTTTGAGAATAACAACTTAGCCTGCACAACAAAACACTGGGAACAGAATGAAACTGTTAAAATCATGAAATCTTATTTTGAATGTTGATGCATTAATATTTATATAATATGGAATAGCTTCCAAATAACCTTGCACTTTAATCCTCACAATTTTACGATGCTCATGGATTAAAGCTTTTTATTAATCATTTTAAAGTGTTTTTTCCTTTGATCTTAGTTCACTTACATTCTCTTGTCAATCATCTTAGCCAATGCCAAGCATTTGTCAGTCAATTGAGCCCAACCTCTGGACAGTACTATTTCAAAGATTGCACGTACCAAACGACCAGCAGACTGAAAAGAAACAAACATAGTTAAAATAATTTTAAAAAAACATACCATCTTGAAATTCTTCAACCATACCAGCAACTACAATCTATGAAAGAATGATTGTTATACTTTTGAGGACATCTTGATATCATTCCCCAGCCCTCCTATCCAATTTTGCTCGGAACACTTTCAGCACCTCAACTGTTGGGACCTTCAAGATTGATGGATGGAGGTGGGGAGGGATATGGGGTCTACAAACAAGGATTTATGACAAAGACACTGCTTGAAAATTGCTTGAAAATAAAATTCCAGAAAAACGAGTTCAGTGAATCAACACAAATTTTCCTACATTGTAGTTCCAGTTGGCTATGCAGAGACAGAGCAATCTTGAGCTATCTGTGTAACATCACATTTTAAAACTGTCCAATATGCTTAATTTACCAGTGTGAAAACATTAAGAGACACTATGCATTTCAATTTCAATAAAAAACATGTGCTGATGTCCTTTTGTTTACCAAAGTTAGCTTTACCATAATAAAAGACTTGTATTTATCATCCAACAATTTTGAAGATGTCGTTACATTTGATACTATCCCTTTATAGGTTCAACAACTGGAGACAGCATATGACAAATTAGAACCTGTATGGGGATATGCCCAAAATCTCGGACAAGATCAGAGAATGTAGAGCAAGATTTGCTTCAGAGGATCCAATGAGCTTGTCTCCAAACTCGTACATTGGATTCCAAAACATGGAGTAAGAAAGTGTGGTAGACCAGCCCTAACCTACATTGACATACTAAAGCATGACACAGGATTGCAGGTTGAAGAAATAAAGACAGCTATGTTGGAAAGGAAGATTTGGAGAAGCATCATGGTTCGGGAAATCACCCAACATAAGTCAAGTCAATTACGTCAAGGTTCAACAAACACTGCAAAACATTATAATTTCTCTATTTACCTGTGTGATATACACCATGTCAGATACCAGAGCAAATCCTTCCAACTTCAGCTGAGATATGTAGGCTTGTAGCAGAACATTAGCCTGGAAAATTAAACAATTTGACACATTATGGTTAAGTAGGTGTAAATACAGCAATTCCTTTGGTTGGCATGTTTGAAATCTGATCCGTATCATGTAAATTTGAAGGCCTAACCACACAATATAATCTATATCATTGATTTATCACGTTTACAAGAATTGGTGTGCAAAATGGCATGTGAAATCACAGGTATATATCTGTATTGTGTGAACATACAGGGGATAACTGATAAAATAAACTCCCCGGGCATGGTTTTGTGAATTAAATTTGAGGGGAGAAAAATGGGTCAAATTTGAGGGGAAAATCGTTCTCCGCATGAACGCCTGGCAGAGCATGGTACAAGATTGACCGGGCGATCACGCGGTACAAGATTGTAGCACTGTTGGGTTCTGTAGCGTCTAGGAGTGTTAGGGTTTATGAGATGCAATATTATAGGGATTACAGACACTGGTCTGGATTACAAACAATCAATAGAAATCCTTGTAATACAAGCCCTTCAACAAATTATAACACACTTTATATGGGATATACCATACACATGGTATAGTCAAATACTGACCTTAGCACTAGGCTCTTCAATGCTTTCTTTGATAGGAATAGGTACTCTCTCTAACAACTTGTTCAACTCTAGCTTCTCCTCCTGTAAAAATAATCAACACAAAATTATGTTTAACCATGTAGGATGTATAAGAATGAAATACTCTTCTATTTACATGTTATGTGCAATATTGTGTTTCATTTCTCTCATAAATATCATCATGAATTTGCATAAACCAGTGGTGGTTCTATGCATCATCTCAAATCGAGATAGGAAAAGTTCAGAAACCAGGGTCATGGTCATCAAACTGGTTTGCATATTTTGGTTCAAGCTCAAAAAGTGGACCAATAAATTGTCCAAACTAAGAAGTTTGATGAACCTGTTTTTTTAATGTTTTTTGTTCTTTCCAAATTCATTTCTGCCTTACATTTGAATTGTAAGACTTACAATTTAGTGGATGTGCAAAGCTTTCTACACACCTAATGCATTAACATAAAAAACAATATCCTCCAAATATTGTCCTAGGTGAACTCATTCAAAGATATGAGAGACAACAAATGGTATCCTAGACCAACTCTACCTCATCAAGCTTTTCTTACCTCTCTGACGACAAGGTTCTTGAATTCTGATGACAGCGAGAAGACTCTAAACAAGTCAATCTCACTAAGTGTAGGCTTCAATAGACTGTTATATGTTGACATGGATTCATTGGTACAGTAGTAGTGACTAGCAATGCGACCCAATTCTGTTACCTGTAATAACAAAACACAATATGCATTATTAGGGAAAACTTGTAGGGTAACAGGCAACTGAGGCCCAATAAATTGAATAAAACATTTTAATGAAACATTGGTTTAATTTATGTTTTTTATTGAGGTTAATGATACCTTGTAGCTAGCTTTTACCACATTCCCAGCAGGCATTTTATCAAATATGTTTTTATTTTCATACGTTTCAAAGATAATTCAAATAATAATCTGAGCCACATGTTGAAAAATGTATATAAAAAGTGGTAACTATATAAAACATATCAGAGGGAAAATCTAGGAATTATTACTTCTTGCATTCAAATTTTGGGCATCAAAGGCATTGTTGATTTTGTAAAATAAATCATAAACTTAATGCTGAGACAGGTTACAAATTGACATTTCATAGATACTTGTGCAATTAGTTGAACCATGTGCCAAGGGCACACATTTAATCAATTTTGTCGAAGGATTCATTTGTCCATATTTCATAGTTTGGACTGAACATGGTTGTAGGTCATCATCAATACATTCAGATATATTTGGCACTGTCAACTATATAAATTACTAGAGCTATAGTGAAGGAATTGTTTACTATGTAAGGAACTAAAACAACCAAATGTGTGGTTGCTTAATTGGGGTATCATGGTATATTACCATTAGATATTTACCTGAAATTGCCCAGTCTTCCTGTCATATTTGACCAAGTTGTTCTTATCCAGAGCAATTGCAGCTGTATGAATCAAATCAATCCTACGCTGCTCCAGATATGGATCTGTATCCTTTGCATCGGCCACGACGCCGTACAGGGGTGGGTTACGCATCATACGGATGTATAGATAGGTGTAGCCAAGCCATGTTACCGCATCCTTCATATTCTGTATATTGCCCAGCACTACTTCTGCATTGAGATTGTCTGTCATTTTGCTGATGAATTGACTTTCAACTGGGAGCTGTAAGGTAAAGAATGATAAAGAGTTTATCTGTCAAACCAACACGTAATTAAGTAATAGACATAGCTGTTCGCCAGGACAGATATTTCCTTTGAAGACATGAGTGCAAATGTAATTGTACTGAAAATGTATGCTTAATACTACAATGTGATCACTATAGTATGCTTTGAAATCAATCCTCAAAATGAAGTGACACAGAGTATTAATTGTTTGTACTTCTACCCCACAAACCAATTTGAATTTTATAGTACAGCACAAGATGTATATTTGCAACCGACATATGCACAATGTGATCACTAAAGTATGCAATAACATCACCACCCAACATGAGGTGACTTTGAGGCGCCACAGAATGACAATTTGGTGTAATTGTAGTCAGCAAATCCAATTTGAATGTGATATTGTTGAACAAAATCATTATTTGCATACCACGATGCATACACTAGTATATATGTGACCCGTCACATAAAAATGGACATGTTGGAGGCATGAGTCAATTTTGAGTTATTGTCATGAATTGGAAGAACACATTTTAAGCTTGAAAATGATACCATGTTGAAGGTGATCGGACTTTTTAATCACAAATCACAAGATATGATTTGAAAAAGCATTTTTTTTCTATTATTTCCTTTATATTTCACCAATTGGCCTCTATCTTAAAACTGTGTTTGCCTACAAAATGTCCTTTTTGACGCGACTGGTCATATATATGCTACACTCACCTGTTGGTTTTGCAATGACAAGTAATACTGCAACTCTCCATGACCAGTGATCAGTATACCTTCTCCCTTGGTGTCATATTGTGGTCTGCCAGCACGACCCAACATCTGTAACACATCTAGTGGACCAAGCTCTACCCAACGACCTTTCTCTGGACTGTACACCTATTCAATATCAATCAATAAAGTAGTGCAAGCGTGATTATACACAAATTATCCTTTAATAATGTTGGTTTTATCACCATTTACTGACAAATGGATGAACCAACAATAAATCACTGATTCAAACACAACCAATAGATTGACAAACATTCATACACTCTATGTAGTGTTGAACCAATCAGGAAGCAGGAATTACAAATACGCGGAGTGCATTGAAAGTGTCCACTACACTCCGCGTGTGCGCCGTTCAAATCACGCAGTGCGCGTTTTGTTTTGATTCGTTGTTCAAGAACCGCGGGTTCGCCGATTTTCACTGCGGGTGTTAGCAAACTTGTTAAAGTGTTTTTAGTCGTTTTATATAGATTTAAAATTATGCTTAAATTGTGAATTTTTATTTGTATAGTGTCGTGTATGAATTAGGTCAATGCATGCGTATGTTTTGTTTCTCGAAAAATCAGAAAAATCAATGCACTTGCGCAAATGTTGATATGCTCACAATAGCACTCCCCCTTCGGGGTCGTGCTATTATTCACACATCAACATCAGCGCGCGTGCATTGATTTGTCTAATTTCTCTCGAAACAACACATACGCATTTATTGACCTATAATCAATTTACCTATTTGACTAACTGTATCTGTTTTTGTATGTAAATTTTGTTTTGATTTTGATTGTTTGTCATTTGAATGCTTACCTGTGTTCCTTTGATGATGACATTGTGAGCCGGTAAGTTGACACCCCATGCCAGGGTTGCAGTAGAAACCATGACTTGTATATGTCTATCAGCAAAAAGATCTTCAGACAGTGTCCTGTCCAGTCTACTCATGCCAGCATGATGTATAGCAAAGCCATAGGGTAACAAATCCTTCAGCTCGAGGTTCTACAGAGAGATCAAATGATACTTGAAAATAAGTTCAGTTCAAACTTGATCATACTTGCTGGGAAAATAATTGACATGAAATTGGAAATGGGTTGTTGAACAAACAAATCACTTTTTCTCTGTATAGTCTCCATCCTTCTCCAACTACTGATCCATTTTGAGGACACTAACACTAACAGACAAAATTAAGAGGTTATGGGCAACCTTAAATGACCCAAGGATGTTTTCAGTAAGATACTCATTATTCAATCATCGAATAAAGTGGAATAAAGTTTCCAGGCATCACATTTTTTTTGCATTGATTTTGCATCAATTAGTCAAAGAATAAAGTAATATGTTTAATTGTATTGTGATAAACTTAATTTTGTCAGAAACAGGGACCTAATGTACACTTTTTCCTAATCATCAACTTCAAATCATCCTATACCTAATATAAATATTCATGCTTACCTGTGCCTGATCAGCCTCTGTACGTAACACTTCTGTTGATGCTGATCCTTCCCTGAGGAACTGACCCAATGAATCATGTTCCAGACACATATCTCTTATGGCACGTGCTGTCTTGCCAGTCTCCTTGCGAGAGTGTACAAATACCAATACCTATTGAAAACAATATCAATAAAATGGAAAAAACCCTTAAAAGTATATGATTCAGATGCATTATTTAGTGACACATGTATTAGAATTACATAACATATTTTTATCTATTGATGCAAAATATTGAAGGTCATTAACCATTTAAACTAAATCATTTAAAAACATGCTTTATGTTCACACATAGCATTAGTTGTGCATCAGTGGTACCTACCCAAAGCTTTTACTATATACTACTACATACCTGGTTCTTGCCAGCGTGTTCCATGACCTTCTCATAGACTATTTCATTCATAAGTTGAAATCTCTTGAGTGCTTTTTTCTCTGTGATACCAATGTATTGCTGCTCCAAGGGAACAGGTCGGAAACTTGAAAAAGATACAAATAACAAGGCTATCACTATCATGGTTATTTGATTTAAAAGAGAAAACCGGTGCCAAACTGCATAATATTTGCCACATATTAAACTGGATTCAGATTAAGCATAATGACAATCATCAAGACATGTTTTATCATGGGAAACTATAATTTACCTATCTGGTACCTATGAAAAATTAATATGATATCCACTATTAGCGCACCAGATACTGTTAAATTGACTTCAATTGAAACAAAATTGTATCAATAAAATAATGTAATCACAAACTGACTATAAGTCTTTGTATTTGACCTCTATTGGGCACCCACTCAAGAGGTATCTTGAACCTATACATTTAATAATATGACTAATGGCATCTCATTTTCAGAACCCATTTACAAATATTGAAGTATATCTGAACACCAAAGGAACACATTGATATGCTCTATCAATTACCAGAAGGGTACCTGGTGAATCTTGTCCAGTTGACTTCACTTTTCGAACACTGTAACATGTGTTTTAACAATAAGTATACTCCTGTATCAGACAAATTACCTTAAATGATACACAAGGTTCTCATTTCTAACCCTCAATTGTATGTTTACCTGTTATCAAAGAAGAATAATCCTTTGTCTGGTTTGACTCTTAGGAATGTGGCTACATCTTGGTAGTTGGGCAATGTAGCACTAAGACCTACTAGACGTACATCCTCCTGCGATGTCTCAATGTTACGAATGGTTCTGTAATGATAAAAAAAACCATGTCAATATGGGAATACAACAATTACAAAACATTTCAACAGTGACTATATGTGCATACATGCTAAAATAATAAACAAAGAACAATATAATGCAATTTGAGCTCGTAACATTTTAAACACCTCTTATCTTCCCAGATCTTTGTGCAGCAAAGATAACAATAATGACAAACCTCAACAAACCATCTTCAAAATTATATTTTAGGTTCACATTCACAGTATGTTTCCTGACATTTCTTTTAAATATATCTCCACTAAATATGAGAGATTTAACCTTTTAAGTTTCAAATACCACACATTTAGATTCATTGACTAAAAATGGCCTGAAATTGTTGACAGTTTGCCTGTCTGTCTGATGGCTTACCTTGCTATTACAGCTTCTAGTACCGGTCCTCTATCATCATGAAGTAAATGGATCTCATCCTATTGACAAAGAAAGTGACAGTAAGTTGACAAAGTTCATAAACAATTAACAAATTATAAATAATATTTGTACAACTATGAATATGCTTGCATCACCGGATTGATACTTTAATATCAATATACATTTTGGGGAGATTGGGCAAACAAGTCACTTAATGTATGCACACAGACGCAAGCATGCATCATGACAATGCGTCTGTTATTTATGTTTTACACCTAATATTCTCTTCTTGGTCCATTCATTATAATGTCTGTCTAGCCATTGCTGATAAGAATATTGTGCAAGATGGTTGACCAATTCATTAACAAAACAATACAACCATTGATTGAAATTCATCCAAATTATATATAATAACAATGATAATTAAATTGGTATACTCATACATTTTGAGATTATCACAAGAATGTTATAATCACAACAATAGAGCCTAGGGTCAAATAGCTTTAACTCCAAACATTGGTTTAGCCTTGCAATCAAATATACTATGTATCTGTGCGGGTGTATCTATGAAAGCATTTTGCATTGAGAGTTTCCATCAGCCATAATTGTGTTGTATACTTACAATAATGATGAGTCTAACAAGCTGTGTGTATGTTTTCTCTCCTCCTTTGCGAGTAATAATATCCCACTTCTCTGGTGTACACACAATGATCTGGGTGCCATTGATCTGATCTTTGGTCAGCTGATGGTCACCCGTCAACTCGGACACTGTGATACCGTAAGAGTCCAGTCTCTATGTAAATACAAAAATACAATGGTCGGATTTAGTTTAGGGAATACTGTAAAACAAGTTAATTTTGCAGCAATTTTTTTTCGCGAATTGCTAATCATCACTAGTTTCGCGGTGACTTAATTTCGCGAAAGTAACATTTCTACCACTACTGTCATCTTCACACACATAAATTCGCGAATTTGAGCTTCTCGCGAAATTCGCGAAATTAAATTGCTCGCAAAATTAACTTGTTTTACAGTACATGCTTTCTTGAGTAAGCCATCGCAACTTGTTCACAGAAATTATATAATGTAATGTGTCCTACAACAGTTTTCAAGGTGCTATATTATCACTGTGTGTATGTCAATCTTCTGTCATGTCATATGAAAAAAAATAGTTCTTAGGATGCTATATAATTTTATGTGTATATGTGTACAATGTTAAGAGTAAGATTATTTTATCAATATGCTCTATCTTTGGGGGAATTTGTCATGCAAATGTAAAATTGGAATATCCATTGGTAAAAGCATATCTAGCTCTTGCTAATTTCACTTCTTGCTGATAATTACATGAGTGACACTCGTCCATATCATAATTTATGCATAATAACCACACATTGTTGGTGGTCTATTAACACATAAAAGAGCATAAAACAAGGTTGGTCCATTGAACTCCCACATTCACATAAAGAAACAGCAATATTTACAATTATTCAATATTTTATAAAAATCAAATTTTATAAATCATCATAAAACAAGATACGTCTATTTAACAAACCCTTTCCCAACACACTCTCTCACAGCAAAACCTAACCGCTTTCCAATCTTACCTTCCTAAAGTTGCCAACCATCTCCTGTACTAGTGATCTCATAGGAGCAATGTAGATTATCTTAAAGGCGTCTGTATTGATGGTACCATCCAAGTTGATGTTCTTACCAATTTCATGGATGATAGTCAATAGGGCAACATTAGTTTTACCAGCACCCTGGATGGAAGAAAATTAAACAACATAAATAAATGTGGCTATATCAACAATCAGAGTAAGTAACCAAAGACATTTTGAGTACATCTTCATGACATAATATCAAAAATCAGATTCATTCACTTTGTTCTCTTCAGTAAATACTTAATAAGAGGCTTGACTTAAGCCTATACACGTGTATCTTAACAATAAAACATAATAATTAATATGTTTCTTGTTAATTTTTAGATTTAGGATAAGACAAACACCAACATGAACCAAGATGAAACTCTTATACTTACCGTAGGTGCACATAGCAGAATGTTTTCATCACTTTCCAAAGCTGTCTTATGGAGCCTACTTTGTATCCGGTTTAAACTCTTGAAACCAGCAAAGGCAGGTTGAGCATACTTGGGTAAGCGATCAATGGGAACCAATGACTAAAAAGAAAGATATATAAAATATTACATATTACATGTATCCAAATATTAAAGTTAACAAGCAATGACAATGTTTTTAAACAAACTTATGGATTATGATTAAGACTCATTTTTAGGCATAAAATGTAAGTCAAGTTCATTTCAAACTTAACTTAGATTTTGGCAATCAAATATACCAAAAATGGGTTTAACAGATGCCCCATTTGTTAATTGCACTACTTTTCATTATTTCTGCCTACTTGAACTCATGGTGTTTTTTTTAAATTCTTACAGATATAACCTTTAAGAGGGTTACTTCATAATTTTCTGTACATATTTCAGTTTCTAAGTAACACTTCACTTTCATTAAAGGCATGTCTCTAAGTATGATTCCATAGTTCTACCTGCATAGATCTATGAAGGGTTACAACCAAATTAAGAATGCAAAGTTTGATTCCACAAATTCTGGTCATTTGTTAATAACCTCAATGCTTCTTATGATAATATCCTGTCCTGTTCTAAGCGCCTCAGAATACGTCAAAAGTCAAATCAAGTTCTTATAGTTATTTACCTCATTCTCATCAAACGCCTTTGGTTTGAGAGCTGGCACATGGACTTCCTCATATCCCTTGCGTTGTTTACGGAATGATCCATCAGGAAGCTGACATCTCTTATTAGCCATCAGATGACCTCCTTGACCAAAGACTAAATCTTCTATATCCAGCATGTTCTGTGGTACCATTGTCTATTTACAGAAGAAAATGAGATATGTTATCAATAACAGCTGGACTGTAGGACTACCTTAACATCATCATTAAAATTCATAAACATCCTTAACAAATTATGGATCTGAAACAACAAACAATAAAGATACTAGTGTTACCCATGTTTGTACTGTTTTTCATTAATTTCAATAGCAATGACACCAGGGATCATGTTTTTCAGGGTTTCAAGGGTCTTTTCACTCTGAAATTTAAAATTTGTCAATATGTGGATAACAAATGATACATGAGTCCATATATGTACTGATTACAACATTCAAATTGGCAATTTTGATCAAACCTGAAGAAAAATCCAATTTAAGACCAAGGGATTTCATGAGCCCCTAGATGACACTTACATTTTCTTGTTCATCTGTTTCCATGTCTTCCATATCAGTCTCTACCCGTGACTGCCTAGCCGCTGCTCTCCTTGCCCTCTCTTCCTTAATGATGTCCTCCTTGTCTGTCTCAGTTAATGTGTGTAAGACAATGGCAAGTTCTGGGTCTAGTCTCATTCTCTCCTCTATTCTCTTCCTCTCTGCAACATTCTGTGCCTTAGCCAACAAGGTGCAGTACAAAACTGAATAAGTAATAGTTTATTGAAAAGAATAAGTAAGATTTTATAATATAAGCTGTTTTGATATGAAACATTACATACAACTGCATGTGATTTATGAAAATATGGTTACTTAGTTCACATGGTGGGTGGACCATGGAAGTGATGATAATAATTAATCATTCACTTTTGGTGGTCCAGATATGAAAAAATAATTTCCTTGACCGATATTTGAACCAGGGACCCCCAAACTCCAGATGGACATTCTACCAAAAAAATCAGAACAATTTAGATTTCAAAGGAGACAAAAATGCAACCCAAATTGGTTAATTTTGGCTATGTATTCAAATAGTCATATGGTTTCTATTATGATACTCACTCATCATACGATGTTGGCGTAATATTTTAATGAAGCTAAACTGTGTGGTGCCTAGCAACATAACCAGCTGATTCTCGCATTGTCCATCGTCAGACGCTGTCTTGAGGATCTCGAGCACTTCAGCCGAGCGAGCCTGAGACACGTTGGGATCATCGTAAAACTTGCCCAGTTCTCTTTGGAGCCAAAAGGCATCAATATCTCTGGGATGGAGATCCTTTTTACGGTCAGATAAAACATCTTCACCTCCGGCAAGCTATCAATCAAATAGAACCACACAATCAGTACATGCAAAATAGGTAATTTATCTCAAAACAAATTTACATATTTATCATAATTACATCTTGATATCAAAATATAGATCTGGCCAATATTTAATTTTATAATGTTTCTAAGAACTTGAAAATTAAAGTAAATGAAAACTAAATTTGATATCAAAATATAGATCTGGCCAATATTTTATTTTCCTCAAAACTTGAAAATTAAAGTAAATGAAAATTACATCTTGATATCAAAATATAGATCTGGCCAACATTTTATTTTATAATATTTCTCAGAACTTGAAAATTAAAGTCATACTTTTTATAATTATTTGTTGTCACCATAATTGTCTTTCAACAATTCCTATTCTCTTTTATGACATTGGTTGAAGGTTAACAATATGAGGGTCGTAATGAATGGATAAAATTACACAAAATTCTCTTGTAATATTATAATGTTTCTTACACTTGTTGCAAGAGAGCCCTCGGCCATTGCTTCCACTCCTTCCTCATCAGACTCAGAATCATCTTCCTTGATCTCTCCAAAATCTTCTGCGTCATCCTACAAAGAATTACAATTAATAAAACAGATGACATAAACCCAGAATTATTTCCGACAGGGTAGGCCTATCACAATGCAATGCTCAATAAACTATGAATCAGATTTAGCGGTGACTAATGGATTCCAAAATGATTCTACATGGCGATTCTTGTGTTTTTGTGAATATCATTTAGAAATCATTATATTTTGCATTGTTACCAATACTCTGTCCATCTACTTTTTAATCAGGTACTTTTATTGCAGTGATGTCAGAGTATATTCCAACTTATCATCACACATGATTCTAATATGCTAACATATGTACTCAGGTTTTTAAAAACAAATCAAACCAATCGTATGCAAATGGTTTGTTGATTAGAGAAATACGCTTTTAGTGAGTTTGAGTTGACAACAGAAAAAATAACTATAACTGCTCTGTGTAATATATGAGTACAACTGTAGGACCTCCATTATTATACATATTTTGATTTATGGATAACAGATAACATATTATGGCAGTTTCGGTATAATTTTGAACACCTACATGTAGTATCCAATTATTTCAAACATATTGACCAATAATCTGATCCACTTACATCTCCATCTGAATCCTCAAATTGCACATTTACACCAAACGTCTCATCAATTTCATCCTCTGAGAAAACAATCAGAAAACAAACACAACAGTCAATCTATCATTTGCTAGTAAAGATGCAATCTTCTTGCAGAGTGCTCAATGTGATGCAGAGCGAAATATATATGTTAGACCATTTGGAACGCTAGTTGATATTTATGTGCGAGCATCAGACAACTGTATCATGCTGGTTTGCATGATTTAGTATGTATTGTATTGTTTTGATAAATCTCTACTTTTTTGTGAAATTTAAAGTCCCATACACATGTTTTCTGTTTCTAAAAATGTGGCATATTAAAATAAAAACAACATTGTTTACTGGAACTTGCATTGCATTACAATGATAAAAAGGAACATTATTGAAATAATGGATGTTTGTTCCAAAAAAGTGTGGGAAAAACTAGATAGAAGTGAATAAAATGTTATAAATGAAGTGAAGAAAATTTTGTTTTAGGTGTTTTTTCTGTAACTGTGAAACAAAACAACCTACCTATAGGTTTCTTCTCCTTTTCTGTACCATAATCTGTGATCTTCTTCCCCAAATTAACCAGCAATGCAAAACGCTCCTCTGCTAAGTCTCCAAGAAGTAACTCCAATTCTTTCTTCTTCTCTTTGGTTCGAGTGTTATCATTCTTTAAAGTAGCGAGAACTTCGTCAGCTGCACCACAAAGAATATCTCTAGGCTGTAGAATTGATTTGAATAATATTAATTTTGATAAATATGCGAGAAACAATATCAGGGAAACATGTTTCATAAATAAGCTGCTATGTTCTCCAATATTCAAGCCTATAATCAAAACAAATTATGGTCAACCATGTTTCAAACCATTCCCTTGCATACTATGTCACTTCTGCTTGACAATGACAGCGTTGTGCATTGTTTTGGAATGCAGTGCATCGCAAGACCACGTTCAACATTTGGATGTGACGCTCGGATCGACAATTATTTGTCTTGATTACAGTATTCTAAAACTGTTTGAAAATTTTGATTTACTATTAAAAGGTACAGCATCAGAAAACTATGAGGTTAAAAATTAAACATTATGACTGATGATTCTATCAACTTTCAACCATGTCTAAACCCTCCATTCAAAAGTCACAATTAGTGAACAATCTTCTGTAACATGTGTGTGGTTCCATTCACGAATGCTTGATTCATGATTCATAACTTAATTTTGTCATCTTTTCATGCCTCTTCTGGCGATCATAATAAATATCACACTCTTTGCTCTATACTATGACATGTACCTCAATTGTCAAGGACAAAGAATACAATACACATACTATGTATCTGTCACAGCAAATATGAGCTAACGTCTCTTGACAGAGGGATAAGATAATTGGAATATATTCCAATAAACCTTGATGTCATTGCCTCAAGAAAGAGAGTAAAATGTATTAAAACAACTTTTTTACCTGATCTCCCAAAGCAGCTTGTATAAAACTGAGCAGTGCTTCATATGTTCCTTTAGTTTCTTGTGTCTTGGGGCGATAGTAGATTCCCACCATATCGTCAACGCCCTCTGATAACAAAGTTTGACCTTTGAACTTATTCATGTCATATCGAGCATCATCTCTCTTACGACGTCTAGTGGAGAAAATAAAATGAATTGTCATGTTTTAATATGTAAATGTGTCAATCAGTCAAATATTACCAGCATTCTTTATAAATATTTGAATAGAGAGAAGTAATGACTTGCTGCTAATTTAATCATTATATGTGATGCTGGCATGATCAAGCTATTCTTATACTTAAGGATGTTCCTATGGTTACATTTGTTTATGTTTTAATAGACTAGGCCCTAGAGCTTGCTGAGCTCCACAATAATCTGAAATTACATTTTAATCATCATAACCCTTTGCATCAGACACTAGATGTAGTCAGTGCTGGAAAAAGAATGCTTTGATAGATCAAGACATCATTGAGGTGATGTGGTCATACAGTGTTGTGCTTGTCGGAGTAAAACAATAAATGACTGCCTGATTTAACACAAGGTATCACTTTTCTAGAAAATGTCATATGATGAAGAGTCCAAAAAATAAGTTGCCTCCAGGATCAAGATCTGCACCCAATAGAAGGACAGCCGATATAGCTTAGCAGCAAGCGCCTAAATTGTCACTTTATCTTGAGCTGCTAAGAGCAATTCCTGTTTCAGCTCTAGATGCCACTGACACTGTTCTATAGGAGTTAATTTCCATGACTGAGCTGTATGCTGTACGGTACCGTAGAATGGGGATACTTTGACCCACTTTTTTACATTTTTATTTTTATTCATGGCATTGAAGATACTTTTTGTTTGGAAACTTGGTTTAGTTGATGGTATATAACTTGCCTCTCACATGATTTGTTTTTTGTTCTTAAAATGTCAGTATTTCTAGATGTTTTTTCCTCAATCTTTGAGTGGGCCAAAGTTATCACACATGTACATGTAACTTTGTACCACAGTCCCACTTGCTAAAAACTTGTTCAAACCTACTTGGATGATAAAATAAGATATTTCAAACTTTTTTTTATAAGTATATAAGGTTTGTTAATTATTTAAGGTTTATTGGAATGTTTTTAAAAAACAAAAACAATATTTCTATGAATATTTTACAGATTAGAATGTAATGAATACCAAAAATACCAAAATATAAACACATTGTAAGTAAAACTAGAGAAAAACATTCCATATATGGTAAATAATTTAATTTGTGGCGAGACTGCTTGTTTTGACTTTTACAAGCAAATTAATTGGGCTGTAAATGTTGAAAGGTGATTGTTTTGAATTTTTCTCATTACTTTAACATGGGCCAAAGTTACCCCACTTTTCGCTTCTTTTTTTCAGTAAATGCTGGTCTGTGTCGTAATGAAGAATGAAGAAAAAAAATGAATTGGGTATTGTTTTGTCATAGGTAAATTGTCTATCCAGCCAAAACATAATAGTTGCTGAATATACACACCATGTAGCCGATGCAGTTGCAATTTTTTGGGGAAAAATGTTGTCCTAAAAATACCGAAAATATTCTGCAGCTTAGTGTGTCTAGGTCCAATTCCAAATACACATTATCAGTATGTAACAGGGTAATATGTTATTGTAATAACATTAAATTAATAAATGTCACTAAAAAACCTTTCTCAACATTTGACAAATAAACTCTCTTTTTGGGGGTGGGCCAAAGTTATCCATCAAGGGTCAAACTATCCCCATTCTATGGTACTCAAGTTTCCAGATTTTAGTGTTTCTTTAGATTTGATGATATTTAAAAATTAATACTATTAAAAAAGCTTTCCTATGATGCTAACTTTGCTATACATAAGTCTGTTTACTCATTCTGTGAATGATTGGCATAATATGAAGCTGCACTATCAAAGACAAACCAAATCAAATTCCTGAACATTGCGCAAAGATGAGATGCATCTATCCTTGGAAATCGACTGACATCTCTGCCAAGAGGGAAGATGAACATGTATATTTTTACTATAAATACGCACAAACCTTAATTACTATTGGGAGGTAGTATACTCACTTGAGCTTTCTTTCCTCCAACATTGGTGGTCTACTCCTCTGTGCTTTATCCCCCATCTTTGAGCCAGTAAACTTCCCAACAAGACTCATCACCTCACCGGTGGCCTCATCTCGCCCTCGCCGTTCGATAATCGAACGGTCCACTTGGAGGACGAGATTGGAATTCTGAAAGTATAATACAGTCAATTCATGAATGTAGTATACGGTTTATTACGTCAGATCCATTTAACCCCCTAAATAATTGCCTATTCATCTCCCAAAATACAGGATTGGCTTATTCATCTCCCTAAAATACACTCAGGATTGCCTATAAATAAAAAGGTAGACAGGCCGGCAATCCTGTATTTTACTTTTCTTTTAGGGGGATAAATTTTAGCCTGCCCTTGTAGGCCTGCTCTAAATTTTATTTGGATCCTAACTATACTAATCATCATACATCTACATCTTATCTACACATTAATCAATACTCGGCAGAATCCATGTCAGGATATTAACGCCATGGCCCCAGTTTCCTTGGGACAATGTGTGTACAGCCACAGACCGGGATGATCTCCTACTCTTTACGAAGGAATCTGTGACCTTTTAACGTACTTGGATTTTTGCTCTTTCGATACACGGGACCGCCATTTCTACGTGACTTCCGAGCCACGAGGCAATTGAGACTAAGTACATTGCGCAAGGATACAAACATGTTGGAGTTGGACCTACAGGGCTCGAACTTACAACCTTTGTATTGTTGTAAGATCTGCGTCCTATCCACTAGATCACACATGCTCATCATAGTAGACCTACTTATATTACAGGCTTAACTAGCTAAAGAATGTTAAGGTTCAAAACCTGTCTTTATTTTTAACATTTCACAAAATAACAAATTTTAAAAAGCTTGGAATTGGATAGGCATGTTCATAAAACTTTCAAAATGGATTACATGGAAACAAAGTACTTTACAATAAAAAATGATGGTTCAACCTTGTCTGAGTGCGTGCATGGAATGTTTTGCTTTCGAAACACTTAAAAGCCGTCCAATTCTATTTATGTTTACTATATCAATCATGATATTATCAGGGGTATGCCACTCAGCTTGCAGATCGGAAACCACCTTTTAAATTAAAATTTAGTCAGCATAGAATTGGTGGCGCTATACCGATAAGGCGTGATCATAGATATCTAAGCGGGAGCATAAGATAACTATGGGCGTGATTGTAGCAGACGACGCGACGCTGGCCACGCGTCTCTCAGACGACCCAATATCATGGCAGCGGGATCGGGAGTGCACCATTTTGAATTATTTTTAACAGTCATCGCTGATGAAAATTCTTCTAATTATGATGAATTTGTCAAAATGATAAGATTAACAATCGCGATTACGTGTTATTCACTACGAATTCAAAAATCAAAATTTAGGTTTCGCGTGGCCACTGTCGTCTGTGTAAATCTACAGCGCCCCCAAACCTATGCCGACCAAAAATGACGTTAAAACCTGGTTAAACATTGTTAAACGCGTTAAACGCCAGTCACGGACGCATTCCGGACGATTACCCTAATTTATATAAATATGCAAAAGGGACCGTTTTCGCTACGTACACATCATGATCAGTATAGCACTTTCCTATCCCAAAATTAAATATCCCTGATATTATTTTTAGGGCCCAAATTATTGGCACACACACACACTCAAGTTAACCCAACAATGAAAAACTGAACTTGAAATCGGATATAATTAACTTATGCTATAAGTTCGCAATCCATTTCAAAGATAATTAATTGAAACTACACTCAAAAACTACAATTAAATGAACTTACCGCTTTGTATTCATACTGCAGCTGTCTTGCCGTGGCGTCCGCCATGATGCTGCTGGTGGCTGTTGTGTAACCTCGTACTCACGTACAGGTTCTGAAATTTACGTGACCAAGGCCTTTTACCCGTAATTGATTGACAGACAATACAGCGAGACTTTTAATCTCGTTCAAATATTTATGGATGTCACGATGAAGTCGTTGAGTTTGGAATATCAATAGTAAACGTTGGCCTGTTTCCAATTATACGAACTCAAAATGGGATTGAGGTATTTCGTTGAGGAAACGTTTTCTGACATATAGGGTGATCAAATTGCCATCTTTCAAGCAGCGATATTATGCCCGGTGGTATAAATAATGCGCTTCTCTATGGCTAACAACCAAAATAACATAAAAAGACGTCTATAAGCATAAACGATATATTAGTAGAGTCACATCAAGCAAATGCTTCCACGTACACATAATCTCTTCAGGTTTTTTTTAAAAATATGCACATAGTTTGAAAGTTTCAAATATTCAGGCAAGCTGTTCCATAGTTTTGGTAGCTCTGCTACACCATGGATTTCAAACTGACTTCCATGGCTACACTGAGCCTCTATTGGGTGCCTCTGACTTTCGGCCCTGAATTAATATTAGCTTTCAGGTTTTCAACTCTCACCTCTGAGGCGGGCTCTGAGGAGTGTTTGCCATATGGAGTTAACAGTTAGCATGTTATACTAACACCATCAGTTGAGACTGTAAGCTTTAAATTGATACCAAATGTGATGAATTCTTGATATCTTTGGATTTTAAGTGATGACTGAAACTAGTTGGGGATCATTATAGCCATGAATGTTAATGCAATATCGAAAATAATAAGGCAGCATATCTTCTATAGTCTCTGTTTAATTCAATAAGACGATACCATACCATATAAGGAAAATTCATATTTTGATCGTGCACATGACGTGGCGGGTATTTAGGTGATATCTGCGAGATTTGTAGGATGTGTTGGTTGTAATTGCATTATCCAACACTAGTATGGTTTAATTCGTGAGCGAGCCCATGTCTGCCTGGCAGTGGCACTCGTAGCAAAATCAGTGTCGTTGTTCTTGGATCTTGGATTGGTAAACCTGCAATTACTCCAACAGAGTTTTGACTGGAGGTGCGACGGAGGATTAGTTGGAGGAACGGAGAGGGCAAGAAAAGGGCAGTTATGAATTTGGATGAATCTCGGTATAGGGCAGTCAGTGGCGGATCGTGATATGGTTATGGTGGTGCTCAGCACCACCCTAGATTTCAAGATTTTAGAAAATATTGTAATCAAATAATATATTAACACCATGTACTTTGAATGGAATAAAACCCTGCAACTCCCACAAAATAAAAGTTATTTATAAGTCTTAACCATGAATTATAGGGATTTTACCATATTTGTCCAGTGCATAGTAACAATTAAACTGGCAACTTAGGTATGGAGCAGAAACCAGTTTCGCTCCACAGTGCATGCAGCGTGGGTATATCTCATACATAACTGATGTGCATGTACCATAAAAGCTTTTCCATAGGCCTATGTGCGACCTAACTGTACAGCTGGTGCAAAATGAGATCAGCACCAACTTTTCATAACCTTGAACGCAGTTCAATCTGGGATGGGGCCCACACAGTGAACACGGATTGTCCTACATATTAACCAAACAGTTCAGATTGCAATGAAGACTAAGAAATCATCTCAGGCATAGTGTGTGCGTGTTACATTACCTAGTGCTACAGCTACAATTGTGTGTAAGCATGTAAGAGTTAACAATGCTATACTGCATGTACTGTAAAAGTGTAATATCAGTATACCAGAATCAGTGTAGGGGTGGGGGAGGGGGGGGGGGGGTGATGCTCAAAACATAAATCTACAGCTTTAAACCACAAGATGAATTTGCACCACCCATTTAAGGCTACACCAGCCGCCACTGGCCAGTCCTCGTGGTTGATGTCTATCTGTCTGTTGATCATTTTGTGAAGACAGGCAAGTCTGTGGTTTTATGGGTGATGAGTGACCAGTTGCGGCATCAGCATCAACAGTAGGGGTGATGTTGGTGATGCAATAGACGAATATCCTAGGGGGGGGGGGGGGGGAATCTTCAAGAAACGCGGCGAAGAGCTCATAAAATCCAGTGTTATCGTTGTGTGTGGCTTACAATATACCTTGCCACGAATTTTGAAATCGCACGACCGCTATCGTCTGGAAAAATACAGGTAATATATAGCGCCCTCTATTGTAACTTTCCATTCAGTCTTGATTGACTTCCAAAATGGCGATTGACGACGAAGTGATTTTTGAGAACAATCCTCCAGAGGCAAGTTTTACTGTTTTCTGTGGATCTATTATTAATTTCAAGTAGGGTAACATTTTAATATACGATCAGAACTGTAGATCATGCTTTTTCGGGAATGAAATAACCGTAAATTATGGTTAAAAAGCTGTCACAGGATACATTCATTATCAATCATTCCGCAGACGACCAAACTGCCGAATTCTAATCTAAGCATGAACAAGCACATCCATGATATGATCCATTCGAAGGCCACACAATCATAATAAGTATTATTGCTGAGAAGTGTGGCAGGGTTAATGGGCTTGCTTGCCCACGGCCAGTAGCGTAGCCAGACGGGGGCAAGGGTGCAGAGTGCCCCCCCCCCCCCCCCCCCCACCCCCCCCCCCCCCCCTTGAAAAATCATTTGACCGGGAAATCGGGACCCGGGAACTAATTAGGCCCTATCTATTATAATAAGGCTAAGCTAGGCATGTTCATAAAATTTTGAAAATAAAATTATCTCTTTGAAAATGGAATACATGGAAACAAAGTACTTTACAATAAAAAATGATGGTTCAACCTTGTCTGCAGCCTGAATAATAATAAAGTTATAACCAAAAGTAGTTTAAGTCATGCACATTTTAAAACCATTTTAGGTAAATTAAGGGTTTACTTTCATGATGTCTAGTTGCTTGTGTGGGGTTATTTATACAGCAGTGAATACATCCCAGCAGTTTCGTACTTTTCCGCTGAATTTAAAAGAGGTAAACATACGCCGGTCTCACGATGCAAAGATTGTGAGTTCGAGCCCCGCTACGGTCAACATGTTTGTATCCTTGGGCAAGGTACTTAGTCTCAATTGCTTCGTCGACCCAAGCGATATTTGGGGAGCTGTTAGGATATCAAAATCTAAGTAGTGCTGATAGGCTTGTGCACTTGTCGACTGGTAGCCGCCTAAGTGTAGCGACCAAAGGATTCTGATATCTAAACTGGCAGCGATAATAATTGATTTAAAAAGCGCTTTGGGACTGTGCTTGCATTGTGGAAAGCGCTATATAAGAACGGTAATATTATTATTATTATTATTATTATTTTCTACATATTTTGGTCAAATATGTCGCCCTCTATAGTCAATGATATGAACATCCCTAGCTAAGCTGAAAATCTGGAAGGCAAAGGAAGGGAAAGAAAGGGGAAAAAGGAAGGAAAGGAAATGGAAAAAGGGAAGGAAACTAGGAGAAAGGAAGACATGCAAAATAGTTGGAAATTGCAGTTTTTCACGCCGATATGTGACCCTGGCTACGCTACTGCCCACGGCCATGATGAAGGGCTGTGTATGTTGTCAAATTTGAAACCTTAGTTCTCTAGTGTTGGTCGGTGTTTCTCTACTCTATAGTCTAGTCTCTAAAAATGTAAAAATTATATACGGCCAGGTATGCCTGGCTTTTTTTGTGGATAAAATAAATAGGCCTAATAATAAATCACCTTCACTGCCCGTTTGAGTTGCTACATGCGACACGTTCTACGCTTAAACTTGCAATTTGCATGCACTTGTTTCCCTAAACACTCGACCTCCTTCAATTTGTCACATCCATGACAACTGACCATGACATTTTGTGCATGTCACGCCACTCACGTACGACGCTATAGGCCTAGTCTAAATAGGGCCAAATAAAAATAAACGTTAGTTTCCGGTAACCCGACCGTCCCGCTTAATAAAACCTGCCGACCCCCAAAAATGTATCCCAATTTTGATAAAATAAAATTTATTTTTCACAGGCCGACCTAATGTTTTTCGTGTATGAAACGGAAATAAGAGAATGCCTAAAATATTTTGGGACGCAACTGTAAAGAGCTATATTTTGAGATGCCATATTTCGACTAGGAACTACGAAAAGTGTCCAATGTTTCAATTAATTTCAGCTGTTATAAATCTCTTTTCTTACACCACACGAATTGTTTTTCATTCATGCTGTTCGCCGCCATTAATGCTCATGCAATCACGATCTTTTGGTGGTCCTAAAACCTATGCCCATAATACCACATGGTAAAACATACCGGGAACCATTCAACATTGGTCAATTGTCTCGCAATTGGGGTCTAGCAATTGTGATTCATAGACTCTCGCACAAGAGTTAAGATCGCACACGAGTTAAGAAGCAAAGCGCACTATACGGTGCTCCAAGCAGATTATCGAAAAGACCAGCAATACAAGTTTTGTTTACATTAATTAAAAGGTATTCCCCCATTTTGCAAAGGCCACATGTACGATCGAATAATTTAACATGACATTAACTTACATGTATTACTCGGACTATATTAATACGATCATCGGCTGCAGTGACTATGGAATTTGTTTTTAAATGACTTTTTTGACCAATTTTACAAGTTAATTATGGGTAGGGTACATCAGTGATAAGGATATTTTCCCCGATCCCTATCTGATCAAGCTTTAGATGTTTTTGATCAGTACCGATGGAGACTATAATAGTTGCAGAATTTGGAAACCCAAGTTATATTTTATCAATGTCAAAGGTGGGTCATTCCGTGTCAAATCAACCAATTTTCTAAAAAGTTCCCAGGTGACCCTCTCAGATTTTGATGAATTTTCATCAGATTAATGGACTATGGCAAAAATTAACACATGCAAAAAGTAAAATCATACTCCATGTCGTTTTCCAGATATGGCCCGTTGAAATATGGTCGAGAACGTGTTTTCTCGCGTTCAAGATTCGCGGAAAGTCATATTTGTAATATCGTTCGACTTTGGAAGCTTATATTTCAGTCTTCGTACTAGGTAGAAAGCTGAAAGTTGTTATTCTAACTTACTTTTGGCCATATTTCAAGAATCTGACCTCAAATCAACTGTATCTCCTTTACTTTTTATGATATTGCCCCCCAAAGTAGCCACTTCATTCAGCCGGAAGTGTTTTTTGGGATTTTGGGGGTCATGCTGTGACCCCATGGGGGGTCACATGAATCCCATATTGCATGAGTAATCTAGGGTCACCTGTCTATAGCCACAAGCAAAGCAAGTATAAACTCATCAATGTATTTATAAAAAAAATGGCATGGCTCCAAAGTTGGGTCCAGGTGAAAAAATGTCGAAAAGACCCCCTCCGTCTTGTCAATGGTTGACCCCGCGACCAGTTGAAATATTTTTTGAGATTTGCACCAGTTGAACATATGTATCATATCTACTTGTAAACCAAATTTCAGCTCTGGTTCTCAACTCCTTCATGGTAATGCCGAGTTTTCTTTTTTTTTTAAATTGGGGTATTTTGCCCATTTTCTATGTATCATGACTGCTGAATTTGGTAACCCATTTCAGATTTTGATTAAGTATTTTAAAGGAACATTTTTAAGAAAAAGTGTCCCAAGAAATTTCTGTCACAGAATTGTGTCTTTATGAAAGATATGGGGGGAAAAAATTACACATTCATTTTTCAAAAAATACTTAGTCAAAATCTGAAATGGGTTGCCGAATTCAGCAGTCATGATACATAGAAAATGGGGGGAAATACCCCAATTAAAAAAGAAAAGAAAACTCGGCATTACCATGAAGGAGTTGAGAACCAGAGCTGAAATTTGGTTTACAAGTAGATATGATACATATGTTCAACTGGTGCAAATCTCAAAAAATGTTTCAACTGGTCGCGGGGTCAACCATTGACAAGACGGAGGGGGTCTTTTCGACATTTTTTCACCTGGACCCAACTTTGGAGCCATGCCATTTTTTTTTTAAATACATTGATGAGTTTATACTTGCTTGTGGCTATAGACATGTGACCCTAGATTACTCATATGCAATATGGGATTCATGTGACCCCCCATGGGGTCACAGCATGACCCCCAAAATCCCAAAAAACACTTCCGGCTGAATGAAGTGGCTACTTTGGATGGGCAATATCATAAAAAGTAAAGGAGATACAGTTGATTTGAGGTCAGATTCTTGAAATATGGCCAAAAGTAAGTTAGAATACCAACTTTCAGCTTTCTACCTAGTACGAAAACTGAAATATAAGCTTCCAAAGTCGGACGATATTACAAATATGGCTTTTCGCGAATCTTGAATAAGAAAAAACGCGTTCTCGACCATATTTCAACGGGCCATATCTGGAAAACGACATGGAGTATGATTTTACTTTTTTGCATGTGTTAATTTTTGCCATAGTCCATTAATCTGATGAAGTTTCATCAAAATCTGAGAGGGTCACCTGGGGACCACTGGTTGATTTGACATGGAATGACCCAGGTATCTCTTGACGACATATTGATACAATGACCTGAGAAGAGAAACCCAAACCAGCTGTTTAAATACCATTCATACACTCTTAGTAGTGTCAAACCAATCAGAAAGCAAGAAAGTGCAAAGTGTCTTATGCACTCCGTGTGTGCGCCGTTCAATGCGCGCACAACACGCTTTGTTTTGATTCTTTGTTCATGAATCGCGGGTTTGCTAATTTTCACTGCGGTTGTTAGCAAACTTGTTAACATGTTTTTATTCATTTTAAATAGATCAACATTATGCTCAAATTGTGAATTTGATTCGCATAGTGTCGTGTATAAATTAGGTCAATGCAAGCGTATGTTTCGTTGGACAAATGGACTTTTCTAGATTGCATATTCGAGTGCAGCAAATGTTACATTTTCCTTTCCTTAAACGTTTCTATTGGTGAAACCTAAATAAGATCTTGCTCAAGATTAGAAAATTAAGCCATGTAAAAGTGTTGTGTTGTTCTTGTTTTTCAGGAAGAAGAAGAGGAGGAAGAGGAAGATGAGGAAGATATAGAGGTAAATACACTCATGCCCAAGCCTAAAACAGTAAAATGAAATCAAACCCCAATCAAAATACCAACAATAATATTAACATTGAACAAATCAAACAAACAAATAAATTTAAAAAATAAAAAACAAAAAAACAGAGAGACTTTCTTGGATAACAATAACTTGAGTTTTCAGACATCCATCCTCCTTTTGCAAGGATTTGGTCTCTCATGACTAATATGGTAAATGTGAGAAAATAAGATTTCACAAATAAAATAATAACAATGCATGTGTTCTTTTTATGATGGGTCATTGAAACAATTCTCCATCAACACCAAATGCACTTGATGTCAATGCCTCAGTCAAAAAATGTTGATTTAAAAAAGTCTTGGTGCAAAAAAGATGCAAATAATATGCCTTTGGATCACCTCAAATTAGGAGTATTGCAAATCATTCAATACTGTTGTAATTGGGGCAAATTGGCGACTGTTGAATCCAACATACATTCATGGAAATGATGCTAGGCTTTAATTCTTAAACAAATCTGTGATAGTTCAGCAAGATTTGTATCTAGGCTTAGATTGTATAGGTAGACATGTGTTCATCATTTTGCCCTGAAGTTAAAATTATTTGTGCCTTTGCTCCTGTAAATTTAAATGTAATGCCTTAATTCAATAACATTTTACCAAACTGTTTGAATTTCAGGACCCACGTGATGCCATAGTTGAAGCATGCCAGAATAGTCATCATTGTGAGTCTTACAAGACAGTATTGGATGAATGCACAGAGAGAGTATCAAGTCGATCAAAGACAGAAGAGACCTGTACCCAAGAACTGTTTGATTTCATGCATTGTGTAGACCACTGTGTAAGTATTGATGCAATGACTATGTGTAGATAGGGTAAGAAACCAGAATGTATGGAGCGGTTAACTGTAAGTGAGAGAAAAGAGGTAGTCTGTAGGGCATCTATTATAATAATGATGGGGGGTTAAATTTAACTGACAAATCGAAAAGAGGTGGTACATTGTACAGTGTATTTATCCATCACGAGACAGTGACGTAACTGCGTATTCTACTAATTGCAGCACATAATGCGCACAATTACTTGAGGTGCTGGCGTATACACGCGAGCGTTGAAAGACGGAAGATTCATACGCGACGTGCATAAAAGCTGCGCCTGTTAAGTTACGTCACTGTCTAGAGGAAGCCAATAGAGTATAGGCATTTAGAGTATTTGATTTTGTTACTGTTTTAAAAAGTTCTACTATCTCTTCAGGACACTGATGTATGACATAGATTGGAGTGGGAGAATCCACATTTATTTTATTTTTTCTTGTCTGGCTTTGCACTCAAAGTGATATTCAATTTTCTACTGTAGTACAAATCCCAATCCCATGGACTGTATCAGAATGCGCATGAACACAACATATAATGCAACTGAATCACACGGCGATACAGTACTTCATTGAGCCGGTGAACATCAAGTGCCCATCATGTTCATTATGTTTTGGTCTCAAGCTTTCTGAATCTGATTTTAGTAGGTGATTGATTTGGGATTTTGTTAGCTTCACAAAGTAGAATCTTAAGGCATCAAGAGACAACACAAGGGACAGTGGCATAATAGTTGACGAGCATGTACAGAGGAAAACCCACAATTGTTAGAAATATGGACATCCTTGAATAACACACTGATATAAAACATGTCTATAAACGTCTTTTTATGTTATTCTCATTTTACAGTCTACTGAAAAAATCTTCAACAATGTGAAATAATCTACAGTTCATCAGCTGGATAAGAAGTCTGTCGTTACCTGATGTTGTTAGACTTTGATATCAATATGGACTTGCAGTGTACCCCGTGATTATATACCCATTCTGCAGTAACCCTGGATGGTGAATGTCCTAGTAGTGTTGACAATGAAATGATCATCTGACAATCTTTTAAGACTAGACAAAGCTTCTAATCATTGTTGCAAGAGTCAAGGGCTTATTCTTCAACAAATTTCTGATTTGCTCTCAAATTCTTCAGTAAATAAAAAACACATCTTCATATGTAGTTATCTTGCAAATATTGCCTTTATTTTTGTTTTGGAAAAAACAGTATGAATGATAATTAAATGATGTGAAAATGATTTGAAGTTTTGCCTACATTCCCACGATAAAGCATGTTATCCATGAGGAGGATGAACAAACCAAGTTGCACATCATCAGCATACAGAGATCCTGTCGCCTTGAACGAGTCAAGAACTGTCTGTCAGCAGGCTGATTAACAATGCTGATTGTTCAAAACTATTTTGGGTGTTTAAGCATTGCTAATATTGGGAATTTTTATCTCTTAGAAACAAAAAAAAATCTTTATTCCCTGTTCCTGCAATTATCTCACACAACAAGATGACACACACACCTGTTAAAAGTTTATCAAATAGATTGTTGCAAATATTGACTAATACATCCAAAATTTGATTCTAACTTTTACTGGTGGTTAAGTTTACTCATGTAACTTAAAGTATCCAAGTTCCCACCCAGACTTGTTTTTCTAATTGATGGTCTTTTAGTAGAATATGATACTCCCACTGATTACCACAGTAAACATTTAATTCATGGAAAGCCATTGTGGTCATCATTTATAAATCAGTGGAGAAAACACAAGTAATGAGAAAAAATGTATTTAGTAAATTCTCTGTCTGCACCATCATGTTTCCAGGAGTTGATGTGCATGTTTTGAAGTATAAAATGTGTGTTAAATAAATATTTAAAAAGAAACGTGAGAAATCTGCAATAAAATAATCTCAATTTCATTATGTTTGATATATGATACTACTGCTGTTGTGTTTGTTATATAAACTCCTCAAAAAAAGTTCGGAAACTTTTTTCAATCACCAATTTCTGGATATTTCGTAATGTATTCATATTGTGAATATCTTCTCTCTATGAACAGATGATGTGTTCCTCTTTCCAACGATACCTCATTTGTAGCAATCGTGTGTCAGTGCCCAGCAACAAGCTTGAGAACATGGGGAGGTCACAATCTGAATGTGCCAAAATCATCACTATTTTGTGCTCAAAAGTCAAGAGAGCATCACTCTACACTGTAGTTGTCAATGTATCAATGATCAGACGACACAGTGGTTCTTTTGACCACGAAATAGTGGCAATTTTGGCACATGGTGATTAAAAAAAGTTTCCGAACTTTTTTTGAGGAGTTTACAATCGTTATCTGGATCAGTATAATGACACTGGGGTGGATTAGATTTTATCAAGCTTAGGGCCTATACTTATATCATACCTTCCAATGGATACGAGTGCTAACAAAGACAAACCAAATATTTAATCTTGACGAAAGACTACACTGAATCGGCCAGCACGAAACCGATGAATGAGACAGCTCTTTTCTGTAGTTAGATTACTTCCAAAGGTCATGAATATCTTATACCAAAGGTTAAGTCTATGAAATAAGACGAAATGCTGGAACAGTGTTAGGAATTTCTTGGTATGGACTTTGGTATTACTATTAAGCTGCAAAAAAGTTCTTAAGTCTCAGTATTAATGATCATGTTATTCATGTTCGCTGTTTTATACTGACGGATGACATCCCTAAATAGCCTGGGCTTTCACACTAGTTGGACAACAGGAGATGTTTCGTTGCAGTGTCTGGGAAGCTTTGGAACTCACTTTGTTGTTGCAGTGGTCATTCCACGTCAGCTTGCTGTTAATACTAACTCCCAGGTAGTCGACAGATTCTCCTGGCCCTGTCCTGGGGACAGATTGGTTGTCCATTTTGTATTCATAGATGGAAGGCTCTCTTTTCTTGGTAACTGTCATAATGGTGCACTTACTGACGTTAAAGTCCATCTGCCAAGTCTTTGACCAGGTGTGAAGTGTAGACAGGTCTTTTTGCATAGCAAGGTGGTTTGAATTGATGGGCCTGTATGTATAGGATGCTGCTATCCGCAAAGAGGCGTATTTCAGACTGAAAGTTCTGGCTGATGTCAGTAATAAATATGAGAAAGAGCAGGGGCCCCCTAACTGAGCCATGTGGAACTTGCTTACTTACTTGCTTAAGGCGTCCCAAAGGGACGGACTTCTGTGATGGCCTTCCATACTGGTCTTTCAAGCATGCAGTTTTTCATGTCCTGCCTAGTTAGTCCTGTATCCTCTGATAAAAGCTTGATGTAATTCTTTCGTGGTGGTCCTCTAGCCTTGTGTCCATGCTTGGGTTGCCACAGGAGAACTGTAAGGTGCAAACGGGTGCGAGCATATGGAAGCATTAGTGTGTCATTTCCGCCTTAACCCCAGATAAGGGACGTAAACCCCAGATAAGACGGGCCTTATACATAGATATGGCTCGTTATTCAGGGTTTACATCCCTTATCTGGGGTTAACGCGCCTTAACCCCAGATAAGGACCATTAACTAGGGATAAGGCGTGTTATTCAGGTTTAGGGCTTTAATCCCAGATAAGAGACGTAAACCTAAGATAACGGGCCTTATCTGGGGTTTAAGTTGTTAACCCCAGATACGTGACGTAAACCTAGGGTAAGGCAGGCCTTATCTGGGGTTAACGATATCTACAGATAAGGAGCGTTAACTAGGGATAATCCATACATAAGGCACGTTATTCAGGGTTTACGTCCCTTATCTGGGGTTAATGTGCCTTAACCCCAGATAAGGAGTGTTATAGGGATAAGGCGCCTTATACGGGGTTTAGATAGGGTTAGGCTGAGTCCTGCGTCCCTCTATATGGCCGTGTGTAAAATAGGGAAGACATGACCTAGCCAACACGTATGCATGGCTACATGTGGGCAATCAGGCATGAGGGCAATGGCTATGCGGGCTGACCATATGGGTTTTACAAGGGCCATAATGGAGGCTACGTTTGGGTAAACCTATCAGGGTCCCATTATACTAGTAGGCTAACCACATGGGCCCCTTGTGGGTTTTACAAGGACCATAATGGGATACGCTTGGGTAAACCTATCAGCCGGGCCTATCAGGGTCCCATATAGGCTCACCGTCACATGGGTACCATATGGGTTTTACGGGCCATAATGGGCTACGTTTGGGTAAACCTATCAGGGTCCCATCCATAGGCTGACCATATGGGTTTTACAAGGGCGCCATATAATGGGCTACGTTTGGGTAAACCTATCAGGGTCCCATCCATATAGGCTGACCCTATGGGTTTTACAATGATCATGGGCTACGTTTGGGTAAACCTATCAGGGTCCCATATGGGCTGACCACACGGGTTACATCACGGCAATTCCACGCATGCGCACAAACTTGGTTATATTGGTTTCGAAGGCCCGGTTTCGAAACACTCAAAACTATTTGGATTGCATATTTATAAATGTTGATAAATGATTCGATCCACATCATGCACTCTTTCATAATTAAATGGCAAGTAAGAACACTACTTCACACAGAACTGTAATCATGAACAATTTTGTTTGAGAATGTTAATATAAAACCAAATGACTGAATTGTTCTTCCAATTGCCAGTCATTTATTCATATATGTAAATAATTCAATCATCAATTACCTAATGTAGGCTGCCCATAATGGCAAGCCCATTTAAAACCCTGATTTGGCCCTAATTAAACCCATGTAAGTCACACATTGGACCCGCATGAGGGCCAACTCGCATGGGCCCCTTTCGGACAAAGGGACCAAAATAGTAAGGTCCCCGGAGTGGGCCTGCCCAGATGGGACCCATGGGGGCCAACTCGCATGGCCCCTTTCGGAAAAAGTGGCCAACATAATTAAGGGTCCCATGTGGGCCGCCCAAATGGGGCCCACAAAGTGGCCCACATGGGGCCATGCATACGTATGGGCTGGGGAAGGATGATGAGCTAAACGTAGGGCGGGGAGCTCAATCTGCTCATGCTCCATGCTTTGGCAGTCACAGCTGAGACTGGCAGGTTGTTCCACAGGCAGATGGGAAATAAGGACACATTTAACACAAGATAATAACATGAGACATTTGGTCAAACACGGTACGGAGTCACATAAAGTGATACAAGAGGAAACTGAATAAATTAAATGTGTATAATATAAGCAGTTTACCAACTCTGAATCAATTTAAAATACGGTATAATAATAATACACACTCACGTTTACTTGCTCCAAAATTGTTGAAATTCTGATCCTTAAGCCAAATAATCCAAATATCCAATCCAATTAATCCAAAATATCTCCCTGGTAGGAGATATCTCGGACGCAGGCTACAAGTGCTCCTTGATCCCTTTTGAAATAGGAAGGGGCCTCATAACAAAATCTAATAAGACACGTCTGATGAGAGGTCTCCTACGAACCCTAAAGTGCAACGTTAAATACACAGATCTCAAAAACAAAAAGAGTCTGATGTCTGCTTTATTTTCCAATCAAGACACGAACGGGAATGGAACGGAATTTTATATAGGTCCTCATTGGCCTGTCACGACCGGCTCGCCTCCCTTTTTAACTGTGTTTTTATATTGATTGTTGTGCAATAGTACTTTTTGTAACACCTTGCCTGGTGATCAGGCCTGAGACTAGTATACCTGATATTCAGGTATACTAGTCTCAGGATCAGGCCCCAGTTGTCTTGGTTTTTAATGTTCTCTTGTCGGCTTCATTATTTTATCAAGGTGTCCCTTCTTACCCCAGGCGATAAAATGTTTCTTAATTTTTTGTCCCATCTTCCCCCACAGGGCCGAACAAGATGGGACGCCATTGATTTACTCAGAAGCGTAGCCAGGGTCACTTGTCAGGGGGGGGGGGGGGGGGGGGGGTCAAATGGTATTTTTCGACCCGGTGGCGTAGCCAGGTTTTTCATGTAACTTTTTGAATTGCCGTCGAGTTAAAAAAAATGACAAGCGGGTGGGGGGGGGGGGGGGGGGGGGGGGGGGGCGTTGCGTCCCCATACCGGCGTGAAAAACTGCAATTTCCAACTAATATGCATGTCTTCCTTTCTCCTTTCTGTCCGTTTCATTTCCCTTTTCCCTTTCCTCCCCTTTCACTTTTTCCTTTCCTTCCCTTTTTTTCCCTTTACTTTCCTTCCTCTTCTCCCTTTCTTTCCCTTCCCAATTTTCCGCTCAGTTCCCGATTTCCCGGTCAAATTATTTTTCAGGGGGGGGGGGGGCACTCTGCACCCCTTGCCCCCGTCTGGCTACGCTACTGGATTTACTATGTGCTGACAGTGGTGGGGCAAGATGGGACGCGGGGAGATGGGACACAGAAAGACTTTTAACATGAATGTAATCTTGTCCCATCTTACCCCAATGAGGCACATTTCTGAAAAAAAACCACTTTTTAAGAATCTTGGAAGGAAACAGTAGCAAATTTTTGACTTATTTGATAGAAAGTTGTTTAGAAGTTATTTTCCACTTTGAGAAACTAAAATCCGGGGCATTGATTTTGGCCAAGTGACCGAAAATAGGCTCTGACCGAAAACTGGTGACTTAACCCTAATCAAATCTTCTTCAACTTAGATTTTACAAGAATAAAAAATCACTACAAAAAGAATATCGATCCAAATCGAAATGACACTGCGCAGAAAGACGCTACTATAAAAACAAGGTCTTCTAAAAAACTGGCCGAGACACCAGGAGAGGATAAATGAGCAGTGAACACTGTTTAAGCCTAGGACTAACATATCTAAATAGATAATTAGATATGTTAGTCCCAGGTTTAAGCTATTAAAGAGGGACTTTCCGCGCAATGTAACCTTTCTGTTAGTATCATTTTGAGCATGGGAAAAATATTTCAGGGGGCTAATTGTGAAACTACACTTTAAGAATAAAAAAAGGTTCTGAAACTGTCCTGTATAGGAATGTGTAATGGTTATATAGCAAATTAGAATGAGTTCTATAAAGGTTATAGGCCAAATAATAATAAAAACCTGTTGAGCGTCTTGACCTTTTCCAAAGAAGAAAGGAGGCCCATTTTATTTTTTCCAACTATGTGCAAAATTGCCCTAATTAGCAATAAACTTTACGAACCTAATGAAGGAGGAGGCCCTTTTTAATAGGTTTTATTTCATGGTTCTAAGGGGTTTGTGCTTTGAATGAAACACCTGAAGAATAAG